>RDRW01000707.1:0-60977 GCA_007896445.1 Puccinia hordei
TTCCTTAACAGTTTTTTTTCTTTATTCATTGAAATACAACTGTTGCCCCCCATCCTTTTGTCCTGTTTTTCACTTTAGAGACCCAGGATCATAACTGTTTTGCTATAGAGTTCCACATCTGGAACTGCTGTAGAACCCCAATAGCACCCATTGGCCAGGTATCACACAGCAAAAAAATGTGATATCTGGCCCCTCCCCCCCCCCCCCCCCGTCACGTTAACTCAACTCACACACAACCGGGAGGCTTTGTAACACCCAAAACTTTCACCACTCCAAGCTACAATATACCATAGCTTGCGGTGTGTAGCAACCCACCCTCTGGTTGCTATGAATCCTGCAAGGTTCCCCAGAACAGTTTCAATAGCAGCCCGGATAGCTCCCCGCGGTGGAGATGGCCTAACACTATGCTAACTGCTATTTTTTCTATCAATGAAAGTTTTTTGGCTTTAGCTGCATGAATATCTGGCTAAACATAACTTTTGTTAGCCTAGCTAAAATAGCTAACACTACACTGTGCTAAAGCTGATCTTAGCGTAGGGGGCCCACTGTTGATTTTGACATAACTCTGTTAGAATTAACAAAGCATTTTCAGAAATTTAGCAGAAAATGATTGACTTGGGCAGGATTTGAACCAGCAAACTTAGCTTGAAGCTAAGACACTATACTAGAAGTGCTGCCTTTACCACTAGGCTACCAAGTCATTATCCAATGTTCTGATATTTGGAACACGCTGGATCACAAATTCAACAATCTCCACAGGTGAAATTATGTGATACACAGAGAATAAAGTTTCTACACATGAATTACAAGAAATACAATTTCAGGGAACAAAGAACTGCACATAAACTGTGAAGACTGATATTTCAAGAAATGGTGTGGCATCAGAACATAAAATATAAGTGGTGCATGGGGGACCTAATAGGGACACAATTGGTAGCTCTGTAGATATATTTTTACAAGCCCAAAAAGTCAAAAAACTTCATTTCTTTTTTTATCTTAAATATTATTTTTACCCTGAAATGTTTAGCAAAAGAGTTGGCCAGAACATGGGATATAAGGGGTGTGGTGAAATTTTGGTAGGAAATATCTGGCTAAGTGAATAATGACTTCAGTACATATCCCAGAAGGCTAAGAATTTCATATAATTTCCAACTAGGTATATATCATTCCCTATGAACTTCTTGGAAATAGTGCTACTTCATCACATGTGTGAGCCTGGGTCTCCAAAGTGACAACAGGACACAAGGATTGGGGGGGCACTACTGGTTGTATTTCAAAGATATGGGATACAACTAGTAGAGGAAAAGAGAAGAGGAAAGGGGAAGGGAATTTATTGATCTTTTATTGTTTGTTTGTTTGTTTAGAGTGCTCTTAAGATCAATGAGCTCAACTGGAAAAGTTGGCTAAGCTGTGCCAGAGTCTTTAGAAATGCAACAGCCTCCTCACACACTAAGGAAACAGTGGAGGGACAACAGAATTAGTAAACTAATCTGCCCTGATTTTTAGACTTGTAGTCAAGGTTCTAAAAGGGTAACCTGTTGAAGACTTGATCTGATCTGATGATTGGAACTTGACTTGATCTGATTTGATGATGGATGAGGAAAGGGAAAAGGAAAGGGAAGAAGGGGAGACAGAGAAGGACTACTGTCAGAAGAGCAAGGGTCAGAAAGGGGACTGACTGACAATACTGTTGAGGTACTGGGTGAAAGAGGCCTTTTGTTGGTTAGAGTGGTGAGCTGTAACTTGGTGAATCCTTGGTGATCTGAGTTGGTGGTTCTGGGTGTCTTGAGGTTGTGTATCCTCCCTGCAATGGAGGATACACCAACTTCGAAAATTTTCAAGGTTTGCTTATGTAATCTCACATGTAGATGTGGTTAGCTGGCCTTGGTTTACTTGCTCAACTAGTTGTGGTGTAGAATTATTTATTTAATTACACTATGAAGGAGTTGAGCAATTACAAAGTGTTCAGTGAGCACTATGGTCAAAATTTAATGAGGAAACAGAATTTGCAGTTAAAATGGTGATTAAGGTTGAGGATAAAAAGATATAAGGCTATTTTTCATTATTTATTGGGAGAAAAAGGGAATAAGGCAAGCTTTAGGTCATTTGTGATGAATCTAAGGCTGACAACATGAGATATAAGGGCTGTGCAGTGGTCATAATACCTAACAGTGTACAGACCTTATATCCCACCACCTGATTCCATGCCAATTTGAACATTTTGAGGGAACATAAGATATACAAAATCATAAGTTCTGTGATATGTATAGCTATTAATTAGTACAACATGAAAAATAAGTAAATGGTTTTTGAATTGTTCTCTGTTGTCCTAAACCTTCCTCCCCTTCTACAGTAAACCCCAGGATGTACCACTTCCAGAAGAAAAACAACTCAAATGTCTGAAGTTGGTTGAAGTCTTTTTCGGAGAGTATTAATTTATCATTGTGCATAATCAAGAGAAAATAAAAATTAACTCAAAAATTACAGCCAAGTTTAAATACATTTAGGGGGTATCAAACATGGCCAAATACACAACTAGGGGGTACCAAATATGGCCAAATTAACTCTTAAAACCAGGCAATTATCCAACAAAAAACAAAATTTCACCAGTGGATTCCATAATTAAAGAACTAACAAGTTTGCAAAAATTGAGATTTTCTCAGACCAGTCAATGACACAATGGTGGATTTGGACATATTTGATAATCCCTATCATCAAATCAACCAGTTTGTACAAATCCACTTTTTTTTTGAAAATGTGGACTTTCCAAAACAATTGGCTATTTAGATATCCCATTTGGAAAACCTGTAAATTCCATTTTTGGCATTTAGAAATACCCAATTGACCAGTTTTATAAGTGGAGGTGTCCACAGTTGCCCCCCCCCCTACCAATAGGGTATTAAATATGTATATGAAACTCCCCAGTTAAGAAAAAGTTGATTATCTAAAAATAAGAATATATATTTGCACTGCCAGCATAATTGTCTAGGATGAAGTCATCCCAGTTAAACAGGGATGCACTCAACCAAGTTGAACTTGGTTGATATCAACTGATGAAATATAAACCTAAGTTTAAATTGGTTGGTTGCATCCTAGCTTAACTGGGATGAATCCAACCTAGGAAATTATGCTGGCAGGGAATTCATCAGTTATTTTCACAATGGTGTTAGATGAAGAATTATTGTGTTTTGGAAATGATGGATTTGGCCATATTTGATATCCCCTATTCCATTGATTAAAATCATTCATACTTTTCCTGATGTTTAAGATGGACCAATAAATCCAACCTTACTAATTCCACTATTAATGTAGTTATATCTGGTTAAATCATTTAGGTTTTTATTCATTTGTAAATCATAACAATTTCACAAATAAAGGATGACATAGAGCATGATCAGAGGGTATAGTGTTTTGTTTGAACAGCTTGGATTTACCGCAGCCAGTCAATAAACTGGGCCTTCTAAAAGTTAGAAAGGCTGTAATAGTTTGAATGTGCAGTAGTCACCTATATGACCAATACAGGTCCCCACAAAAATACTTTTTTGCCTTTGTCTTTATGTTAAATCAAGTTTGGGATGGCCACTGAAGTTATGGATTTAATATGATTTCTAGGTTAAACATAATTTTCTTTTCCCACAAGGACTTTCTGTCTCTGTTTACAGACCCTTGATATGGATGTCATTTTGATCCCTAAAGTAATATTGCAACAAATCAATCAATCAATCAATCAGTGTACATGATCAAAGCCATGAGTCTCAGGTTGAGGAAAACATTTTTCCCTTCCACCAAAAATTAAGAGTCCAGATTTGCTTCTGTAAGGCCTGCAGTACCAATTGAGAGGAAGTCCCCTAAACATATACATCTTGATCCAACCCAGACTAGTTTTTCCTCCTTCTCATCATCTTGAAACCAAAAACCAAAACCAAAAAATGCATGGACAAGAAATAACAGTATGTAGCTGATCAGTATACTTACTAGAACTGTGGTTGTGATACTTGGCTGGCTCAAGCTTCCTGTAACAAAAGTAAACAAAAAAGAAGGCAGAAATGCATGAAAGTTTCTTGTAATCTTCTCTATCACAGTATACATACTGCCATTGCATTTATCACTCAGCTATGCAGACATGACATTGGTCTTGCTAAAGTTGATGTCTACTTAGATATGTATGTATGTGTGTAGATATATGTACAATATTTATCAAACTCTTATCTTGATTTCTCATGGAGTTTGTTGCTTTGGTCATGTCAATGTTCAAGCTGAAACCAGATGTGAGGCAGCTGATCTGGAGCGTTGGTTGCGCTTGGTTGAGGTTTTTTCCACTCCGGCCGATATAAATGCCCTTGACCATACTTGCCCTGTTTACTCCCACACCAACCAAATATCTTCCCAATCCCTATCTCACTCTCTCGGTACTCCAAGGTCCCCTCCAACAACACTCCAACAACAATCTCATATTAGATAACCAGTCTCAATCACATCCTCATCACAAGCAGTCTGATCAGGCTATCATTCTCATCTAAACCACATCGATCGATAACCTTGTAACACTACCCAATAGCCTACTACTACCACATCCTATCATCCCTTCTGTTGTATTCCAGTATCCCTCTTTCTGCTTTCTCTTACACTGATTCCTTCATACGTCGTCCTCCCTCTTCAAGACTCATAAATTAAAATAAAACAAATAAAAACCATCCAGCCCGCCAACTTCCCAGACAAACGATCACCGAGATGCCGAACTCTAAAACCAACTCTGAAAAACCTCAGCCTAACTCATTTGTCTTCAGAATTCACAAGTTGAATCCGAAGACTAAGAAACCACTCATACATGGTAAATATATCTATATGGGTCCCTCTCCGACCAAGGCAGCCTTTAAAGTCAGTAGCTACTTATTTACTTCCTCATCATGGCCATCACCATTTCTCTCAACTCATTTCCGCACCCGTTGTTTCTCCTTCACGTCCATTAGAGCTTCGGATCTCGAGCTCAGGAGTTCTTCCCGGGAACGGAAGATAACTATGTCCTCTCGATTTCCCTACGCGAATCCAAGCCAATCAGCTTGTTTCCGTTCAACACATTCTCCAAGTTTGCAACGATTATCGAGGCCATTAGGCTTAAACCTGGTAACCTGGCTCGCGATCGTCTTGAGCGAATTATCATCGATGTCTGGATTGCTAGCAAAACCTTCATCCCACCCAATCTCTCTCCCGCAACCTCCACATACACCCGAGCGGACGCACGTGCTCTCAGACAACAAGTTACCGAGGCTCTTGCATTACCCTCTATCTCTACCGAATTTACCGATCCTGATCAAATAGAAGAAAGCTCAAGAGCTCTGACTCCTGAACCAGTCGAAGACATCGAGGCTCTTACCCAAATGAATAGAGATGCTCTACCCAAGTCGCCTGATACCACGTATGCATCGATACTCAAGTCGCCTCAAAACTCTTCATCAGCTGCTCCGACTGACTACGCATACGAGCCTTTGGTCGAATTGTCTGCCCCCGACGCTGCCTCATCCAGTAACCTTCAGCCATCTACAGAGATCTCCCAAGCTCAAGACGAACACCCTTCCCAACCTGCAGCTATTCAACCAGAGTCCAAGCCTAATCAGCTTCCCCAGGCATTGATCGAACAACTCAGCTACCTGCCTGATGTTGATTTGCACTCAACTTTTGATCAGAACAGCAATTGGTACGGAATCTTGCTCGAGCTCTTTAGGGATGACTCTCGCTACGTTGTATCACCTCAAACCCGGTCAGGCTTATTGGCACTGCAAGTTTACTTCCTGCCAGCCAAAGGCCCAGCCGAGTGTGTCTTCATCGTTCAAACTCATCCCGTCGGTATGCTTCAATCTCCCTACAAGAGGCAACAAGCGGACGACCAAATGAGAAGCTACTTGTCGGATCACGCCTCTCACGTGGCCATACCCAAATTCCACGCCGTCAACGTTTGTGGCACCAAAATGTCTTTTTACATGGTTGATTGTAATTCTGGGCGTATTCTCCCCCGACGTGAAACCGATAGTTCAGTGGATTATGTCTTACCTGCTCATCACCTCACAAACCTCTGGACATCTGAACTGGGTACACCGACTGGTGACGAAACCTTATTTTCGTTAATCTCTCAGATTCGCTCCATGGTCAGCCAACGCGTCACGACCGAATCGTTGATAAGCCATCAACTGGAGCCCAATGCGATCGAGCAGTCTACCCGCGATCATTTGTCATCCCTGGCAAATTTGAACTGTGTGATCCGTGAAGCTTTTCCCTCTGGTCGCTATCGCCTTGCTCCATTATTTCACAAAGCCGAATCGATCCATGGCGCCACTCTTGCTACCCTCTGTCTGTTGGTCTACGACTTAGAGAGTGGTCCGGTTTTGATAGTGCAACACTCCCCTAATCTCAATTCTGCGGCCTGCCGATACAAATGCGATCAACTCATCCGAGAGTCTTTTGCTCTCATAGGTCCTGATTGCAAGACTGCAATTCTCCATGGGGTATGCGTGTTAAACAATCAAGTCAGATTTTACCATCTCGATACTCCTACTCGCCTCATCACCCCCAAAGCAACTCCTATCGACCTGTCTGATCGCGTATTACCTCATGATTATCTATCCGGAGCCTGGGATGTGAATCTTGAAGAAAATGACTGCCTCGCGCAATTCCGGAAGATTGTGGTCGACGGCAAAGTGAAACTCCCTACCTGCCAATCCACATCTCATACCAACATGAATTCGACTGTCGCCGAGTCCCCACCCCAATCCAAGATATCGCCCAGTCCTCAGGCGTTAGGCTCTTTGCTCAGTGTGATCGATGACCCGCAAGTTGTGGGTTCCCAGTTGCAGTTCATGTGCGATAGCTGCAATGTAACCATTTCCGGTTTCCGAGCTAAATGTGCCCATGGAACCTGTCCGGATTTCGATCTCGTGAGCTCATTCATCTTTACCGCTATGATATCTCTTGTCTGATGATTCCACCCCCTCTTTTTAAAGTGTGCCAAATGTTACAGTAAAAAGGAGGATGTTCATCCAGAACACCCTTTCAGGTTATTACTTCAACGCCCGGTCAAAGATCCTTTCTCAAGCTCCGCCCAAAATGGATGGCACCCCGCTTCTCATGAAGTGGCTATCTGTAACTCCTGTTATCGTGTCACCCAAGCACCCGTAAAAAGATCCCCTGATTCCACTGCTCATGAAGACCTCGTAAGTCGCTTTTTACGCCTAGATCGTCAGTCTCCGGGTTTGCTTATTGTTTTTATTTCCAACACTAGTGTCACAATTGTGCATCCGGTCGAAAGGAGCCAGATGTCCCTAGGGCATCTCATGTAGAAGTAAACAACGGGGCACGCGTAGCTGCATCGCCCCCGCGTGTGAGTATCAAATGTGACAGCTGCTCTCACACTATCACTGGTTTCAGAGCCAAATGTTCCCATGATGACTGTCCGGATTATGACCTGGTAAGTCGCCCAATCCACCTTGTTAATCAAGGCCAGCTGAGTACCTACTCAGCTATCTCGTATTTTTTTAGTGCTCGAAGTGTTACAACGATCGACTCATCTTCCACCCATCCAACCATTTCTTCAAAACCTGGGAAATCAGAGTAGACGCTGCAGGCGCTGTAATATCATGCCACGCACTTGGTGACCGGCCGCAAACTCGTGGCCAAAGCTGTCCTTCTGATCAGACTCACTACGCAAAGTGTGACCTGTGCACCCGACGCATATCGGGGGTTCGATGGAAATGTATGGATTGTGTTGATTGGGATAGTGTAAGTCTTTCCTATGTTCAATCCAGCTGTCATGGTGAATAGTGATTGATTTGAATGTATGTTTTAAATAGTGCGAAAGTTGTTTAAAAAGCATCCCCGCTGTCCATCCCTTCCACAGGCTCGTCCCCATTGATGACCCAAGCCAACTTACTCGCTTGCCTCCTCAACACCTCACTAATCACCCCAACATTTTCTGTGACGGGTGTGATGAACCGATCCGTGGCATTAGGTATAAGTGCTCTCATCCTAACTGTCCTGATTACGATCTCTGCAGTCACTGTGAATCTTGTCCTATTCCTAAACATGACATCGATCATGTCATGCTCAAGATTCGCGACTCTCACACTTGGCACGCTGGGCTCTTGGAATCTAAATCTACTCAGACCAATCATCACCAATCTACATTATTCATCCCATCTGAATCGAAGAACATGGGCGGATCGAATAAACCCGAGTCGACTGCTTCAGCTGATAAATTGTGGTTCGGATTTACACCAGAGGCGCAAACGTTGATGCGCGACCATTTAGTTCCTCCACCCCAGCGTGCCTTGGACAACGCCAACCTATCTACTCCCTTGATGCTTCGATCCCCTTCGATCCTTGTCGAACCAGTTTGCATTCAACTCAACCCTGATGTGGAGGAGCCGGGTCTTGAATCTTACTCTTCTCATGGTCCGATTGTTGTGGTTGAAACCCCAGGCGATGTTCCTGTCAACTCGACTCCTTCATCCTCTATCAAAGCTCCCGACAGTTCTCGTTCTGATTTCAGCCGATCCGGTAACACAATGGGCAGATCAGAGCTTGCCGACACCAGCAAAAAGCTTGGTCTTCCTGGTGCATTTCCTGACGAAAGCTTCTATGTCCCAGCTTCCTCCCAAGCATCGCTGGAGCAGGTTATGATAGCTTCTAATGGAGGCGGGGAAGATGACAAACCACACTATGAGGCGAACTTTGTGTCAGATTTGAACCTTCCTGATGGCACATGTGTCTCGGCTGGGGCACGATTTACCAAGGTCTGGTTGGTTCGCAACACAGGCTCAGATGTATGGCCAATAGGCACCCAGATCGTCTTTAATGGTGGCTTCCACCATTCCTCCCAGGAGTCATTCACGGTTCCTGCCGCCCTTCCGGGCAAGACAGTCGAGGTCTCCGTTGAGACAATGGCACCTGAGGACTCGGGCGGCTACATGCAAGTCTGGCGGCTCGTTAGTCCGGATGGAACTAGGTTTGGAGACCGACTATGGATCAATTTACAGGCTATCAGCGAGGACCAAGTCAACATTGACGACCCCAATTCGGAGTCGTTATCCACTTCAGTCGGCTTCCTCCTCCCTAACCCTTCCTATGGTCCCTTGAACAACTTGAATGATCTCCAATCCGAATCCTCTCACCTTTCTAACCCTCGTCCTACCAATAACAGCTCCACTCCGTTAGCTCAGGACTCGATGCACCCTCAAGACCTGCTTCCTTCTTCTCACTTTGACTCTGACTCCCAAAACCAACGTTCTAACCTCTCCTCTGCTACCGATTTCGATGACTTGTCTTACGAATTCACTTCTGAAAATGAATCTAGTGATATCGCCGATGACTCGTTTGACTTCGAACTTGTCACTGATTCTGAATCTTCTCTTCAGTGACCACATCCTTATCTTCCTTCATACTATTTCTTTTATTGTACCCCGTCCCCTTGTTGACTCATTTCTCCACATCTCCTCCCTTTGTCTTTTTTCTCTTTCTTTTATTCTGGCTCTAAATATATCTCTTCATGTCACTCATTTCCCTATATACACGTATACATGTAAATTTAGTAATCATTATTATATCTCTCAGCCTTGAGTTGTCCTCGTCACTCTTTTCCCTCGTGGCTCTCGAGTTGTATTATGAATTGCCCATATCTTCTTTGGTATCTACTCTTGTTTTTTGTGTTTTGACTTGCTCGTTTAAAAGATACAAATGTATATAATCCTTTTTTTGATTTCTTCTTTTCTTCCATTGTTGAATATGTGAATACACAAATATTTAGGGCATCTCCACTGTGGTTGCTATATGGGGTTGCTATGCTAAATATAGCAACCCAAACCCCGTATAGCAACACCACTGGGATTGCTATATCCCAAATCTACACAGCACCATTGCTATAGCAGTTCTGCTCTGGAACTGCTATAGCAACTCAATAGCAACCCACTGGCCAGGTATCACACAGCAAAAAAGTGTGATATCTGGCCCCTCCCCCCCCTGGTCACTTTAAACCACACACCACTGGGAGGCTTTGGTAACACCTGAAACCTTTCACCGCCCCAAGCTGCAATATATCTCAGCTTGCAGTGTGGAGCAACCCAGCCTTGGGTTGCTATGACTCTGGCAAGGTGCCATGGCACAGTTGCAATAGCAACCTGGATAGCTCCCTGCGGTGGAGATGGCCTTAACTACATGACTTTTTGGTACAAACTGGTACAACCATTCCAAAAAAGCTTGCATAGCTTTGTGCAAGCTTTGAAAATTGGTGCTGCAGTGGGCAAATTTTCCGGCAGCCCAAATGATCTGTGTGCGTGGGCCGTGCATGGGTGACTGCGGGGTGTCATGGGGCTCAAGTTGGGATTTTATATGTCCTATAGAACTTTACATGTCACATACTCACATGTCAAGTAGATAAAACCATTATATACATAACTATTATTACATAATCACTAGTGTATATAATCTAGACCTGTGACTGAGTTTCCCCATCTCTCTTGGAAGTCAAATACCCAGTTGCGGGTCACTTACAAATATTCATTTCCTTAGAGCAACCACATTGGTTGCGGTATTAGCGAGTATTAGCGGACTTAATCCTGTTGCTCAACCGCACCGGATCAGATTAACCCGGGGGCAACTACTCCTGGGAGCTCAATTTGGATTAGCAAGTATTAACTTTTCTACTTGCTAATCCTGGTAGTAAGTCCAGATTGAATATGCATATCAGCTTGGATTAAGGCTAGATTAACTAAAGTTGGGGACCTTCCATAGAACATATACCAATATCTATGCTGATATTGGATCTACCACTCCCCAAAAACCTTGACGACTCTCCCCAAAAACCCAAGAGGACAATGCCAGCCACAAGATCCCAACCACCTGAGCAAACCCTGAATCTGCAAAGCGCCAAGCTCCCAACTTCAGCCCTGAAGAAGACAAACACTTGGTGAAAAGCTGGGTTATCATTTTTAAAGACCCCATTTTATCAAACAACCAGAAGACTGAAGATTTCTGGGGTTGAATTTTGGCTGACTTTAATAAATACACCCCTGGGCCGCAGAGAGATGCTGCCGGCTTAAATACTAGGTAAGTCAATTGTTTCTTTTTCATGATTGATATATTAAAATTGAACCAATTGTTTTTTGCAGGTGGAAATGTCTGCAAAAAGCTTGCCTCAAGTTTCACACCCTGTATCATCAGCTTGTGTATTGGCCAGCTTCTGGGGATCAACACCAGACAACTGGTTGATCAATGCCTGAGACATGTACTACGAGCACGAGAACAAGCACTTCACATTTGACCGGGCATGGAACTTATTGAATACAATCCCCAAATTCAAGGACCTTACCGGAAAGGCAACCAGCAGTTGGGTGTCATCCCGCCCACTATTGCAATCAAACCATGCTGATGAGTCCAACATTTCTAATGTGGCAACACAATTGAAGGACTGGGAGCGACCACCGGGTATCCAAAGAGCTAAGCAAAAGGTTAACAAGGATGAATACAGGCAAAAGAAGATGAAACTACTAGAGTCATCCAATAAGGAGTCCGCCAAGCAATCAGCCAAAGCAAAGCACTAAAACAACATTCAAGAATAATGGCTGGCTATAAATTGCAAGAAGATGGAGTTCAATGCTATGTTCCAGAATGTAAATAGTTGTCCTGACAATATTTCAAGGATGTTCCTGGTGCAGCAAAAGAAGAAGATTTTTCAGTGGCTGATGAACAAGGCTAACAGCAATGGTGACAACCCCAATATCAATGGCGCACATTGAACTGAACCGTCTTCAAGGCTGTCCAAAATTAATCACTCATCTTGAACTGGGGCTAGAAATGGATACCTCCAAGGAGAAGAAAACCATGAGGATAATGAAGGTGAGAAGGATGACTCTGATGAAGAAGAAGAAGAGGTGGAGCAAGACACACCCCCAACTCAAGTCCTTTCTTTCCCTCCAACTCAAACTCAAGCTGAAGACTGCATTGACCCAACCCTTGAGATATGATGCAGTAGTTGATGTTTATCTTTTTCATTTTTTTTAATTTTATCTTTATCTTTTTTTATTGTATTATTTTTCTTTATCTGTTTTGAGTATGGTATGATTTTTCTTGGATGTTTTTTTTGCTCCTGTTTCTTTGATCCCTCTCCTGTCATTATTTATTTATTTTTGTTAATCAAGAGTTTCAATTTCTTATTGAGAATATGTATGCAAAATTGCAAGTGAATAGCAAATGTAACATGACAAGTGACAAGCAACATACCAACCAAAAATGAGTGACAAAAAGATAATTGTATCTTGATAAAAAAGACCAGGACAGAGGAGGTAAGAGATAGAAAAACTATGCTATGTTAGAGGAGACATGAAAGACAATTAACCAGAAGATTGGTCAACAATCTATGCTCCCAATACATCCCAGGAAGCCTCTTGCAGCATTTTCTTCCAATATTCTTTTCAGGTTGTGTTCATTAGGCACTTGTAAGTAATGATCTTTGTAGAGAGCTTGGATTGATCCACAGAAAACCTCAAGATTTTTTTGTGCAGTTTTCTCTCCAAGTCGGCAATACTTGTCTGTGGGGTCAAGGGGAAGTGTGTAGGTGTCAGCCCTAGAGATACTCCAGAGTATCCTAAGAACTGACTAAACTGTAAAATACAAAAACAATACTGTATTACTACTGTAAATAATAACATATCATGAAATATTATTATATCAATCAACTCAGAATGTAAAATTAAGTGGAGTAGCTCACTCAAACCACCACTAAATTCCTACTCCTTCTAGTACTTTATCATATAATAAAGATACTTTAAGAAAAGGGAATAAAAAGTATAAATTATGGATTAGAAAGTATTGTCATAAAAGCTGAGAGACAATAAGCTTATTTGCATAAATATAAGAATAATAAAATTATTCTAATAAGAAAGAAATTACCTAAGTGTGTGGTAATTTACCAGTATTGTTCTATTAAATGAACTGGTCCATGATGTGATTGGTTATACATATACATGTCATGAGGTCATGGGGACATAGAAAATACTGTGCTCAATTCAATACAATTCACATTGCATCATTAGAGCAGAATATACAACAACATTCTAGAACCTTCCCCTGAAGCCCTCTAGAATATAAAAGGAGGCCATTTCCTGGCCTAGGATTGGATCCTCAGCATATTCACCCAGTACCACATTAGTAAGTACCCTGAATATTCTCCTCCTGCTTTTAGAGTAGTGTTATTCCTTTATTATCCAACCCACCTTATTTACTGGACTAGTTATCAAGCTATCTTAGAACCTCCCTGTTGGAATTTCATCACTGTGTTTTCCCTCTCTTCCTCTTTCACACATCTGTCACTCCTTTTTTATCCCATTTCCAGATGAATATCCAATCTCACCTTCTGTCCCACATCTCAGCCATAACTTGTATGTAGATAAATAACCATGCTGCTGAGTAGATAATGAGATCATCTGTTCTCTGCGCCCTGATCCCTGTGGTCTCTATAAGATACAACCACTTGTAGTGTGTGCACTTTTCTGCCATACAAGCTAGCAGTTATTAGCCCTTCGACCACCTTTTTTTCCATCTTGAGTCTTTTGCCTCAAGATTTTTTCCCGGTCAAAACTCCTCAGTTCACTCTCCTGACCTAAAAAATCCTTCACGATTAACAGTCGAAACGCCTCATTCTTCCCCATCAACCTCATAAAAAATCATCCCCTCAGTCTTCAAGTGATCAACAATGTCATCCAGGAACGTGCCTCTCTATCTCGATGACAGCAACTATGACTCCTGGTCATTCCTAATGATGTCCAAACTCGACCGAATTGGTGCCCTTGGTCTCGTTCAAGGCACCATGAAAACCCCGTCGGCAACTGACAAACCCGACGAGAAGAAGGTGTACCAGGAACTCAATCGGCTGGCCTATCATGAAATAGTCGAACATCTAGACAGCACAAATCTAGCGTATGTCTCTCAGACAATCACCGATCAAAATATGTTCAGCGGCCATGCAGTTTGGTCGATCCTCAAGCAGAAGCATAGCGGTGATGATCATGTTGCCAGAGATCGAGCACTAGATCATTTTCTTGATATCGAGTATAGCTCCTCTCCCGCCAGCTTTATCGCTGAGATTCGAGCTGCGAATCACCGACTAGTCTCCACCAATGTCGGTCTTGATGATCAGTGCAAGACCGCCATCATACTCCGCAAACTTCCATCGGCCGAATACAAATCGTTTCGAGATGTCGTCAACGTTGGCTGCCCTAACGACACGGTTGCTATCCTCTTAACTCGGCTTGAAAAACACGTTTCCCAGAATCGACTCGATCGATCGACGACACTCCCATCTCAGATGTCTCTTCTCACCACAGACGACAAGTTTTACATGTGCCCTCATTGTAAGAAAGGTTTCACCATATGCTCGCACTGTGACAAGACTGGTCACAAGGAGTCAATCTGCTTTGAAAAGCACCCCGACCGGCGTCCTATCAACTCTTCCTTGTCCAACTCGTCAACCAAGTCTAAGCCAGCAGCTCAGGCACATCTAGCAGCTATCAATCACAACATGTCCACTAGTGATTTCCATGGATTTACCGATGAGCAAATCGAGTCAGAGCGAAATTTTCAGGCAATGATCAACAACCCAGAATTCAAGAAGCTCAACATTGGAAAGGGCTTGTAGGTCCAAAATCTGTGGTTCATCAGTTGGGGGGGGTGTTGGAATTTCATCACTGTGTTTTCCCTCTCTTCCTCTTTCACACATCTGTCACTCCTTTTTTATCCCATTTCCAGATGAATATCCAATCTCACCTTCTGTCCCACATCTCAGCCATAACTTGTATGTAGATAAATAACCATGCTGCTGAGTAGATAATGAGATCATCTGTTCTCTGCGCCCTGATCCCTGTGGTCTCTGTAAGATACAACCACTTGTAGTGTGTGCACTTTTCTGCCATACAAGCTAGCAGTTATTAGCCCTTCGACCACCTTTTTTTCCATCTTGAGTCTTTTGCCTCAAGATTTTTTCCCGGTCAAAACTCCTCAGTTCACTCTCCTGACCTAAAAAATCCTTCACTCCCCATCTTAGACCTTGGACTAATCCTTATAAAACAGTTGCTGCAAGACTACCACCTCTGACAGTAGCCAATCAGCTCAAGTGCTTGCCATCTGCTTAGTAACAATTTATATTGTTACATATCTCTCAAAAAGACAGAAAGATAGCCAAACCTATATGGTTAGCTGTTAGTCTTCTCCTGATTGACTAATTTCTATATCAAATAAGACAATTATAAGGAGTTTAGGTTATCCTCTGTGCATAGTTTGGACACTATAGAGAGAGAATAATATTTATTATTATTCTGATGACCTTTCAGTACAGTGATAGTACCTGGCTTTTTATAGACATTAAGCCAGTGTTTCATACACATAGCTGACAGTAGGCCAGCTGGTGGAGAGCTGCTGTGATCTTTTGGCAAGGGCTGAGTCCCAATTTACCAGTAAAATCCTGGAAAAAAATCAAAAAAAGAATAATCAATATTTTGCTGAATATAATGAACATAAATCAAATAAACTGAATAAAAAAAATACAAATATACTTACAGGCTTTTGCACAAAGTAAGGAAAGTTTTCAGTGAGGTCCTTCAAGATATGGAGGAAAATTCCTTTCTCCATGTGGAACCTTTGGCAAAATTCACGTGCACTGTATACACAATCTTCATTGAAATAATCCTCCATTAGTCGAGAATGATTCTCCTGGTGATTCCTCTCCTTATTTGGCATTTGTGGTTTCTTGGATTGTGGCCTGGTGTCTTTCTTGGAGTTTCTAGAATCTAGATATGTGGGTAAGTTGAATTAATCATCCATCAGTTGTTTGATGATATTACGACCATGTTGCATACGGCGTCGTGAGATGATGTCCAATTTGTTTTCAGGGAATGCCAGCTGGATGTTGGGAGGCATGATGATGTTGGAATCATTGATTTCAGGGAATGGATTATTGGGAGGCATGGTGGGTTGACTTAATGTTGGTGTGGTTGAATCATGTGGGTAGCCGATTAGCAGTTTAGATCAACGTT
This sequence comes from Puccinia hordei, assembly GCA_007896445.1. NCBI lineage: Eukaryota > Fungi > Basidiomycota > Pucciniomycetes > Pucciniales > Pucciniaceae > Puccinia > Puccinia hordei. Next base: position 16,071 of record RDRW01000707.1, read on the forward strand.
TAACCCAAGCGAATATTTTCTCACAGTTGGATTAGCGCTAGTCCGGTATTAAAGCTAGTGCTAATACCCACGCTAATCCAACAACCTATGTGGTTGCTCTTATAGGTTTGTTGAATACTCTTATTTATCATTTATACATATATTTCTTTTTTGTTTTCTTTCTTATTATCGTTATTTGAAACATCATCTCTCTTGGAACTTGAATAAACAGTGCAGGTCACTTACAAATATTCATTTCCTTAGACCAAATCTACATGTAAGATTACATAAGCAAGACTTGAAAATTTTCAAAGTTGGTGTATTCCCCATTTCAGGCAGGATACACAACCTCAAGAAACCCAGACCCACCAACTCAGATAACCAAGTATTCAGAAAGCTAAAGCTTACCAATCTAACCAACCAAAGGCCCCTTTCACCCAGTACTTCAAGTATTTTCAGTCAGTTCCCTTTTTGAAACTTGTTCATCTGAAAGAAGTGCTTCTCTGTATTCCCCTTCCACCCTCTTTTCCCCTTCCCCTTTCTCTCAGTAATCAATCATCAATAAGATCAAGTTTCAAATCATCACATCAAATCAATCATAATCCAGCTCCAGATCAATAAGCTTCATCTCATATCTTTTTCTGTGATTTTTCCTTGAAACAAACAACATAGGTTTCCCTCTAAAGAACCTTGAATATCCAGCTCAATCATAGTGTGAAGAACTGGGCTGATTGGACTCTGTCTTCTCAGATTCCTTCCATTTTCCCTTTGTGTGAAGGGGCTGTTGCATTTCTCAAAGACTCTGGCACAGCTTAGCCAACATTTCCAGGTTGAGCTTGTTTATCTTTTGAGTGCTCTGAAAATTATACACAAAGATAAACAGTACTTCTCTTTTCTCTCTCTCTTTTATCCTTAGTAGTTGTTTTTTGATCCTTTGAAATACAACTATTGCCCACCATCCTTGTGTCCTATTGTCACTTTAGAGACCCAGGCTCACAATGCTTTTTGTATATTGATGAGATTGATCAGGTTCTAGGTTTTGATTGTTTCCAAATTGATGCATAATATCTATTTGGTGTCTGACCCTATAAACCGTCTTGGTATGGTGGTGTTTGATGTAGGATCCCAACCTCTGGCTTGACTAATTGAAGATAGTAATATCAAATATGCCAAAGATTGTTATTTGTAGTGTGGAAAAAAATTCCCAAGGCCTTACAACTCCATGCATCTATGAAGCCATAAAACATAATTCCAAACTTTTTCAACTTATTGTCTCCATCAGCAGACCAGATGAAATTGGGACCTACAAAATTGAAAACACACCTCTTGAGCTTAAAGCATGAAGGTATCATTTAATGTCACAACAGGCATTATGAAAAAATAATAAGCCAAGTAATGCATACTGATGGATCAATAATCAGAACTACGGGTTTTGGGGGTTTGGTGAATTTGCTTGACACATTCCATTGCGAAGTCCATCCCTACTTGCGTGGTGGGGCTACACCAATTAACGGCTCACATGTTGTGCTTTTTGAAGTCAAAGGTTGCTGGGACAAAAGGAGTGTGCCCACTTCAACAATGCAGTACATTCAATCAGCTGGGTTCCAAACCCGGTGTGTGATCCCGGGCTGAGATGACCACGGGGAGACCTGAACCCCTATTATTTCTCTCCTCCATTGACCAACTCATCACAAACAGTCAACACACTCCTATTACATATTTATCTTCATCGATCCTCAGAATGCTTCCATCGATACCTCCACAAGTTGAGTCTCTCTATTCTCCGGATCTTGAAATCTTCTTCGACGCATCCAATCTAACCTGCGCAGCGCCCTCTGTCTGACGTTTGATATGCCGGCTATCCAGACTCTCAAGCGAATCAATCGGGAGCTCCTGACGATTCAAAACGAACTTCCTGAGGGTATCCTATCTATCGGACCCAAATCATCGGCGAATATTTACGACTGGCAGGGCTCGATTGCTGGCCCTTCAGGATCATGCTATGAGAATGGCGTCTTTCACTTCAACATCTTGCTTCCATACGACTATCCCTTCCATCCGCCTTCGGTCCGTCACTTTATCCTTAAACCAAATCAACCGTCCACTCACAGGTCTTATCAATCTTTTTTTATCTTCTGCTCTACACAGGTATCCTTCATTACCAGAATTTTTCATCCCAATATAAGCCCTACGGTGTGAAACTTTTCCTCTAGTCATTAACCCCATAATATCTTGCTGTTCTTCTGACTCTTGTTAATCAAATCAGGGTGCAATCTGTCTGGATATCTTGACTCGTCAGTACATCTTAATTCATTTTTTCCCACTTGGCTGGATTCGAGACTGATTTCCACGTGGATCATTCTTCACAGACAAATGGTCACCTGCCCTGAGTATCCAAAAGGTAATTACAATTCGATTTGGTTGACTTAAACCCCTTTCTCTTTCGGCGAGTGAATTCGAATCTGAACTAGTTTCGGGTGATCTTTTGTTTACAGGTTTTGTTATCAATCATATGCCTTCTCACCGACCCCAATCCACAAGATCCACTAGTACGAGAGATTGCATCAGTATACATGCACAGCCGAGGAAAGTTTGAAGCAACAGCTCGACAATGGGTTGACCTCTATGCCCGACCACCGCCGGCACCGAAAGCGGAGAAACTGAAGGAAGAAGAACCCAAGACCACCAAGCCTGTGGTGATTGATATTGACGATGATGATGAGATCCAGGTCGTCAAACCTGGTCAAAGTCAGCCTCTCCAGGTGGCCACCACCTCACGCAAGCGGAGTGGAGAACACAATAACACCCTTCAGACAGCTACTACATCCAGGAAGCGAAGCGGAGACTACAATAGCACTCCGTCCCCCGCTGCCACTGCTCCTTCTACGGCAGTCGCGTCTGCATCTGGTCCCCAAGCTAAGCGGTTCCGTAAACAAGTCATAGAACTTGATTAAGCTCTCTCAGCCTCAGACCTTCATGCCCCCCTCTTTTATTAGGTCAGTATATATCTGATCAACCAATTACCACTCGTAGTTGTTGGTTGTGAAATTCTCATCAATACTCACATTGTATTTATACCACATTATCATCTTTACTTATGGCTTGCCATCTGTTTTCACTCGACCAGGCATTGTCAAGTTCATATGGACAACCGTAAAGAAACTTAAATACACACACATGCACCTATTCACCTCCCACAACGAACAAAAGTAATTCCATCTCTTTCTTTGGAGAATCCAAATTTGAGTGGAGGCATTCCTTCTCGTATATTCAGTATGATCCAGAAGGAACGTGTTTGGTAGTTTTTTTCTTCTTTCAGTGAGATCATGTACATACCCTTACATTTTTCTATCTTTTCATCATCGTGTATGTAATCCAAAATGAGTTTCTTGGTTTATGGATGCACGTCTCCTGACACAAGACCTGTTCACTTGTTCAGTGATACATATTGCGCGTATAAGCTTGGACCAGGTCATGTTTTTGTTTTTGTTTTTCTACACGCATTCCCAAACTTGATGGGGATGTGTGAAAATTGTGATTTTGATTTTTCGACTTGTACAATCTCAAAAAAGGTCAAAACCTGGCTTGAAATTTTGCTGTTGCTTATTTAAAACCGGTGCAATTTTCCTCACCCAATGTGTGGTTACATTCTGACATATTTTTCCCAATTTGACAGAGAGCAGTTCCAAATATGGCCAAATTTGGGTTGGAAAAATCTACTGTTTTTGAAACATGTTGCCCCTTAGGCTTTACCTACCCCATTTTGGAAGCCATTGATGATGATTTATTTTGGCTAATTGACTGGTTTCTAATTGTGGATTTGGAATATTTGATACCCACCCCCCATTTCAAGAACCTACCAAAATGTATTAATCAATAGTGTGATTCAAAGTTGGACCACGTGTGCATGCAGTCTTTTTTAAATACAGACTTGCACCCCGCAAAATGAAAATTTTGCTTTGAGCACCCCATTTTCACAAATACTCTTGCAAGTTAGCAAACCATCAAAATAAATCCATCCACAACCATACAAAAACACCATCCAGCCATTCAAATCCATCCAGTCAACCGGCTCCACCAACATGCCTCGACAAACCAAGAGAAGGACATCCATCAAGCAAATGACCCGGATAATACAGATGCAGATCAATCAATCGCTAATGAATTCTCTCTGGAAAGAATCAGATGAAGCATCAAGCAAAGAAAGTGACCTTGAGGAAGCTCTAGTGGCTTTGATTACAATAAAGAAGAAACGGTATTTGATGGAATGAGGACATCTAATCAAAGCACCAGATAACACCAGCTATCTATTCAACCTCAATGAAGCTCAATTCAAGCAAGAATTCCGAATGTCTCAACACTCATTCTTTCAACTTGTTGAGGAGATCAAAAATCATCAAATATTCCACAACAACTCCAACATTCCGCAGCGACCAGTACAGGACCAACTAATGGTAGCCCTTAAACGAATGGGAACCTTTGGGAATGGTGCATTGGTGGGGATGTTGGCTCAATTTTTTTGCATATCCAAAGGCTCAGTCATCTTGTACTGCTCGTGAGTTATAGAAGCCATCTTGTCTCTTGAATCGTGAGTAATCTCTACAACTGGATCCCTTTTACAACTAGTCTAATATGATTTTTCATTTCCAGGAAATTTTTATCATGGCCAGATGCTCGAGGAAGAAGAGAGATTGCATCAAACATTGGTAGCTACACTGGATTCCAAGACTGCGTTGGCTTTGTGGATGGAACTCTGTTCCCTCTTGATGAAAAGCCATTGATTGATCCACAAGATTATTACTCTCAAAAAGGATGCTATGGCGCTTCAGGATTGATTGTTTGTGATGAAAACAAACAAATCATCTATTATGTGACTGGATGGCCAGGTAAGATCATGGCATGGATATATCCCCTGTTATGACTGAAATATTTTATTAATTTTACATTTTCAGGTTGCTGCCATGATACTCGGCTTTGGGAGAACTGCGAGCTAAACCTCCAGAAAGGATCTTTGTTTACCCCGGGCGAGTACCTCATTGGCGATTCAGGCTTTCCAGCTGAAAGCAACCTTATTCCGGAATTCAAATGACCACGTAATGGGCCAATGCCACAAGACAAAAAGCGATTCAATCAGTATCTGGCATCTTTAAGAGTGTGCAATGAACATTGCATTGGGATACTCAAGGGAAGATTTCAAAGCTTGAGAGGTCTTCGGAAGGACCTAAGCTCTGCAGGAAGTATCAAGAGGACCACACATTGGATTGGTGCATGTGTGATCCTCCATAACTTCCTCATAACTGACAGATCTCCCGAGTTTTCTCATCCTCCTGATTTAACAGAGGATGTTGAAGAAGCTGAACAAGGACTCTGTCCTTGCCAGGGTAGAAACAGCATTGGTAGTCTACTTTGCAAGAAAGTTTTGGCCAAGGTCACCAATTACTTAAAAACATAAATCTCAATTTCACTATTCTTCTTACTTTCTTTGTTTCAAAACATTCAACTTTATAAATTTCAATTTGTTATGAAATTGAAATACATTTATAAATAATCGGATTAAAAAAAGAGGGCAAAGAAAAAATGTAATCAAGTGGAATCATCTGAGTCTGATCCTGAATCAGACTGATCAATATTCACCATGTCTAAGAGTGGTGGGAATTCAAGAGCAACCCGCTTTCCAATCTCTTCAAGGTTTAAGCCATGGCTGTGAAGTTCCTTCATGTATGCCACCTTGACCTTACTGGCTGCTGCTTGAGCAGTTGTGACCTCTGCTTGCCGTTTGCTCACCATGGACTTCATGTAAAGTTCTTCAGAGGTGAGTTTCTTCTTCTTTGCTCGCTTGGATTTTCCTTGGCTACCCCTGGGAGTTGATGCTGATTGTTTTCTGGGGGAATTCTTCTTGGAGTATGGAGATTGGGTAGCATTTTCTATCTGATTGAGAGGGTCTTCAGGAAGATCAGATTGGCTCATGATCTCCTCAGTGTCATTCAGTTGATTACTATTGGATTGAGTCGTATTATCTTGAGTTGTATTGTTGCCGTTCAATGGAGCGGTATTGGTACCATGTTGGTCACCAAGAAGGGATGATTGGATGTGAAGCGGCTCAGTTACAGATCGCGATCCCATGATTGGATCCAGTTCATCCCAGTAGCGACACATCTCTTTAAGCTTGGCTGAATAGGAAATAAAATTAGATTTCCTACAACCAAATCTGAAGGAAGACCGATGCGGGTTAAAAGAAAAACTCACCCTCAACAGTCCGGATACCGTTTTCTTCATTGCTAGCCAAGATGCCTTGACCGGTATTTTTTTTCCAATCACAGGCTGAATTGTACAAAGATTGGAGGTCACCAATCTTTTGTTGGACTCCTAGGGAGAATATAAAATCAGAGAAGCTCAAACAGAGATAAAAAGAGGAAAGGGAAAACCTTTTGCATCCCAATAAGTGATTCCGTTTTCTTCCATAATCTGAAGGATCTCAGAACGTAGTCTGGTTTTAGTGGTTCCACTCTTGGTATCTCCACGCCATCGCTGGTAGTTGTTTTTGGCTGCTAACCAGTAAAGTATAATTGTGATGCTCAAGCTTCCTCCATTGATGCCATCTCAATCCCATATGATTGGCGGATTTTTGGTTGTACTTGATTTCTTAGCAGGTGCTTGCTTTGGTGGCATGTTGATCTTGCTTGATTTTACAGGGTGATGAGTGGTTGAAGGGGTTGTAGGAAGAATCTTGATGCAACTTGCACCTGCCTTGCAAGCTGGCATTCAAGTCTGAAGTTGAATGTCAGCTTGAATTTTTTCCTTGCAAGTTGTCAGCTTTCTGTACTCTACTCCACTTATTGTTGCGTGTACAGTAAGGACTAAAAAAATAACTTACACTTAAATAGTGTAATAAAACAAATAACAATAAAGATAAATACTCAAGTGTTATAAAAACACTAAGTACAGCAATATAAAACTATACCAATAAATGGTTCTTTATCCATTATTGTGTGTTTGAAAATTGATTTGCCAAGGATTTTCTTTAATTAAATTTCCTTGGATTTTTGATAAAAAATAAATGTAATTTTAAACAATTTTATTGTTATATTTTACATGTGGTCATGAGTGTGGCTTGAACACATAGCCTTATATCTTAACAAGATATTTCTAGGCTTGTTCTTAACTGTTAAACCATATACCAATTGTTGAAACAGTTAGGTGTAATTTCTGTTATAATCAGAAAATCTGGTAAAATAAATAATAAATAATAATATAATTAAATATTATTAATTATTCAGCTTGCAGTTTCAAGTGTTACATAATGTATGTAATATCTTGGTGGCTGACACAAGTCACCCTGCCAAATCCTGTATGCAAAATTGTCTGCACGCACACACAGTGCAACTTTGAACCCCCTTAATACTCTGACTCCTACTTTCATCATGCTAGATTTGATTTTCCTTGGGAAAATTCTCAGAATATCAATCCCAAAGTTAGCCCAACTGCTACAGTATAGTGTTTTGACCAGCAGTGCAAGAATTATTCTTAATTTTATTGACTGCACTGTTTGATCTTAATTATTCAGCTTGAGTAGGTTGGCTGTTTCAGTCATTTGTCTTCTGTTGGTTTTCCATTCCTGTAAAAAAGGATTTTTTTTATTGGGAAGGAACCCTTCCCAGAGTTCCTTAGAACTTGGCCTCTCCAGTTTGCTAAAATCTTATCACAGTGGCAGAAAGCTGATTTCCCTGTGCCAGTTTTCTAGAGAGAAGGAATCCCGGAGGACTGATTTGACCTCACAATAGTTCTTCCAGTAGAACAAGTCCACTGAGCCTGTTTACCTTTGGAAACCTGCCAACAAAGCTTTTCCAAAAATCACTGAATTCTTTTCCCATGTAGGAATAAATATGAAGGGAAGGATTAGACTTTGGGTGCAGAAATTTTAATTTTCTTTTTCAAACTCCCCACAAAAAATGTCTGATGTCAGCCCGCCACAGATACCAACAAATCCCAATCTCAAGGACAGACTTCCTAAAAATGAATCTGAAGAAGCCATGCTGAGCCAAATTTGATATTGATGAGGCCGTAGATTCACCACCTTGGAGCAAAGAAATAGATTCACCAACTTGGAGAAACATTAGGCTTGTTGGCATCCTTCCAAAACATCAAACCAGAACCAGACAATGAGTATGATCAGCTTGATCAGCCATGACATGGGTATCTTATTGTTTGATGTTTTGTGCCCAACTGCTATTGGATTGGCCTTTTGTCTCAAGTATACATCCATCTGATAGAGTATTTTGAAAGCCAACACTCTTTCCCCAGCCTTTGGGACTATTAGCTCAATCCATGCAGCAAGCAAACAATTCAGATCAGAGCATCAGCCCAGTTGGACTAGTCTTCCCAACAGGAAGTTTGATCCAAAATTGAATCCAGACAGACAAACAGTCACAGACGTCAAAAGTGGCTGGGCTTAATTTGGCATCATACAGGAAGTGAAAACAATAGATGGGGGCAAGGAAAAAAAACTTGTAAATATAGGAAACAGAATATAAGTTATTGGGATTGTTTTTGTGGAGTTCAGGTTGAGAAAAAATTGAGGGTTAGTAAAGATCAGGTCAAACTCTCTTTAAATAGTCTTGGGTATGCTGGGGAGACTCTTGATGAATGGTTAAGATTTTTGAGTGAGTGTCTAGTTCTTGCAAGGAAGAAATAAGATTCAGAGAGAGGAAGGGGAAGTATGTCAGTTGTTTCCAGGTATCATCCATGCTGGCTGAGGTTTTGGTGGTGGCTGAGGATTTGGTTGTGGCTAAGGATTTGGTGACTGATGTTTTGGTGGTGATTTTTTTTTCTTCCAATGGAGATTTTCTTGTTGAAAAGACTCCCAGACTGATTTAAAGGAAGAGATATGAGTTTTATTTTTTCTAGTTTTATATCTGAAACAACTGGGGTTCCAACCAGCATAATAGGGCTTTCATTGGGGACCATATCTTGGTTGGATGTCAGATATATTGGGAATTTTGATCACACCCATGCTGATTTGGTTTTCACTGGACCACTATCCCTCAGTAAAATTTTCTTAACAAGTCAGCTGAGTTTGGTGTATATGGGATGGAAATGAAGTGATGACAAAAAAATAAATTGACCTTGACTCAAGAGTAGATTTTTATGTGGAGGAGTAATTGAACCAAGGTCCAAGTCTTCTTCACTCAAACCGGTTAAGGTCACTAAAAATCTACCAACAGAACCAAATGCCCAAATGGTATGGTTATGTTCTTTGCTGGGATCTTTGAGTCTTGATTTATTTGGGTAGTCTCCATTGTTTCTTGAATAGGCTGAATTAAGATAATTTGGCTAACAATTTTTCCAAAATAATCTGTGGCAATATGAACTTGGACCTGAGAAAAGGTGAGAATATGGATGCATTGGATCAGCCTGTCTTCATCAGAGGCTATATATTGATTCTGCACCAAGGAATATGTAAACTGAAATGGATATTTTCTTATAAGAATTGTTCACAACAGATTGATGTAAATGCATTGGGCTTCATGATTTGAAACTAGGCCAGAATTCAGTGCTTCTGTTGCATAAAGCTGTAGTTTTATATTCAAGCTAAGCAAGGCTATTGCTTTTTGATCTGTCAGGGAGCTGGCAGGAGGTGATGGGTCATCTGTGAAGAGCAGCTTTTGGAGAGAGGAGTGTGATAAGGTGACATAGACAGTCCAGAAGGGAGAGCGGTAGCAAAGAAGTTGGTATGATTATTCTAATTCCAGCCAAGGTTTGGGCAGAGCAGCTAGATTTACATCAAAGCTTGGGATTTTGAATATCTGTGGAAAAGATGTCCATTCCTTTCCCCATGCCAGGCCTGTTGCTGGTTTCCAGGTGTTCTGGAGGGTTAAACTTTTCAAGATAAGAGGTGGTATTGGTAAGGATTGAAACAATCTTGCTTGATTCTGGTATGTTCCTTATGACTTGACAGAAAAAAAAGCAATGAGTTGGTTGAATCACCCCTATTGTGTAATCCCTTGGCTTTTTCAATCTCCAATATCAGTTTGATATTGGGTTGCTTGATGAACTCAGTACTAGCCTTCATCTTGTTGCAGATTGTGTTTTGAATTAAGGAAATATTGTTTTTAGTTTCAAGATTCCCATATGAGAAAGCTTTAATTATGGTCTCAACATCAGTCCAAAATGGTGGATCTGTCTGTTTATATTTAGGGAAGTTATCATCAATCCAATCTTACATTATTTTCCCCCAAAGTCCAAGTGACTTATTGGGCAGAGAATAAATCACCCACAACAATCAAGATAGAAGCAAAGAGCTTTAGATATTGTACTCCCAATTTTGGACTCATGGGGTCAAGCAGGAGTTGAGAAGCATATTTGGATTGTGGTGAACATCAACTTGAGTAGGTGGGGCTAATCCAGATATATCTTGACTCTGTGATTTCAAGGACTGATATCCTTCTATCTACACAAGTTGCAAAGTCAAAAAAAAATGTAATGTAGGTTTTGGGTTGTTTTGATATATATTTTTTCTATTAATATAAAAGATAAAATACTAGTTTAGGAGGGGCCTGAGGCTGAAATTGGGGATTGTTTAGTTACCTTCAAAGTTATTTTCAAGACCTTGGTAACCTGGGTCCTGCAAGCAGGGGTTGTTTAGATCCCAGTGTTGATAGTGGTTGAAAAGGGCCACAACTCCGGAATGGAAAAGACTTACTATAGGCTTTAAGGGGATGAAATGAAATGTTTCAGAAGGTAACTGGACAGCTTGAGGCAGTTGAAGAGGTGGGTTGAAATACAGGTAGATTTAGAGCTGAGAGAAAAGAGGCTTTGAGTCTTGAGGACTGATTTACTGGGCAAATACAATTCGTGGAATACTGAGTGTAAAATATCATAAATCTGGGGAATCAAAAATACAGGGGAAAGAAAGAACGTCTTGAATGCTTTTCTAGATCCCTGATGTAAAAACAATGGAGGTATTTTTTGCTATGGGAATGCCAGAAGGAAGGAGTTAAGCTTAGTAGAAATAAATGATGTCAGTTATCAAATTTCTACATGTACAGGTTGTGTCAGCCCTAGCTGAGATACTCCAGAGTATCCTAAGAACTGACTAAACTATAAAATACAACAAAATTAATGTATTACTACTGTAAACAATAATATATCATGAAATACTACTACATCAATCAACTCAGAATGTAAAATTAAGTGGGGTAGCTCACTCAAACCACCACTAAATTCCTACTCCTTCTAGTACTTTATCATATAATAAAGATACTTTAAGAAAAAGGGAATAAAAAGTATAAATTATGGATTAGAAATTATTGTCATAAAAGCTGAGAGACAATAAGCTTATTTTCATAAACATAATAATAATAAAATTATGCTTATAAGAAAGAAATTACCTAAGTGTGTGGTAATTTCCCAGTTGTGGTAATTTCCCAGTATGGTTCTATTAAATGGATTGGCCCATGATGTGATTTTTTATACATACATTTCATGAGGCCATGGGGACATAGAAAATACTGTGGTAAATTCAATACAATTCCCATTGCATCATAGTGCATTTGAATTGTAATACATTAGAGCAGAATATGCAACAACATTCTAGAACCTTCCCCTGAAGACCTCTAGAATATAAAAGGAGGCCATTTCCTGGCCTAGGATTGGATCCTCAGCATATTCCCCAGTACCACATTAGTAAGTACCCTGAATATTCTCCTCCTACTTTTAGAGTAGTGTTATCCCCTTATTATCCAACCCACCTTGTTTACTGGACTAGTTATCAAGTTACCTTAGAACCTCCCCATCTTAGACCTTGAACTACTCCTTATAAAGCAGTTTCTGCAAGACTACCACCTCTGACAGTAGCCAATCAGCTCAAGTGCTTGCCAGCTGCTTGTAACAATTTTATTGTTACTTATCTCTCAAAAAGACAGAAAAGATAGCCAAACCTATAAGGTTAGCTGTTAGTCTTCTCCTGATTGACTAATTTGTATACCAAATAAGAAATCAAAAAGGATTTTAGGTTATCCTCTGTGCATAGTTTTGATACTATAGAGAGAACAATAGTAATTATTATTCAGATAACCTTTCAGCACAGTGATAGTACCTGGCTTTTTATAGACATTAAGCCAGTGTTTCATACACATAGCTGACAGGTTGTGTCAATAAATGGTGCAGTCTGTCAATCATCTAATGAAATAATCTGAGGGCGCTTCACGAGCTACTGTTTGAATTTGTAACATGTATTAATTATGTGATTAATGAATGTCTAAAATAAATAATCAAATTATTATATAAATGCCTTATTCTCTTTAATTTGTTTCTGCACATGTACTGTTCTTTTCCTTGGGAATCCTTGAATTACTTGCATTTTGGGTGCTTCCACAGTTCTCTATTCAATCATCTGTCAAGCAGGTATCCTGGGAGAAGATGACTGCATTCATTGTTTCATTGTTTTCCCTTGATTTGATGAGCTAGTCATTTCTTTTTCAATTAGACAAGTGTTCTTTTATCTATTGAAGGTATCTGATGTTATCTCTCCCTTGTCTCTTGTGTTTTGTATGGATTACAATATTGGTTAACTTATTCTTGACATGATCTCAAAAACAAAAACGCCTCAAAACAGGTTTGGAGGTCATCAAACTGGCATTGCATGAAATTACTATGGACTTAAAATTTGTGTACACGTTGTTACAAGATGCAGATGTTTTTTCTTTTTCTTTTTCTCTTTCTTCTTTTTTTGGGGAGTCTTGAACTGAAAAGCAGCTAATTAAACTTAACAAAAAAACGGGCAGGAGAGTGAGGTATTCACTATTACGTTAGCCTCTCTCTTTTTTATTATTATTTGGAGGGTGTGTGTTTATTGATTTGGGTGTGAAAATAATGTTTATATAAGATGATGATGATTAAAAAAGAGAAGAAAGATTATCTAGCCCGATTCTCTTTAAGTTTTTTGTAAAAGTTTTTCCCACCCGAGTTTCGTTTTCCATCATGAATAACATCTCGATATTTGTGTTTAATCCAATCCAAACCTTGATGATCGTCCACCAGACTTTCAACACTACAGACATATTAGAAATGGGGGCGCGATTAGGTTAATAGGAGAATTTGATGTTTCCATGGAAGAGGAAAAAGCGACTTACAAGGTCCGTTTCTTCGAAGAAGATGAGGTCAAGGCTGCAGTAGACCCATCGACGATGTGGCCGAATAAAAACTTGGAGGGTATCGGTTCTTTGAGACTCTTCTCGATTCCACCTTTCACGAAACTCTTTGGATCCAATGTACGATGCAACCTACAACATACATCCCCGAAAAAAAACGAAACCCACGATGAGCAAACCTGATAAGGGGAGAAGGGGAGGGGGGAGGGTCAAATACCGCATAGCTTGGATTTCCATCTTAGTTTCTCGGGTAAGTTCTTGGACGGGTAAATCATGCCAATCGAGTTTTTTAGAAGAGTGACGAGCAGTGAGGCCGAGTTTTTGGTCTTGAAGAGTAGCTAGACGGGCGAAGTTATCGGGCGCAGGCATTGAAGGATTGGAGGTCGGAAGGTGTGATGAAGAGGCGGGAGGATGGGGAAGAGTGGTGGGACGTAAGGGGCGATGAAGGGCGATTTTGAGGGCCTCATGGTCGTCGAATCGGAGGACGTTCTGGAGGGTAACCGAGCTGCCACAGTCGCTAGTTGGGCTTCCAGCCAATCGATCCGTGGATCCGGCTCCCCCGACAAACATACTTTTCGACTCGACTAAGCGGGCTTTCTCCCTGGCCTTTCGTAGCAACCTTGCTAGTCGTTCGTCCGAGTCCTCAGCCTCACTACTGACGTTATTCTGTTGATTGAGCTTCTCGATGAGCTCTAATCCAAATTGTTGAACTTGGGTCATAGGTGTTAGTGGTAAATTGGTGTTGTTGGTACTGGTGGTTGATGATAAACTTAATCGTTTGGTTCGTCGATGGTTAGTTTGAGTCGTCGTACCAGCCAATGGTTTATTAGGGTTACTGAGTGGTGAAGCAAGTGGTGTACCAAGTCTGGAGTAGGAGGATCGAGTGAGGACCATGATTTAATAAGTAAAGTATATAAATTAATTATGTAGTTAATTAATTAACCAACTAACCAACTAACCGACTGACCGTCTGACTTGTTTCGATCGGGATCTTCACACAATCAACTCTCACGAACCAAACGGCTAACTTGTGGGCACAACACTCGACAGAAGCATAAACAGATCCCAAGGGTGGGGACAAGATCAAAAAGATTAGAGTGTCTCCACCGCAAGTGCTATATTGGGTTTGCTAAGAGCATCCACAATTGTGTCAATAAATTTTTGACACCTGTAGCTCAACAGTTATTTTGTTGAGAGTGTCCCCACTTGCGGCTTGATAACCTGGCTCTATTGCTAGGTTATCAAGCCGGTTCCACACTTGTGCTCCTCTGCAGCTGGAGTTGCAGGGGAGCACTACACGGGGTGGGTTTTTATGAGTACTAGTGTCATACAGTGGTATATGACACTACCAATTTCCAATGTGAACTAGTCATTCAACCAGTTCCATAGCCTTTTGGTTAAGGAGCGTAGTTCAGTTTGATTGGAAATTCTGAGTCATGACATCTTGATGGTTTCTTCTTGAATCATGAAGGCTACCAGACTTCTTAGTGCAACTGCTGGGATGAGGTTGAATCAATGGGTGACCCATCCCACTGGGAGTCTTGATGTCCTCTGGCCCAATGGGGCCCAGCCCCAAGTACAAACAACCCCGTCCATACATACCCCACTTTTTTCTGTGAGATAGATACCACCAATCAAAAAGAGTGTTGTCAGCCAGTAGTACAAAGATGTGCAGTGAAAGAAGAGAGTGGGAAAATGAGGCTTACCAGTGAAGACCAGGCACTCGGGGTTGTAGTTGGCCAAGGATGATTTAGTTCACGCGTTGGTTTGAGTCTTGATTAGGATTAACCTTCCTCATTGTCTTTTGGCTCATCTGGAGATGTTGGTGCAGCTTGTTCAATATGGTTTGACTTGAGATTTGGAGATGGCATTCACTTATTAAGACCACCTGGATTTCTTTGAGGTAAATGGTGGGATTGTTGATGTCCATCTCCAAGAGGAATGAGTGTTTCTTGTCTGAGAGAGCCAGTGCCCAACCCTTGGTGGCATATGTTTCTGGATTAGTTACGACTGCACAGGTGCTCTCATATAGTGCACACCAGCATTGGAGGGAGTCGGAACTGATGGTTGATGCATGTGCAACATTGATCTTGTTGAATGATTTCCCTTCATGAGAGGCCCAAACCATGGTGTACTTAAACACAGCTGTGCACTTGTGATAAATTTATCCTAAGAGAGAAACAGGATGGATCAGTGGGTTAATTTATTGAACATCTGGAAGAATAAAAAAAAGAAAACAAACTGGTGGTGGTTGACAAATCAATTGGAAGACAATGGCAGTGGGTGGTGGGTGGGGAGCCAAGTATATGTAGGTAATTTATTGGGGACCCGCGGTCCCCTGAATTGTCAGCCTTAGAGCCAGCACAGCTGATCTAATGTCTGTTGTATCTTCTTATTTAAGTCACAACTGTCTCATATCTGTTTACCCTCAGGTTTAAAGGTTGTTTTGGCTTCTGATTCAGATTCCTCATTAAATTGTAAACTTAGTTCCCACTGAACACTATGTAATTGCTCAACTCCTTCATGGAGTAATTAAATAAATAATTCTATGCTACAGCTGGGGGGGCAAGTGAAACAGGGCCAGCCAACCACATCTACATGTAAGATTACATAAGAAAACCTTGAAAAAAAAATTAAATCTGGTGTATCCCCTGTTGCAGGCAGGATACACAACCTCAAGACACTCAGAAACACTACCTCAGGAACCCAAGGATTTAACCAAGTTACAGCTCACCACTCTAACCACCAGTAATTCAAGTATTGTCAGTAAGTCCCCTTTTTGAACCTTGATTCTCTGACATTAGTCCCTCTCTGTCTTCCCTTTTCCCCTTTTCCTCCATCTTCAATCAAATAATCAGATCACATTCTTCAACAGGTTACCCTTTTAGAATTAGTTTACTAACTCAGCTGTCCCTCCACTGTTTCCTTAGTGTTTGAGGAGGTTGTTACATTTCTAAAGACTCTGGAACAGCTTAGCCAAAGTTTCCAGGTTGAGCTCATTTCATTTCAAAGAGCACTCAAAGAACAATAAATAAAAGATCAATCAATCTCTTCCTTTCCCCTTTCCTGTTTCCTTGATTTTTCTACTAGTTGCACCTTCCATATCTTGAAATAAAAACCAGTAGTGTCCCCCATTCTTGTGTCCTGTCGTCACTTTAGAGACCCAGGCTAACATGAATTCCCCGCGGTCAATCCGCGTGCACAGATGTTTGGGGCTGCACAACAATTTGGCGGCTGCAGCCAAAATTCTCAAAGGCCGCAGCAAAATCTGCAACCCTTCTGGAATGGCTGTATTATAACTTGTATATACATACTTCAATTGTAATAATTCATACTAGCATGCTTATATCATATTTTCCTGTTTCTCTAAAAGACTCCTCCCTGGGTGTTGGTGAACTCTTTTTTCCTCACTCTCTTTTCTTCTTTTCTCACCAACATCCCAGGTAAATAAATCATAAACGTCAAACAACATATGTATATTTTATTTGTTGTATTTATTTTCTCTATTTCTTATTGTACCCCTAAAAACCTCCAATTTCCCCCTCCGACAATCCCCACCACCACTACGAGGGTCAACCTAACACACCAAGTCAAAACAAAACTCGCACCAAAGCCCCACCCAATTCAATCATACCTCAGACCGTTTCATCCCTAGCCCTGCCACCTATGAATCCAGCCCTGCCATCCGAAACGTATGTCCCTCCTCAATGGCCCGAGATGATGAGCCTGTACCACAACCAAGAACCGGGTGAGTTTCTCCGCCCATCATCCTCTACAGACAGACATGTCTGACTAAAAAAAAAACCACCATCAACAGATATCCTTCCCTTGCCCCGGGAGGGTCAAGTCGGTCCAATCCAAAATCAGCCGGGTAGACGACCCTTAAACTCCCCCCAGGATTACTGTACACCGGCTTGTAGGACAATATTATCAGTTAGTAACTCTGATCCCGATGGATCAGATGTTACTAACATGTCCAAGCCTCCCTCCAGTCTCAACTCCAGCCACCACTCATCCCTACTAACCACGTCTGGCGGGAGGCTTGCCAATTGTTCCATTGACGCTGTTTTCACCCGGCTGGAGTTGATGGGCAATCAATTCCGACTCAACAACGACATGATTCAATGGGCTCAAAATCTTGTCAATGTAAGTTCAATTTAACTTTCTTGCTCCCACGCTTACTAAGATGCTCCTCTCTGTAGATGCCCAAAGAAGAGCTGTGGCTCATGAACATCATGATTACCCTCAACGGACAAATACATCCACAACCATTGTCCACCATCCAAGAGGTCACCGGTCAGGCCAAATGGTTCTCCTCAGAAATCCAACAGTTTCTTCGCGGCCAGGTGCATGAAGTGCTATTGCGTCCTGATATTGAGGCTTATGGGCGTCAATTGGTGAAAAAACGACTTATTGATAAGTGCCCTTTCTTGATTGTCAAGGTAAGCCACGAAGATCTAATTGCCCTTGTTGGGCATTTGATTGCTAACTCGTTTATGCTGGCAGGGGGTGATGGAACAGCAGATCCCCACCTTCAAGGCTGCCCACATGCCGTGCAACTACCGTACCAACTCAGACTACACATCTAAACTCAACCAACTCATCGGCGCCATCCTCAAGTCAGAGAAGAACAACTTCTCCAACTTACTCTGAATTGGGTTGGTGCCCACGACCGCAAGGGCCATGCTACTACCGCCACCATTGTTGGATAGCATGCTTGCGGATGTATACAGCAATATGGATCCCCAATTTGCCGGACTCAGCCAATCGATGATTGTTAGCAATCAGCGCATCACTCCATCACACCGGGCCTGGTTGGCCTACATCCAAGCGATGATCAACCTGAACCAACTTGCCCGGATTGCCAGCCCGGGCGTTCCCATACACTGTTTTTGGGAGGATATTGATTGAGATCTAGCTAGCCACAGAGGCAAATCAACCATGTACAACAGGATGTTTGGACACCTCGTTCTGGCGCAGGACAAGCACCTTTGGGATGAATGCAAGACGGTCAACAACTGGAGCAAGGATGACCAGCAGCTCCCAACCAAAAGCGAGGTCTTGGCTGGACTTGCGTCGCCAAAAGCCCACGGTGCTCTCCACCAAGAGGGCAGAGAGAGATAACTGTTGATGGGGATGATAGTCTCCCAAATCATCTCATTTTTTTCTTTCAAAAATGCCCAACAGGCGTCTTCAGACGTGCCAAAACAGCCCAACGGGCGACTTCGAAAAATTGAACAAGTGATTCCTGTGGGATCTGAGATAAATCCTCCTCTTATGTTAGTTCACGACTGTGACTAACAACAACACCAACAACTACAAACCTGAGATAAATCCTCCTCTTATGTTAGTTCACAACTGTGACTAACAATGACACCAACAACTACAAACCTAGATGGGTTGGTTGGGGAGATGAGTGAGTGGATTGAAATGAGACAAAGAATCAAATGTGAATTTCAACAATCTACCTGAGATAAATCCTCCTCTTATGTTAGTTCACGACTGTGACTAACAACGACACCAACAACTACAAACCTGACAAGATGATAGAAGAGAAATAAAGAATCATGAGACCAATGAGATGATAAGAACAAAGACAAGAGAGAAACAGACCTAGATGGGTTGGTTGGGGAGATGAGTGAGTGGATTGAAACGAGACAAAGAATGAATGAAGAAAAAGAAGCTTGTACAACAAATGAAGAAAGCTTATAAACTACAATCATTCCAATGTTAGGTTTCAACCTAATCTCACTATTTACCCCGCGCCGCAGCCGAGTGAAAATGAACACTCAAACTTAGAGCATCCACCATTGTCTCGCTAACTTTTCCGCAACTGCGGAGAGGTTAGCAAGTGCAATGGTTACCCTACCAAGAAACCACGCCCTTGTGACTTGGTAGGGGGGCTCTGCAGCTGGCTAACCAAGCGTCCCCACCCTCGGGGACTCTCCAAGTTGGTCGGTAAGCGGGGCTGTAGGGGGGGATCAAGGATGGCATCGTGGGAAAGGAGGGATCTTACCTTACCAAGCTTGTTAGAGGTCTCTAAATTTAGAGACCTCTAACGAGAATCTTAAAGATTCCTCAGTTAACGAGGCCTAAAGAGGCCACGAGGGTGGTGGGCTTTGTCTCTGTAAAGTTGGCTTACCGAGCCACTTTACAGAGACGAGGGTGGATGCTCTTAACCCTGTAAGTTCAATTCGAAACGCCTGGGAAATGTCTGCGAGGCAGATCCTCATCCGCCTTGGAGGCTCCTTAGCTGGAAGTACACTTGAAAGTCGTCTCAGCAGACGGCTCCCAGGCGCCTTTGGTTCTCACTCGAAGTCGAGGACTTACTGCTGGGCGCCTGGGTGACGCCTCAAAAGACGCCTGGCAGACGAAATCCTATGCTACTGAATAGGATTTTGACGCCTTCCAGGCGCCTGGCAGGACGACTTGGAGGGCCCGAATGCTTCCGTGGTGTAATTACCAGCCTAGAGCATCGTCGCTGCCTTCCCTCATCTCACGAACCAGGTTGTGGAATGCTGGGAAGGATGGGTATCCAAGACGAGTTAGCGTTGCTTTTTCTAACAAGGCAGCTGTTCAATTCTTCTAACCAAACTGGTCGAATCGCTACTGGTTGCTCCGGTATGTATCTGCCCATTCCAAACTGGTCCTTTTGAGTCGCAAGGGTTGTCTCCTGCTTTGGATGGGTGGTATCTTCACCATAAATGTACCACACATCAAATGTTGTCGAGCAGAAAGTTCCAACTCTGTCTCTGATTGCGCTATTTCCGGGACCCCTCATTAGATCCATCCAGGCAGACTGCGGTTTCAATCTTTGTTGTCTAGAATGAGCTTTCGACAAACTCACTTTGCGGCTCTCGTCCAATGTGTCTTACAGCTCTGGTTAGTTGTTGGAACCCTGGCTTCATCGGAGTTCTTTTCGACACTTCCGCCGGTCGGAGTTCAACTTCCAGAATTGCCGGCCAGCACCTCGATCATCACTTCGCTCCTGTCGATGGCGCCTGGCGAGCAGAAAGGGAAATGTGAAGTAGATTCTCCATTTAAGTCACGAAAATACGTTTATAATCACAATAAAGTAACCGAGCTGCCGATCGCACCCTCTGACGAGAATCCCTCCCGAGACGGCTTCACCAAGCAACGTTGTTATCCCGGTTCAGACCCTGCAGAAGAGGAATTCTGTGTTTACGCCAATCCATCGTTTGGAGAGAACCGAGGGATGGTACTTTACATCCGGCCATCACACTTCCTGAATAAACTGAACTTGTTTACGGTATTCAAAGAGGACTCGGACTTACTAACGGACAAAAGAAGAGGAGAATTTCCTTACAAGCTCCTTCACATGCCCTCCAAAGGTGGACTAGGAGCAGTTGCAGCCAGGAAAATTAATATTGGCGAACTCGTTATTCAGGACTACTCATTGCTTGGTATTTATGCTGATATTAGTCAAATCGACCTCCACGAATGGGCACCACGACTCAAATACATGGTTGATTTATTGCCCCTCAAGGGTCGCGAGTTATACGCGAAACTACACGGCGTAGGGGATATTGATACTGACTGGATTGCATCTGCATTCAAGCGCAATGTATTTTCATCTCCGCAGGATGATAACAGTGTGGGAGGTTGTGCCCTTGCTCCGGAGCCAGCTGTGAGTTTGCATCCTTTTCGTGTGTTGCGATGATGTTTAGAAACTCTTGTTCGATTTTCTCATCGCAACGTTTTTTCTTCGACAGTGTAAGTAAATTTGCGACTATTTCTTGAAACGCAATATGTAGGAAAGCGTTCCTTACCCTCTTTGAGCCCTATTTTTTTGGTCCTACGAACCTTAATGGATTATTAACAAGACTTAAACCATGATTGCCGCCCAAAGTAAGTCCGATTTTTGTTGTGCAGCTTTAGACAATCTTACCACAAGGGTTACTTCACTAACTAAAAACTGACGATTATTATTGCAGCGTGGGATACAGATTCAACAACGCCACCCTTCAAGTTGAGATGTACGCACTCCGAGAAATCGCGCCAGAGGAGGAATTGACCATCTCATGTGAGACTTGCGTGAAGCTACCTAACTAAAAAAGGACATGCTTGATCACTTCAAGTTGAACTGACAATTCAGGCTTTCTTCTTTCCTCAAGATATCAAATTGTTGCAACCCCGCAAAACACGACGGGAATCATTGCACGACGATTACGGTTTTCACTGTGGTTGTTCACAATGCTCGTTGTCTGATGCTGAGAGTGATGCTTCCGACCGACGTCTTGAAAAAATTTATGAGCTATGGGGTGTTGTTTCTGATTGGGAAGCTAGTCCCCCCCCTTCACCAGACATGGCGGAGGAGATTGTGGAGATGTTCAAAAAGGTAAGCTGGCAAGTTGCTTCCTCCTCTTGGATACACCAATGTTAACGGTCTCGACCGATTCGCGATACGTCTGTCCATCCAGGAGCGCTTGGATGTCGTCATGGAAGAGCCTTATACGATGGCATCTCTGGTATACAACTCATGGGGACTAACTCACGAGACGCGGAAATTTTCATCCCTAGCGATTTCATACGGGGCATATACTCAAGATAGAGCATGGATAGATACCTCACCCCATCTATCACTTATGTACGACCCTGAAAATCATTGGTCGTACAATATAAGAAAAGAGATGCATTCTAGAGAGACGCATTCGGCGGATATTGTGAATCATGTTCATGTTGAACTGTGAACTTCGAAACCGTGCATCAAGTTAGCTGATTCAAACCCAACCCACTATGTGACGGGGCACGACTCCTGTATTGGTTTCCTTCTTTTCTAAACAGTTTTTGCATACCTTTATTTATTGTTGGAACATAGGGAAAAGGATCATATATTTTAATTAGAATATGAAATGGAAAATAAGAGATCCAGTTAATAATTCAATAAGAAAAATATTTTGATGTTTTTGATAGAATACATGAAATTAACTCCTAGGCAGTTTTTCAACTCCTTCTATATAGTACTTTATGATATATTAAAGGTACTTAGTAAGAAGAAGGAATAATAAGTATAAATTATGGATTAAAAGGTATTTTCATAATAGCTGAGAGACAATAAGCTTATTTGCATAAATATAAGAATAATAAAATTATGCTAATAAGAAAGGAATTACCTAAGTATGTGGTAATTTCCCAGTATTGTTCTATTAAATGAATTGGCCCATGATGTGATTGGTTATACATACATTTCATGAGGTCATGGGGACATAGAAATACTGTGCTCAATTTAACACAATTCCCATTGCATCATAGTGCACTTGAATTGTAATACATTAGAGCAGAATTTACAACAACATTCTAGAACCTTCCCCTGAAGACCTCTAGAATATAAAAGGAGACCATTTCCTAGGATTGGATCCTCAGAATATCCACCCAGTACAACATTAGTCAGTACCCTAAATATTTTCCTCCTACTTTTAAAGTAGTTTTATCCTTTATTATCCAACCTATCTTATCTGCTGGAATAATTATCAAGTTACCTTATAACATCCCCATTTAGACCTTGAAATATTCCTTATAAAGCAGTTGCTGCAAGACTACCACCTTGTTCTTGCCAGCTGGTTAGTAACAATTTATATTTTTGCATATGACTTACAAAGGCAAAAAGATATCCAAACCTATATGGTTAGCTGTTAGTCTTCACCTGATTGACTAATTTGTAAAGCAAATCTGACAATTATAAGGAGTTGAGTTTATCCTCTGTGCATATTTTGGATACTATAGAAAGAATAATAGTAATTATTATTCAGATAACCTTTCAGCACAGTGATAGTACCTGGATTTTTTATAGACATTAAGCCAGTTTGTCATACACATAGCTGAAATAAATCATCTGCAGATTAATAATCACAAAGTTAGGCTGATATAGTCATTTTAAATCTATGGTCACAGGGGTCATATATTCTCAAGGCATTATTAAATATTTGCACTGCACTGGTTAATTCCTCAGTCAAACTTGCTTTGCATAAACAGGAGGTAAATACTGGTAGTTAGTGGCTTTGATCATCTCTAGGGGTTTGTCAACAAACTGTACTCTACTCCACTAATTGTGGCGTGTACAGTAAGGAATAAAAAGATTTACACTTTAAAAATTGTAATAAATATAACAATATTACTTTGGTGTTTTATTAAAAACACTAAGCATAAAAAATAACAGGTTACTACCCTGCTCCCAGACTTCTGTTATGGGAATTAATATACTCAGAAGGGCTAACCAGACTTTAACATGGTTCTTCCAATCAAATTAAGGGGTGTTAATTTAATTGGGGGGGATTTGAAGAACTCTAACTATAAGAGATAGTTATAAGTAAAAAAGGCCAGTCCTCCTAACTTACAGGAGAAGGTGAGTGCCTTAGTAGCTGATGAAGTTATCTAATTATGGTTGGAGTTGATGGGGGGAGGATGTCTTCAATTTTGTGAAGAAACCTCCTCCTTAAATAATAATTATATTTGGATTAATCCTTCTGCAATTCATTTGACAGTGGGGATTGGGGGAAATTTGGCAGGTGAATCTGATCAGCCTGTTCGTGGTAAGAAGTGAAACATGGTGTAATTTTTAATTAAAATGATGCCATAGTTATTTCACATTAATTAAAATAATTTAATGTTTATTTCACTTAATTAAACTAAATAATTATTAAATACATGTACATATAAATTCCTTTGGGGTTAGTGCTTGAAAAAGCGCTTGCTCTGGAGAGCCAACCAGGTGGGAATTAATTTATAAGTTTTTATTGCATATTTAATATATTTTACATAAAGATTTACCTTAATTTATGTGTAATTTTATACTATAAATTACTATGTGTTGATCTTGGATTTTCCAGGATTTTCAAGAAGAAAACTATACCAATAAATGGTTCTTTATCCATTTATTGCATGATGGTGTGTTTTGACGCCCCTGCCAACCCCTTTTGGCGGGTTTGGTGGGCACACCAATCCACGCTGGCATGTTTCAAGGCACGCCCAGTGCCCACACCTTGGTGTGCTTGTGAAACACACCAATCCTGGTTGGCGTTCTGTACAGGCATGCCAATCCTGGTTGGCGTGCTCAACAGAGGCCCGGCTTATGCATTAGTCTCCCATAGGCCACAAGCCAGGGTGTGCGGGATATCCATTGGTGTGCCCGCCGGCACACCAATGGATGACGTCAGACATGTCCAACTTGGACATCTCTGGCGTTGAGGTTGTATAACCTCAAGGCCAAGGTTGTATAACCTCATGACCAGGGAGGAGCTCCTCCCCGGCAATATTGAGGTTATACAACCTCATTGCCAGGGAGGAATTCCTCCCCAGCCATGAGGTTCTATAACCTCATTACCAGGGAGGAATTCCTCCCCAGCAATGAGGTTATACAACCTTGACACCAGAGATGTCCAAGTTGGACATCTCTGACATCATCCATTGGCATGCCCGCCGGCATGCCAATGGATATCCTGCACGCCCTGGATTATGGCCTATGGGAGACTATAAGTCTCCCATAATCCATAAGCCAGGGCATGTGGGCAAAGCATGCCAAGTGGCATTGGTGTGGGTGTGTGTTTATCAACACCCTATTGAATCACCTTTTCTTAAAAGTGGAAAGCTATTCACCCTGTCTTTCATGTATCATTCCTAGAGCCAGCTAAGTATTCTTTGCTGGGCAAGACTCATCCCCCTCCAGAACTGCTTGAGTGGGAAGTAATTCATATCTTTCATTCAAGGCTAAACAAAGCCAAACTAAAATATCTTGCCAAGTGGACTGGATACCAGTCTGAAAAAGAACAAACCTTTTGGGCACCAGCTCATCATCTCCATAACTCTGACTTGGTTCAAGATTTTCACTCCACTTATCCTCAAAAATCTCCTCTTAAACTCTCTTTCCCTAAGTAGTACCAATTGGTCTGTTACAGAGCGTTAAAAAGGGCACCAATGGTAATTACATGCTAATTAGATACTCTGTAAATCTGGATCTACAAAGAATGCTCTTAACAAATAAATATGTATGATCAGATGAGAGCAAATGCTGTGTGAGCTCAATCGGGTTCGAAGGGTTTTCCCCGTGTTTTCCGGTGGTTCGGATTGAAATTTTCAAGAAAAAAAAAAAAAAAAAAAAAGACAATGTAACCACAACCACCACATCTTAACTCATCATGCCCTTCCTCAAATCATCAATATCAGCATCATCAGCACCAACAACCAAGAACCAGCAGGAAAAAAACTCAACTTCATCTGCCTCAAAACCAACCTCAGTCTCGGCCACCACCAGCATCCCAACCAAAAATCAAACTGGTACCCGTCTGCCCACCTCACCAAGCGCACTCAAGAGCCTACTAGCACCCTTTAACTCAACCCCAACAGACGATGAAGCTAATCTTAACTCACCAGCATCAACCATAAACCAACCAACCCCATCACCATCCAAGCCACAATCTTCATTACTCAAACCACTAGCATCCCATTCTCACTCGGTTCAACCACCCACCTCTGCTGAAATTACTACCGGCGCAGACCAAACCGGTGGTCCTCACTCAAACCTCATCCAAGCCAATCATCTCACTAAATATAGTCCAGCTGCCAGAATCCCTGGTACAAACCGTATCGGCATCGATCTCGTTCAACGGCCTGCTTCCCCTCAGTTCTCCGTACGGAATGCTTGGCAGTACCTTCCATTCCTCACCAAACAAGGTCTTTCCCATCCCCCCCTCCCCCGCAGATAAATAAGCCCAGTCTTCAATATTCCACAAACCGGAAAATAGATTGCTGATGCTTTCACTGGAACTTAACAATTTTCAGCTACCAACATCGCTAGTTCATTCGTTTCTCATCACCTTCATGGACCACCTAAAAAGTCATGGGGAATCGAAATGACGATTTTCACGGCGATCGTCCGAGAGATGGCTAACTACACCCATCTCTCGTCGATCCACCAACTACGGACACTGATGGACTTCGGACAGATCCTGCCCACTCCAAAAGATGGGATCATCACACCGGTCTCATTCAAAGTCAAACCCAACAATCTGACCGGTTTCTTGAAGGAGCTCGATCAAGCCGAGAAGGGCGATAGGATCTTAACCGGAGAATGGGTCGTCAGTAAGAAGACTTGGAAACGTATGCAAACCGAAAGCCTCGCCAGGCGGTCCCAAAATCCTGAACTTGGTAAGGATTATGGATTCGGTTCACCAGCCGATCTCCCTCATCATCAGCACGGTCTCGGTCAGGATAAGGTGATCTATTTCATCCATGGCGGCGCTTATTTCATCATGAGTGCTTCCACTCATCGTCCGCTCACCATCTCGATTGCAAAATATACAGAATGTCGTCTATTTGGTATGTTTTATCTCTCTCTCTCTCTCCCTTTATCCCATCCTCGCCCAGCCCTTCGATGCTATTAAAACGTAAATCTGAAGAAGCAAATCCACCTTCTCATCCGGCGGAACAGCCATCAATTACAGACTAGCACCTGAGACCAAGTTCCCCGGTCCACTACACGATGTCGTGGCAGGCTACTTCAGATTACTCAACGATCTCTGCATACCAGCCCAGAATATTGTCGTTGCAGGCGATAGTGCTGGTGGAGGTCTGGCGATGGCCTTGTTGATATATTTGAGAGATGAAGGGTATCCTCTGCCTTCAGCTGCAATGCTCTACAGTCCTTGGTGCGATTTGACGATGAGTTGCGATAGCTGGGAAACAAACCAAGTGAGCATTCCTCTGGACGAAAAAAATGTGTTTTTATTTTGGCGATCCATTGATATTCTCACGTTTTCTCCGCCTTCAGCCGTATGATTTCTTACCCATGCCCAAACCAGGTGAGTCATTAGAGTTCAAGTCCTGTTTTTTTCTTCTTTCTTTTCGTTGCTCAATAAGACACTTCATCCGCATCAGATGATCCATTGAATCCGGTCAAGTGCTACCTCGGAGAAGATGGAATTAAGAAATGGATAACCCATCCATACGTCTCCCCATTATTTGGAGACATGCACGGCCTACCACCACTCTTAATTCAAGCTGGAGACGCTGAAGTCTTACGAGATGAGATCACCTTGTTGGCTCACAAGGCCTCCTTACATGGGGTCAAAGTAATTCATGAAATTTACGAAGACTGTGTGCATGTTTTCCAGGCGTTTTTATTCTTGGAATCCAGCACAAAAGCTCTACAATCCATGCGAACCTACATCCGACACGTCCTGCCTAAGATAGCACGTCAATCGGCTGAATCATCTGATATAGTGGTTGAAGACACCTATCAACCACGAGTACGATTGCCGAGTGACGATGGCCAGTCAATCTACACTAATGGAGATCCCAATCAAGGCGCCGTCGATCGGGAGATCTCGAGGGACGCCCACCTAGTTGATGACAAGAGCCAAACAATCAAGCAAACCCTCCCACCAACCCCAGCGGTTCCGAATCTACTCGGGTCAGAAGATGATGAAGTTTCTGATAGTGAGGAGGTATTATCAGCAGACGAGGACTCTGACGAGGAGGTTGAGGTGTTGGATGCATCGGCCGAACACGCAGGTCCATCGCAAGTCCACCAACAACAATCCATAGAGCTCGCATCGGGCTCTGATAGTCTGGCGCCCTCGTCATCGTTGAGCCTGCGACGCTCGGCTTCCAATTTAAGTTTATCTCGCACATTGGAGAATCGGAAGTCGGGTCTCTCCCTCCGAGGGCGTCTCCCCCCAGCAATGGACATCGAGACGATTCAGAACTTGATTCTCTCGACCCCACGTCAAGAGGTGCCGCCAGATACTGCAGGCGCTACAGCCGAGGAACCGAGCGGCTACTGGTCACCAACAAGTTTGAAAGAAGATCTGCGCAGGTTGAGTGTCAACAACTCAACCGCCTCTTCCCCGCGTCGGACGTCATTGCAGCCGGCGCCAATGATCCCGATCCACTCCAATACGAGCTCGCGGGTCTCGCTCGGCTCTTCCCTCGAGCAGCCCCCGTCTCCGGAGGGTTCCCAAAATGCCCGTAGACACAGCGCCCAGCAAACCAACGTCCGCCCGACCCACTACCGCAAATACACCGCCTCCAACGTCGCCCTCCTCACCCCTATGGTTCGGGCTCATGATCATGGCGGGCCGGCGACTGTGAACGCTGACCTCCAGGCGATCTTCCATAACCTGATCACCACACCATCAGAGCTCAAAACTACTGTCTACACCCAAAGCGATGACGAAGAGGAGGACCAAGAAACTTACTTCAGACCTTTCAACCCTCTTCAAAACAATCTTCACCCTGATCATCATCAGCAGGAGCAGGAGCAGCAGCATGCATGTTCTTCTAGCCCAACTAACACTAACACTATCTCCGACAACTCGTCCGCGGCAAACAAGCCCTCAGACGGTCGGCCACCTAATCACGCTGTTATCTCCCCGCCCGATGAGTCCCCCTTGATCGACCAAAATCAACTCGTGGACGACTCCGATCCTGATGATCTTCCCCCTCCTTCCCCTGAATTTGCTTTCCAAACCCCCGGATACGGCTTCTCTTAATCTTGTTCTGTATTCTGTCTCATTATGTACTGTATGATTTTCTATCTATGTATTCATGTGGCTTTTGCGTATGTATCTTATCTAAATGTGTATGCGTTTCTCCAGGATGAACTGTCGACCTCTCTGATCATCGGACCTTTCCTTCTCTCGCTTTTTTCCCCTCTCTTTCCGGGTCAAAAAACCCTTTCCTTTTGTTAAGGCTCAAGGGCATCTGTTTTGCCTGGTGTACATGTATGGTTGATTGAAATCAGCTTCAGTTAATGTGTGTAGTCACTTGATCCCACCGTGCTTATTTTTATTCTTGTTTCGCCTTCGTCCATGTACAACTTATGTTGCTCTTATTCATGTATTTATATTGCCAGACTTTTATCCACAAAAAATGGACCTTTTTTTTTTTTTTGCTTTGGTTGTCTTTCCATAAATAGCTCTACACCAGGATAAAAATAAATTTTCACTAGGCTATGTGATTGTTAGACTCAAGGTTGGGCAGAGCGCAAAAAGGGATAACCCTAAGTCAAATAGTCCTGCATATATATGCATGTGTTCACCTATGATGGGATCAAGCAAGTGCTGACCCGGATTGTCCTTACAGGACAAGCCACACCAGAGCTCAACAAAGAGCAAACATTGAGCAAGCAAAGCAGACTACCAAACAGGTAAGTAACGCTAGCTCATTCTTGGATGCCAAATTTGAAGCTTATTGATGTATTAATACTACTCAACAACTATACCAGCACCAACAATTGTTCAAGCCAATTTGGCTCCAGCTTCAGAAGGATTAATCACCTAAGCCTAGGAGGCAAGTAAACCCACTGTAGAGTCCCACTACTGGCAACAGGTAGATGACTGTTAGCTGATTAGGAATTATCTCATAGATACCTAGATCAAGCTAAACAAGCCATCTAGTTATTAACATACTAAGCCTCATAGAAAGACTCAACTCCAATTTACTCTTAGGTAAAGAGAAATTCCATCATTCCTTTCTTCCTCTTATCTAAAAAAATGTAAACACAAGTTACCTGTTTTGTATCTCACTTAGCAGTAAAGCTCTCTTAGTTGTTCAATTTCTTTTAGACATCAGCCTAGGTTCAATGAGCTACCCATCTGTATTAAAGTTGGAGAGCAAGAAAAAAGCTACAGCCATTGTTTCTTGAAGTCTCCAGATGTCAGGTGACAATTTATTTTTCCTGGTGAGGTAGGTCATACTAATTAAATTCAACACATTGAGCATAATTACATCCACTTATTTTCTATACATTTACCTCAAGAGAAATGTTTTACTGCTACCATGAAACTCATTCTTACTTTCATGCATGTCTTCCTGTAAACCTGCCTTGGGGTTCACAAGATGTCACAGATAAAACCCAGCTCTGTCACCATCTAATACTTAGCCCGGTCTCCTTTATTCCCTGGCTCAGCAGAGAACTGATCACTCTTCCCTCTGAGCCAGGTAAACTCTTCTCTCCCTGTTTCCTTCTCTTATTTATCTAAGATTGTATAGAAGAGAAATGGTCCCTCTTCTCTCTGAGCCAGTGAAATGAAATCTCCCCTTGTTTGGTCTTAGAACTTTTATAGGTTCTAGAACCCTTGTCCCCATTCTGCCTTCTTAAGATCAGTGAAGGGATTCAACCCTTACACTTCCATCCTAAGCCTGTCTAAGGAGATTTGGAATTTGCTGTCCCAATAGCAAATCAAAGAGCTTAAATGCCTTCTCAAACTAGCTATTAATTCCCTCAAAGGCTGGCTGTCTGTAATAGATTACACTCCTTGCTTGAGCCTAGCTCAACCTGCTGTGGCACTTGGGTAACAAAGACCCAATTACTGCTACTTGTCTTCTGCAAATTCAACTTCCACCAAAATTTATGATAGATTTGGATATAGAGAGGAGGTATTATCAGCTGACAAGGACTCTGGAAACAAGGATGAGGTGTTGGATGCATTGGCTGAACTGGCTGGTTCATGTCAAGTACCCAAACACAAATCCACAGATCTGCTTGCATTGGGCACAGATAGTCAGGTGCCCTCATTAACCCAGAAAATAAAAGAAATTTTAATAATGATTGATTGCCTAAATAGAAACCAACATACTGAGAGAATGAAACACATTAGAAATTTAGGAGAAGATGAGATGAAAGAGCAAAGAACCAAAAATTCAACAAAGGAGGACTTTGAGATGAGAGGCTGATTAGAGGTAGGAGACCAAGAGATGTAGCAGAGACTGATAGATTTATGTTAGTATGATTGTGATTTGATAGATAATTGTGTTGAATCTAACCAGGCAGAAAGGACTTGAGGATTGAATAGAAGGGAATTAGGAAATGAAAAGAGTTTGGAATGGGATCGCGTGAATTAATTTTCAATCAAGAAAAGCTGAAGTTGATATTTGGAGAGGTTGATGATGCAATGGTGAGATTGATGAGTGATTGATTGATTGAGGGTTGTATTCAAGTGAGTATTACAAGAATGAGAGATGAGGTGTTGGATTGTGAAAGAAAAGAGAGGAGTAGAAAATAGAGGAAGATAAATGAAATGGTTGTGACATGGAAAGGGGTTAAATAAGCTTGAGATTTTCACAGAAAACCCATTGTTCTTGCTATTTGGATAATCTAATGAAGATCCATGTTCAGATATACATGTGAATGTAAAATACTATTCTGGAGAATGCTCCTTGCAGGAGCTGGAAAACACAACCCTGGTAACTTGTCTGCTTTCCAGACCTAAGCCATAAATCTGATGAATAGATACCATTTTTTTACATATCTAGACTCAAATCAATGAATAGCACTTTGGAGAAAATCACTTCATTTTTCAGGCTGGTCTGAGACATTGTATCAAAATCCCTGATAACTAATATTGGTGATATAGAATTGTTTTGCTTATTAAAATCAAAGAATGATCAATTAGGCCAACCACTCATGTTGGTTTTCATATGATCATTGTTGACTATCCAGCTTGATCATAGTCTAACAAACTGGGCTGATTAGACTTTTTCTTCTCAGATACCTTCCACGTTTCCATTGTGCAAAGAGGCTGTTTCATTTCTCAAAGTCTCTGGCACAGCTTTCCAACTTTTCCAGGTTGTTGATTATCATTAATAAGAGCACTCAGATCATTCACATCAAAGATTAATCAAAATAATCACTTCTTTTCCTTCCCTCCTCTTCTTTTATTCCTTAACAGTTTTTTGCTTTATCCCCTGAAATAACACTGTTGCCCCCCATCCTTGTGTCCTGTTGTCACTTTAGAGACCCAGGCTCACATTTTCACCCATGGGAATTGATCCCACGGTAAGAGGGGAGGTCTGGTTAGCCAAATCCTGATGGTTGTTTCTCACCACTACACCATAGTAACCACAGCACTCTGATCATTGCAGAAAATCATAAGCCAAAATACCCGTGCAAGATGCTGCTTCTTGATTCTTCATTAATATCTTTCAGATAGGATATAGATGTAGAAGGCGGGACTTTCAAAGCCTCCTCAATAAAAACAACCACAACTGAAGGGAGCTTTCTTGGGGGTGATGATCCAATTCTGTCCAAGATTTTTCTTTATCATGGCATCCTTCTTCAAATCAAGGGACCTCAGAAAAATCTTACTGGGTAAAGATTCCTGGACTGAAAATATTCATCTTTCATTTTTTTCATGCAAAGCAATGGCTGTATCTATCATTTTATCTCTGCAAGTAATAGTGAAAACCTGATTAAACTTATAAATGGTTGGTCAGAAAACATAATAAAAAAATTAAACAGAAGAGAGAAGTTAAGTCAATTTGAAGAAAGAGAGAGATAGGACTAACTTTGTTGGCAGTTTTGCGGATGATGAAGGACCTGGGATTGGAGGTCTTATAAACCCAATGACTGAACCCGCTAAGCACCTCCTTTTTCTCTTTGACCTGCACAATTAAGTTAGAGACCGCAGCTGGGCTGCCAATCCGCATCAGCATTTGGATCACTACCTTGTTTGGGCCCCCATGGAGTGGCCCAATGAAGGCTTCTGTCAAGGCCGCCGCAGAGCTGTAGGGATCCACTAGGGTGCTGCCCATCTAAAGCATAGTTTCCATTCCCGCATCCAACTCCTACAAGAATTCCAATGGTCAAAGAGAAGCCCGGAAAAGAAGTCAGCTTCTCAAGGGAAAGCTAGAAGAGGGTAGTTCACAGAGATGAGGACAGAAATGGTCAGAATTCAAGATGAAGAAGACATTGAGCGCCTTGGCAATCACCCATTTTGGGTGATATTTCTCACCTTTGTCCAAGTAGTCAAGCATGTAGAGAAAATTATTGGTGTATAACTGGCAAACAGGAGGACAATGAAAGCCCGCCCCATGCAAACTCTATATGCCATTGCATCCAGTGATATCAACTTACTGAGACACCAAAATATTTGCGTGTCCATCACATTCCGCAAGCACAGCTCCTCAGGCCAAGTGTATAGCTTTTTTCCCTGTAAGAATGGATTTTCCTACAGCGCAAATGCTCCCAATGCCCCAAATGCTGAAATCAGTATTGCCATTGGGTGTGAATCATATTCAATGACTGAAACAATCTTCTCTAAATGTTGAAGTGATGAAACTTGGTTTTTGTTGGGCAATTTGCCATAGAGCAATAGATAAGAGACCTTGGGATAGGTGCTATTTTTTGGCGAGCTGTTTGATTGGATAACCCCTGTTTTGATAGAGATTTGGTGTACATTAAAGGACTGGATCAATATGAGTTAAACTGAACTGTAACAAAGCTTTGCAGAGGTGCAATTAATGTAAGTTGGTTGTTGTTTAAGTTTATCTGATTGCTGATTAAAATTGGCTCTAGACTGAGGTCTTGAATGATTTCTGAAACTATCAATAGCAGAAGAGATCTGGAGAGAAAGGATAACAGAATTCAATGGTGGCAATGGGATGAGGGTTGAAGAGAACTCTGTCTTACTTTGTTGACCTTTTTGTCAGAGATACCACCAAACCTGGGGGTGGAGATTAGTAGATCCTGAGGGTGTATGCTGAGAAAAGACGGGTTTCCAATGATGAGGGGTGGGAATGGGCTTTGAGGAGGGGGAGGCGCAATGGGCAGGGGCTGTGATAAAAGCACGCCAACAGGGTACACCAACGCCAACCCGCACGCCAATTTTTTTTGGCGTGCGGGCCCTACACGCCAAAAAAAATTGGCGTGTGGGAGCGCACGCCAAACAAATGGCGTGTGGGCCCCGCACGCCAAATAAAATTGGTGTGTAGGCCCCGCACGCCAATTGCTTGGCGTGCGCTCCCACACGCCAATTGTTTGGCGTGTGGGAGCGCACACCAAACAATTGGCGTGCGGGTCCCCCCCTTGCTCACATCATTGAATTGGAGGGCCAATTCGATTACGTGAGCAAGGGGAGGACTGCCTCCCGGCCAACAAGGCTGTATAACCTCGTCAGCCGGGAGGACTTCCTCCCGGCTGACAAGGTTATACAACCTTGTCAGCCAGGAGGAAGTCCTCCTGGCCGACGAGGAATTCCTCCTGGCCGATGAGGTTATACAACCTCGCCGGCCAGGAGGAAGTCCTCCCGGCCAGCGAGGCTATACATGTCAGAATTCCAGTCTTTCTGTCCGCTCACATCTCTCCTAAAAACTACTCATCAAAATTCTCATTATAATACTCTCTCCAATCACTCTGCGGGCAATGATAAATGCACGCCCTTTGGCGCACGCCCACTCCAAACGCACGCCAATAAAAAAAAAGGTGTGCTGCCCGCATGCCTTTTTTTTATTGGCGTGCAGGCTGCACGCCCATCCTTGGGCGTGGGCACGCCTGTAGATGGGCGTGCAGTTCGCACGCCCATCTACAGGCGTGCAACACTGCAGGCGTGCAGTCGCACGCCCTCATCAGAAAAAAGGTGTGCGGTTCGCCCGCCCTTCAGAAAAGGGCGTGTGGGTTGCACACCCTTTTTCTGTGTATAGGCAGGGGGCACACCCCTGCCTATACACATAGATCGGCGGACCGCTGACCTATGTATATAGGAAGGGGCACACCCTTCCTATATACATGCTGATGTCATGCGTACAAAAGAATGTACGCATGACATAAGCACCCCCCCCCCCCCGCCCCCCTCCAGGGGATTTCAACCGCAACCACCACCTCACTCGACAAAACGATTGAACCGATCATTCCCCCCCCCTCCTCACAGCCAAACCCTCCCTCCACACCAGCCCCCCAGAGCCGAGCCGACCCACCCAACCCAATCCAAGCAAGCCAGCCACCCGACCCGACACGGAACAACCGGACGAACCATGTGGGTTTTTTTTTTCTCTTTTCATCATGAGTCCCCGTGAGCCCCCCGTGCCCCCCGTGAGCCCACCCGTGCCCCCCGTGCCCCCGTAAGATCAAATAAAAAAATAGAAAAAATTAAAAAAAATAAAATAAAAATAAAAATAAAAATAAAATAAAATAAAATAAAATAAAATAAGGGCATTAATAAAAAACCCGGTTTTTCCGCGTTTACACCCTGTTCTACGCAGCGGCGACGTAAAATTTGCTGCGGAGTACACCCGGTTTTTCCGCGTTTACACCCGGTTTTTTTTTAATTTTTTTGTTTGCGGGCGGAATTTTAAGGTTTTTCAAAATTTTGAAAGTGCTAAAAATACTTCTTGGCGTGTAGAATTTTATGGTATTTTTTATTTTCCAAAAAAACAACGGGCATTGATATTTGCACGCCCATCGGCGCACGCCCACGCCGAACGCACGCCGATAAAAAACAAGGCGTGTGCCCCGCACGCCTTTTTTTTAATCGGCGTGCGGGCTGCACGCCCATCCTCGGGCGTGGGCACGCCTGTAGATGGGCGTGCGTGCTGCACGCCCATCTACAGGCGTGCGACACTGCAGGCGTGCAGTCGCACGCCCTCTTCAGAAACAGGCGTGCGGCTCGCCCGCCCCTTCAGAAAAGGGCGTGTGGGTCGCACGCCCTTTTTATGTGTATAGGCAGGGGCGTGCCCCCTGCCTATACACATAAAAAGGGCGTGCGACCCACACGCCCTTTTTATGTGTATAGGCAGGGGGCACGCCCCTGCCTATACACATAGATCGGCGGACCGCCGACCTATGTATATAGGAAGGGCGTGCCCCTTCCTATATACATAGAATCGGCGTGCCGACTGCACGCCGATTCTATGTATATAGGAAGGGGCACGCCCCTTTCTATATACATGCTGATGTCATGCGTACAAAACATTGTACGCATGACATCAGCATGCCCCCACCTGCCCCCTCCCCCCCTCCCCCCCAGCGGATTTCAACCGCAACCACCACCTCGCTCAATCGATCAAACGATCACTCCCCCCTCCCTCCTCACAGCCAGCCCTCCACACCAACCCCCCAGACAAGCCGAGCCGACCCACCCGACCCGATCCAAGCGAGCCAGCCAACCAACCCGACACGGAACAACCGGACGAACCCCTAAGTGGGTATTTTTCCTTTTGTTCCCCGTGCCCCCCCGTGCCCCCCGTGCCCCCCGTGCCCCCGTAAGATCAAATAAAAAATCAGAAAAAATAAAATAAAATAAAAATAAAAATAAAATAAAAACAAAATAAAAATAAAATAAAAATAAAATAAAAGTAAAATAAAAATAAAATAAAAATAAAATAAAATAAAACAAGAAAAAAACAAGAAAAAAAAACAAAAAAAACAAAAAAAAAAGATAATGATCATAACAAAAACTAAGAATTTGATCAGGGCCCATTAGGCCCTGTATTGACAGTGGGACAAGCCCCAAAGGGCCTAGTAAAGGGGCCAACAGGGCCCACTATGACTGGCCAAAAGGAGCCAACTGTATGACTGGCCAAAAGGAGCCAACTGTGCCCTTCCCAGCCGCCCAAGTTTGACATGTTAGGCCAAAGGTCCCCTTTATATCTCCACATAGGTATCCAAGGGCCCCATTCCCCTTGTCCAAGCCCCGGACGGGCACACCAGCACTTGATGTTCTTCCACTCAGATCCAATCAATCTCTCCACATCTTCATTATTATTATTTTCAT
The DNA here is from genome assembly GCA_007896445.1 of Puccinia hordei. Taxonomy (NCBI): domain Eukaryota; kingdom Fungi; phylum Basidiomycota; class Pucciniomycetes; order Pucciniales; family Pucciniaceae; genus Puccinia; species Puccinia hordei. Next base: position 52,702 of record RDRW01000707.1, read on the forward strand.
GCCAGCTGATTATTTCTTCTTGTTCCTCTGAACGCACAGATATCAGCAAGTATTCTTCGCATCAACTTTTATTACCCTCCAGCAGTGTAAGTGCATGTCTATCAAAGTAGATATCATCCAAAATTACTCACTTTGGCCGTTATTTACAGCAGAAAATGTCTCAGCCAGGCCAAAACTCCTCCTACTACCACGTATCTCCCAACCCATATGGCGTCCACAATCAGCCGCACCCCCAATACCCTAATGCAATAATGCATGCCAGTGGTCAGCCTAATGTCACCCAGTCTCACTTGGCACAACATGTATGTAAACACTTCCCAATGCTTCTACTTAAATAACTGGCTCACACAGTCCTTCCTCCTGCCTCCATCAGCCGCAACCACCAGTCCCATTTGGGCAACCCCCTTGGTTCCATGCCCCATCCAACTCCACCATCCCTCCTCAAACGTCTGATCAATTCCCCAGCTTCCCCAATTACCTACACAATGCTGCCGCATCCTCAATACCCCCAATCACACATAATCCCACAAACCAACACCCCAGCTTCACCAACCATGGCCACCCTGCATACCCGTCAAACTCAATGGCCTTTCCAATTCCAAATCACGGGCAACCTGCACCCCATATGGGCCACCAAATACCATCTTTCAACCCATACAACAACCTTCCCCCCCACCAATCATCCCAAACGGCCTCCTATAACAATAGTACAGCCTTTCCTCAAATCCCAGTCACCGGCCAACTCAATCCAAGCTTTCCAAACTACACCAATCCAGAAATCCCCCTGCAACAGACGTCCAACATTCCTCCCCCACCCACCAACCCAATCAACCAACCTCCTATACATTACAGCAGGAAATGTACTCCAACAACTGGAATGCCCCCCAACCAATCCAACACCCACCATCAACACCCAGCAACCTGTCTGCATCAATACCCAGCAACCCGTCCGTCAACCAGCCCACATACTACTGGGACAACAACACCAACCAATCCGCTGTCGAAATCATTTCTCTTCTTGACTCTTTAAGTCCGCCTGCCCCATCCGCGCAGCTACCTACAGCAATTGATCCACTGGCGTCCTTGGTTGTCCCTCAAATGACTGACAATACAGCTCAAGGTAGGTCTAACTTTCTCTTGTAATGTATATTTATTGAGAGCTGACAAACTGTAAATCATTAGCTTTTCCCCACGATTTCCTGCGTTCTGCAAATGACCTGCCTGCTCCCTCTTTTCCCACCCAAACCAATGAGGATCAAGCTCAAGGTGGGTCTTAGTTTCTCTGGTAAAGTTGCTTTATTGGGAGCTGACTATTTATTGATGAATCAGGTGGTTCCAACTCTACAACATCTGTGGTACCGTCTGCAGTCCTGGCTCCTGCAAGAACCGCCCAGGAAATGTCTGTTCCCTCCCCAATCCCCCTGGAAATGTCTGTTCCCTCTCCAATGACTGAGGAAAATCCCCAAGGTGATTGTAGATTTCACTCAGAAAAGTCCTTTGCGGTGTTCTTACCAATGTTTTATTGTACAGATCCCAGTGCATCTGCGCACCACACCAATGACTTGTTGATGGCCCCAAATCTCCCGGATGGAAATGCTTTGCCCAAAGCCCTACTGACCAGTGAGGATGTCAGATTGTTTGACTACTCTGTGGGAGGTCAGTGCCTCATTGATTTATCATACTGTTTCCAATGGATGCTCATGGGAATTAATTTCGTAGAGCCAATGGACCCTCCACCTGAATACCTGTTCACCTGTGTTGACGATCTGAAGAAATTTGTGTCCACATGGGCCACCGAGCATGGTTATCGGCTGGCAGTCTCAAAATCCAAGGCGGGGAAGAACATTTACCTTGCCTGCTCACTGGCTGGAGAAGACACTACCACCGTGGACTCCTGTCGGGCTCGTGAATCACGTAATAAGCGAGTTGGATGCGCCTTCAAGATTTCGGGCCACTGTTCATGTGCCAAGAACCGTGAAAACGACTATTGGGATCTCCGCAGCAAGACTGTCCCTCACAACCACAATGTCATCCAGCACAAGTACGAGGCCATCCACAAGACACTTGGGGCAGAGGGCCAAGCAGAGGTGGCTCGACTGGCCTCTCTTGGTTTGCAACCACAGGCAATTGCCCGGCAGCTGAGTACGACTGAGGGACGCTTTGTCACAAACAGGACAATTTACAACACAAAAGCAGCGCAGAAGATACAGCGGAGGGCCGGGCGACACCCCCATCAACCATCTTCTACGATGCCTCAAAGGCTCCAACTGGGTTCACGATGAAGTTTACGATGATGACGGAAAGCTCCTCTACCTATGGTTTGCGCACCCTGGATCAATGTTACTTGCTCGCAAGTTCCATCATGTGGTTAATATTGACTGCACCTACAAGACCAACCTCTGCAAGTACCCCTTACTGCATGTTGTTGGCCAGACCTGCACGAACAGCTCGTTCTCAATTGGATTTTGTCTCATGAGGAATGAGAAAAATGCGGCATACTCTTGGGCTCTGAATAAGTTGAAGTGAGTGTGGTGATTGTCTTTTTTAGTATGAGATTGATAATCTGATGGTAATTTTACATACACCTATCAATTCTTGCAGGTCGGTATGGGAACCAGAGAGCTCTCCAAAGGTCTTTGTGACGGACAAAGAGGTGGCTCTCCGAAATGCAATTGCGGAGCACTTCCCAAATGCAACCTCCAACCTATGCGCCTGGCACATTGATCGGAACATTGTCACCAACTGCAAACAGGCTTTTGCATCCGAGGCAGACGAATGGACAAATTTCATGAAGCTATGGCACGAGGTTACATACGCACCGGACGAACCCTCATTCGACACAGCTTGGGGAAAGCTTCAGGTGGACCTCAGGGAACGAGCAAATGTTCTGGAATACCTTCAGAACCATGTTCTGCCCTGTCGCAAACAATTCATGGCTGCATGGGCTGGGAAACCCCGCACTTGGGGAATCTGACGTCATCTAGAGGTGAATCAGCTCATAGCTGGCTCAAAACATACGTGACATCTGGCAAGATCGACTTTGCTACGCTCTTCCTGACCATTTCATCAGCTGTGGACCGGCAACTGGACGAAGCACAGGTCACCATTGGCCATGAAAGGATCAAAGGGCTATCCGGACTCCCAAATGTTTTCAAGCCTCTTCACACCAAGATCTCAACCCATGCCCTCAAATTGGCAATCGGAGAGTACAATAAGTACTTGAAAATGAAGAAGGCCAAACGTGATGATCCGGTCAGGCAGTGTACGGGGAACTTCAATGCGGGAATGGGGGTCCCATGTGCACACTTGATTGAAAAGTTGCTTGAAGAGAAGGGTGATGTGGAACCAGCAGACTTTCATCCCCAGTGGCAATTGTGTTACAACCCTGATGGACCAGTCAGTGTATAAATCTGCCCCCTCCTCCATAACCCATTGGCTAATCCTGTTTGACCTTGCTTAAATTACAGAACCTTGATGAGGAGCCGTATAACTTTGACGATGATTTTGAGGCGCTAAAGCAGGAGATCTTGGAATCTCACCCCTCCACAGCTTTGCCGGCACTGATGAAGAAATTGCCGTCGAGTTGTTGCAAACACACATGTGGTCCCACTGATTGAGCCAGACCCCATCAGACAAAAATCCAAACCAAATCAACCTTGGAAGAAGAAGAATGGAAGCCGCCGTGTGCAAACCCGAGATCCTACTCAGGCAGAAATCGTGGAGTCTCAGATTGAAAAGGCACAGACAGCCAAAGGGAAACAGCGCGCAAGGACCAGTCAGAATCAAGCGGGCCGGAGAAGGACAGACGAGTTGCAACAAGATAGCAGCTCATCAATGGAAGACCCTGATGAGCTGCCCACCTTGGCCAGACTGACCGCCCCAAAACCCCGAGGCCGACCAAGAAAGGCTCCTGATCCCGCAACATCTTCTGAAGAGAAACTGAGAGCCCACCGTGTGTGGCCAAGCGACGAGGCCGACCTCCAAAGTCTCAGCTACCATCTACGTATGCAGCCAACAAAGACTACCAACCAGGCCGCACGTCACATAAGCGGAAAGCAAGTCCCCCCACTTCCGACCGGCCCAAGTCCCAACGCCGTATGGAAGAAAAGCCCTCAGTATCATCTGCAATGAGTCAGATGTCTTTGGCAAAAGGGAGCTCCGCAGAAGGCAGTCATTCTGGGTCATCTAGTGTACCAGACTCATCCATTGATCAATCTGATGGCAGTGATGGAGATCCCTTTGGGTCTGAAGGAGATGCATGTGAATTTGCAGAGGACAATCCAATTGATATTCCTCTTGCCGGGACTTCAATGTCAACTTCCCTGGTAAGCCCCTTTAATCAAACCAACAAGATTCTCCTAATAGTGATCCGCCTAATTGTTCTGTTGTATTTTGCAAATCAGGATGCTATTCCTATGTCCCATATGGAAGGTGATTATCAGGCCAGTGACCCCCCCAGGCCACCGACTTTGGAGGTAAATTCAAGGGTTAGGATGAGCCCATTCAATGAGTCAACATTATAACTGATTGGCTTTTCTGGTTGAATTCAGGATGAAAGTATGGTTGTAAAAAGTGGTCCCACCTTAGGGACACTGGCTCAAGCCTCTAAAGGTTTATGTCTGATAAATCAGTAAGTGAACATAGTGTGAATTCATGATGATTACTCATGAGAGCAAAGCAATTTACTCACACTCTGTGCTTATGCTGAATTTGCCCTCATCTCCCCCAGGTTGAGGAGTTACCTCCTTGGGTCATTAAGTATGTCCAATCAAGTTATAACCAAAAGGCGATGGCAACTGTGGGTATTCTTGTGTGGCACATGCATTGGCTGCTGAAAAACCGAGGGCCCGTATGCTAGAGACAATGGGTGGTATCAAGTGCGATTGGACATGTTACACGAGCTGGAGATCAACAGGGCACTTTGGACGAGGAAGCTAGGTGGACCAGATATGTTCGAGAAGACCTACGACAGCATTTGCGTGGAGAATCCCAAGGGACCAGTGCCCACTTCCAAGTGGATGGGCAGGCTTGATGGTGGTCCTATTCTGGCTAATGCATACAATAGGCCAGTGGTGTTCCTCACAAACGACCGAGCAGCTGGCTGCATGACGTTTCTCCCTTCAACTGTTGCACCCGACCCCAAACCAGCAAGCCCAATCTACCTTGCACTAATTAACGGGAATCACTGGATACATGTTATAGTCAAGCGTGGCCTAGTACCTTTCCCTCCACCGTCCATACCTAGATCATTTCCAAAGAGCCAAGCTGCTGGTTGGTTGAGCATCATTGAACCAGCCACACTTCTTTACTCCAAAACTTGCAAGCCAATGTAACACCCCTCCTCTGATTTGTAATTACTATATTAAATTTGTTTCCATAAATCAAAGTAGAGTAATGGCTGTCAACATTACTCCTGAATATTGTCAGCCTCCTTGATGCCAACAACAAGTCTTTCTAGCTACAAGTGTGGCAAGGATACAAGGAAAGAGTGATATTACTCTGGGTAAGGTTTTAAGGTTATAATTCCCAATAAAACGGGGGAATTGTGACGTAACTTTAGAGGAAAAATAGGAAAAAAGGTAATAATTATATTAAATAAATTATATAATAGGGGCCTGATAATCAGGGGTGGTTTAAATCTCTCTCAGGTGCTTGCAAATAAATTGCAGAGGATTTAAGTACCTGAACACTGGGGCCTGTTGACACAGGGGTGGCTTATACCAGGAGGTAAGTGGGGAATATCTCCAAGAAAAGGGTTATTACTTACTAGTAATAAACCTTGAGGGATCTTGGCATATTCAGGGTGAAACTGGACAGTTTTGGGCGCTTTGATGGGTGGATGGGGAGCTGGATGGTCACTGTAGAGTTGTTGGGGAAGACAGGGCTAATAACTACTAATACGCTTACCCTGTTTTAAAAGTTGTATATCTAATAATACATGGGTAAGGTTGTTGGTGGGTATAAAAAAGCATGAGGAGCTTTATTTGGGCGGTTGAAGACCTCCTTAAATAGTCTTGAGATCCCTCTGGGGACCCTGTAGGTATTATTGGCCAACTCGTGGGATATTGGGACCACATTTTGGCCATTTTTGCTTTCTTGGTGACGCGTCAGCAGCCCCCTGCTTTGAATCCACGTCACCAATTGATTTTATTAGTTTATTTATTTATTTATTTTGACTCCCAGTCTGTAGTACATTAGTACTGTTGTTATAGATTAATACTAGTGGCTTATTTGTATTTATAATAAGCCGCAGTTTTATTTGTACTGTTTGTTCAGTCAATATAATTTATTATATGTCTAAATATAATACAATCTGGTATAATCATTTATTTAGTCGCCATTAATCTTCATTACATGTGTAACTTATGTAATGAAGTTAATTGGGCGTGTTTTTGTTACTTTGGGTGTACCTTGGATGACTTTGCAGTCCGCGTGCCAAGCTGAGAGCCTGTAAGGGCCTGATGCTTGCGCGGGGGCTTATATTCCCAACTTTGGCGCGGGCTTTCAGTCACACGGTTGAACTTCAAGGTGTGCGGACTGCAGTGCACAGGGTTTGAGTACAACACATTGTATTTATACTATCTCCCCTAATTTACACAACACCTCATTTCCGTGACTGGAAATTGGGGGTAAGCATATGTATATGAGTATGTAAGCATAAAGTTAGGTAATCCTACTTTTAACTGATCATTAATTCAATTTTCAGTTATTAGTATCATATCATATTATAATAATAAGTTTTAGTTGCACACCAAGACTGACACCTATAATGTAGGAATAGATAAACCAAAAGGCAATAATGTATCATTTGGATGGAAGTGATCAATAGAACATGCAACATGTAGAGCTGGAGACACAGGATAGGATTTAAACCATACAAGTCAGAAGTGATAGTTGGACAAAGCTATTTCTATATCTTGAGAAAAAATGTGGAGTAGGTGGTGAGTAGCAAAGTAGTGGTGAAATTCTTTGTAGGTTCTTTCCCATCCACTTGGGGGAGGCCATTCTCACCAATCTTATTGAAGCCATAGCACACAAGAAGTCCAGAAAATATATACGAAGATTGTCTAAAGTTTGGTGGGGCATTGGGAGAGTAATACCACCACCACAACCTTTTGTTTAAGGACTTTGGCCCCAAATTCTAGCAAGGCTGAAGCGTTGGCATTGCTGGCAGTCTGTCTGTTGAATGTGAAGACTGATGTTGGACCAAAAACGAGCAGACCAGCTAGCATCTGGATCTGAGAGGTGTATTCCTTGTGGAGCACTCATCCGTCCTTGTATGCTTTGGACGTGGCCGGTAAAGTCGGATAAGCTGCAGATATACGCCAGAGCTGACATTGCCCCCACCAGGTGCTGTGACACAAGCATGAGGCCGCCAAGGTTTGGTGAATTGGCATCGAATGTCCCCAGGTTCTCGTAGGTTCGTTGGAAGCCCCAGTGAGCAGAGTGGACCTTTGTTGTATCTAGTGGAAGGGTTCCCATTGGGCGCCTGCTGTTCGAGATGACGAAAAGCCCAGCATTGATGTAAAGCAGATTTGAGTCGGAGGTATGCCGTGTCAGGAGGAGAGATGAATGATGCCATGTTTGAGGCCAGGTGTGTACCTGAGTTTGGTTGGTTATCGTCTTGCTTTTGTTGGCCCGGACAACTTCAATCTGATCCATGTTGATCATGTCATGAGTGATCAGAGACATTGAAGTAGCAGGGTGGAGGATTTTTTCTTAACCGCACCACAAAATTGGTCAGTGTCATTTTTAAATAAATAGATAGTAACTAGGAGAATTACCTGATTTGCAAGCAGCCAGAGTTATTGTAACGTCCGCCACACTCTTTCCTTGAAATTGTGGTCCATTGGGCCATGACAAAGAGCATATGGGGGAGGTATTGAGGACATAGGCGATTGCTTTATCATCTTCTCAGCTGATGTGAGGACCATGCAATGCCACGCGCCAAATCGTTGTTTCAAGTTTTCTACCACTGATCTTGGAAGCAGTGGGCCTGGTAAAAATAGTTCCACAGCTGCAACAGACAGACAGACATAGTTTGAGAAGTGTTTAATGTGTTAGAGGAGAGGGGAATGACTCACATGCATCCCGTGTGGACCTTGCAGGGCGAGGAGGGCTGTTGACCTCTTGCTGGGGTTTGAACGGGAGCTGGCAATGAACTGGAACTGTGCACTGCACTAGTGGTTGCGGTGCGGGAGAACTTCATGCCTTTCAAGTGTTCGGCCGTTAGGACAGTTGGGTGAGGAGTGAATAGGTGCTTGGGAAGTTTGGGC
>RDRW01000204.1:0-244511 GCA_007896445.1 Puccinia hordei
TTACCGTAGCCTCTGAGTTTTATCTCCACCCATGTTTTCTCACCCTTGGATTAGCGCTAATCCGGTCATAATTCTCCGGCTAAACCTGTGCTAATCCTAAAACCAATGCGGGCTCTTAGGGAGGAGCCAAGGATCAGGAGGATGATTGGAATGAATTCAATATCACGGAATACATACAGCAGTTTCAAAAAAAGGATGGAACTGCGGTCATGGATTTTCCAAAGACAGATTTTCCTCACCCAGCCAAACCCTAACATTATGGTTATGGCCTCTAGAAGTTCACAGCAAAAATTCTGCCAAAAATCCCTTAACAACACATATGAAAGCCAACAGGTCCTCCTCATCACATGCCCAGGACCGCTGATTGGGTAATGATGCCACCCCAGCGGCCAAAACTCATCTCCCGCCTCTTGGCTCATATCCAGCCCCGGCTGAATTCACCTCCCACCTCTTGGCTCATATCCATCCTGGCTGAATTCACCTCCCGCCCTCTTGGCTCATCTCCATCCCACCCCAGCGGGCCAGAATTAACCTCCAGTCCACCTATTCCAGAAATCCCACCTTCAATCCCAATAAAATGTCACAGACCGGAGGGGGAGTATTGGGTTTATCATTGTCACCAGGTTATAGTTGATGGATTTTACATGTGTCCAGTCTTCCCACCCATAAAAAACCAGAATAACTAACTAAATCATGAACATTTGACTGTATTGAAGGCCCACAGGCACATCAAAAATGTGGGTTTTTGGTGTGTGCAAGAAGACCAAATCCTGGGCCCAGATACCAAGGGTGTTGACGTGGAAGATCTAATGACGAGGATGAGGAGGACAAGCACATAGTTGTACCGCTATTCATATCTCACCTGCTCTACACTGAGAAAAAATTCTCCACACAGCAAGGTTCCGCCAAAAATTGTCAAAATATCCCTTGGAACTCTCAAGCCATTAGAACGTGCACATGACTGGTTACACAAGGGAAACATTCAAACACAAGTCTTCTGTGTTCTCAACTACCGTCCAAAGGTCATGGATTTCATGATTGATGCCAACAAGAAGAATTGCTCAAATGGACCGGATCCATTTTGAATGACTTGAGGTTTCCCAAAATACGCCCAGCCGTCCTGGAGGATGATGACCCTTTCTGTGAATTTTCAGCATTGTGCGGAGGCCTTGTCAAGAATCCCTGTACAATCTTTGTCAAAATGGATAATCCAGCCAATCACCATAGTCTAGGGCATTGGTTAGTGGACAATTCTTTTAAACAATCCTGAATTTTGGCAAGCTGATAAATCCATCTTGACAGGAAACTGAGGCTGATGAAGCGTTGCTCATGGAATATGGGTCTCCCAAAGAGAGGGAGGGATTGAGCGCAATGTTCTCCGCAAATAAATTAATGTGAGTAGCCCCACTTTGCCATAACCAGTGGACCATTTTTGAAAACTCACTTGCTTTTGTTTGTGGGCTTTATTACTAGCCAAAGGCAGCAATGGCAACTGACCTTCAGAAAATCATGGCAGACCTTTGAGATTCTTGTCTAGTGCATGCTCACAGCGCTTTGGAGGGGTTTAAAATTTGTTAATGTGGATGATGATTGCTTCTTCATGGCAATTGGTAACACTTGGCTATGGGATTGGGCCAAAGCAATTGTAGCCAAGGAACCCAATGTTGACCTCACCCACCCACCCACCGGGGCCAATTTTGAATGGATTACTCATGATCCGTTGGTTACTGCTGGATCTAGTTCTGTCACTGCTTGGACCACACACAGTTCCTACCACTCTGGTTAATCAGAATGTTCCACCTCCTCCACCAAGCAGCATCATTTCCGTTTGGTCTTTGACAGTGCCCAACACTTCTATCAATGATTCAGCCAGGCATCATTGAGTTCTCCACTGACCAAACATCTTTGGCCCTTGGAAAATGGTGTTGAACCAATGGCAAAACATGTTCAGATTAAAGGTCCATGGGAACCATCAGAAGTCCTCGGGATTGAACACTTAGGACGACTTGAGGAGTACCTCACCACGTGCCACATCTGAATTGACAACCACCATACTCAAATTCTCTGTGAAACTATAAGATCACTCATTTGGACCTATTTCCAACAATCAAATCCTGAGCAGCTTTGGTTCCTTAGGTTTTTCCGAGGGCCATCATATTTTCTTGTGATGGCTTGCCATTATACATTGCTGCACTAAAGAAAAGCAAGCATATCATTGATAACAAGGTCTCCTACTCCTCAAACCACTGATTTCCCTAGCTAGCAACATTACATTGGCTGCAGGGACTATAGCAAGAGAAAAAAATGATCTGCTCACTTCACTTCCTCAAAACCCTTTTCAGCTGTTATGTAGAATTTGTTATGACTTATCACGTTTCTTGATTTCTTGAATTATGTGTAGAGAATACCTTGAAACAGATCTGATGCCATTACCCACATATATTACCCACATATATTACCCACATACATGAATGGATTCCTGCAATTTATTTCCATATTGAAATAAAAAAAACCCAATCACCTCTCCTCAGTCACCAAAGGCCAAGATTTCCCCAATTGGCCAAATGGTTCAAGCCAAGATTGGTCATATTGGCCAAATAGGCCAAGCCAAGATTGCCCACTGATTTGGCCTTTGAAGATGCCTAACTCATTCATGTGGTGGAGTTGCTGGTGCCATTCATTGACACCAAAATTGGCATAGCTGCATCACCGGAAGTGAGGAGAGTAGAGATAGGACGCATCTTGATGTCCCTTCAGTTCAATATTGCTATGATTCTGTCATATGTCTTTGTTAGGCAGCTGATGCACCCTGCATTTTTTTTTGTCTTCAATGAGTTGGTATTTACATTTTTCTTGGTTGGGGAAGTATATTTTATGTCTGATGTATCATACAAGCTGGGAGGGTTATTGTAAAGTATGGGGACCATTACAAAAACGGGAAAACAGCACTGCCAGCATAATTGCCTAGGATGAAGTCATCCCAGTTAAACTGGGATGCACTCAACCAATTTAAACTTGGTTGAAATCAACTGATGAAATATAAATCCAAGGGACCCCCCTTGGTTTTATATTTCATTGGTTGAGGTCAACCTACTTTAAATTGGTTTTTTTTCATCCTAGTTTAACTGGGATGAACTCAACCTAGGCAATTATGCTGGCAGTGCAGGAAGCTGTTTATTTTACCTACTGGCGAAACAACTAGGGTAAACACCAATTTGGTTTTAAAAGTATCCACTGGCTCAAAAAGAGGAGAAATCAGATCAGGGGTAGCTATGTTAGTAAAGTACAAACAAATGAGGTCTGCATTGCCCCCTTTCCCAGTCAAAATTTGGTATCTTTTTAAATGAGACTTGACACAAGAAAAACAGCTTCTCAATGGATTGAGGTCAGGGGAATAGGGAGGAAGATAGGGAGTGATTATGTTATTTTGTTCACAAATTTGATTAATCTGTCCACCTTGGTGAACTTGGCAATTATTGAGCACCAAGACACTATTTTTTCCTGGAAAGGATTCATGTTTGGAATCTGCCTTGTGGTGAGAGTCAGATACAAAGCATAAATAAAATTTTCTAGTCACGCACTCACTAACACCTCTTTGAGAGAGAACTCAAAGTCCAAACGGATGATCAAGCCCTCTTGGGAAATTATACCAAGGACACCATCAAGGGATATTGCCGGAAGGAGACTGAATCAAAAGACCGCTCCAATCTTTGCGGATCCGGATTGATTGGGTCCCTTTTTTGGTCCAGGCATAGCATTGATGTTGAACTTCCAAGCATATTGCACTCTCATCTGTTTCACGGCGGAGAACAGATTGGTCAGTAGATTGATCAGATGATACTAGAACACAAAAACAGACCTTCAACAGACCTGTAAAGACAAAAAAAATGGGTGGGAAGCTAGCCACGTCAAGGGTATATTGAGCCCTTTTGATTGGACATCAGGCTGCATGGACTGTGCGAGCCACAACAAGGCTTAGGCCAAGGCAATTTTCATTTCGTGGTAGATTGTTGTGTAGTTGAACTCAATCCTAGTTGGGAGCAAAAAGCTGTCTGGATTTCATCCAAGTACAGCGTGGGTTCACCCTTGAGAAGGTCAATGATGAATTCGGCTTCTTTGCGTGACAATTTGAATGGGAAGCCGCGGTGCAGGTATTCTGTTGGATCACGGACAACTTTGAAAGTTGATAGGAATAAGGCTTTCTATCGGGCAAGTGATCAATCCAAGATATTTTATCCAATAGTGTTGTTAATCTCAGGTTGAGGCTTTCCTTCCATGACCAACTTGACTGCAATGGATTTCACTTCTGGGGCATACTTCACAAATCCCATGCGGCTAAAAACAAAGTGGAAGATTGCGCAGAATGCCAAATGGGATTGAAGGTGGGATTTCTAGAATAGGTGGACTGGAGGTGAATTTGGCCGCTGGGGTGGGATGGAGATGAGCCAAGAGGCGGGAGGTGAATTTGGCCAGGGATGGAGATGAGCCAAGAGGCGGGAGGTGATTTTGGCTGCTGGGGTGGAACGGTGTGGTATTCCAAACCCTGTTTCAAGTATCATGCAGGATTATATTCTTTCATTATCTTTCAGAAGCTAAAATAGTAACAATATAAGTGCATAATTGAAATCTAGGGTAAATTTAATCTATAAGTCACCCATTTATGTTAGGGTTTGCACGGCTAAATCAAAAGTTATACAGTTCAAAAGAATTATAATGAATAATAAGTACATAGTATATATATAGAAGTAGTATATAGTTTAGTGTTAGGTCTCAAGATGCAGCACATGATCTGTGGCACAGTCTAAGTACATAACCTCACCAGCAGAAATAGCTCACTTTAGGTCACAAGACACAGCACATGATCTGTGGCACAGTCTAAGTACATAACCTCACCAGCAGAAATAGCTCACTTTAGGTTACAAGACGCAGCACATGATCTGTGGCACAGTCTAAGTACATAACCTCACCAGCAGAAATAGCTCACTTTATGGACTCCATGCATGAAGGCAGCGTAGAAGAAGAGACCCCACCAGCATAAATACCTCAATCAGACATCCCACCAGCAAAAATCCCTCACATTTTACTATATAAAGGGGAGGTTGTTCCCTCCCAGAAAAAAAAAGCATCCCACTTGAATCCCACGCCCCACCATATAGCTAGCAAACTAAATCAAATTACCCATCCATATAATAGTGTGATCTTAATCAGGTGACCCACAACAAAATCTTTCATATCAGTTTAAAATACACAAAAGAAACAAAAAGGAAATTTGTGCTCTTTTAACTAAAGGTTAAGGAAGAGGGTACAACACTTTGAATATTTCACATTATACCAAAACATCCTTTTACTCATTTCCTCAGACTAAATCTAAAAATAAATAATATATATCAAAAAACATAAAACATATAATACTTTTTCCTCATCAATTCCAAAAAGCTTGTATTCCATTCACCAGAACTTTCTGTAACAATCCATCCACTATCTACTTCCCTGATCCCTTCATCAAGCTCATTGCTGAGTAGTTGTAAGTGAAATTAGATCTTTGTCTGATAAGAGATTACTACATAATAGTTCTCTTAAAGAAAACAAAAAGAAAGTATCAGCCACAACAATGAAAATAAAATTGTTGTGTTAACTCTTGTAGTAAATAGGGGCAGGTGTTTCAAACCACCCTTAACAGTTGTAATAATTCAACATACCTGAAGGGCGTTGATAGACGCACGCCAAGCGCGCACGCCAACGCCAGCCCGCACGCCATTTTTTTTTGGCGTGCGGGCCCCACACGCCCTTTTTTTTTGGCGTGTAGGGTCTACACGCCAAAAAAAAGGGCGTGTGAGACCCACACGCCAAAAATGGCGTGCGGTTCCCACACGCCTTTTTTTTTGGCGTGTGGGCCCCGCACGCCAACGAAAATTGGCGTGTGGGAACCGCACGCCAATTGTTTGGCGTGCGGGGCCCACACGCTCACGTAATCGAATGGCCCCTGCCATTCGATTACGTGAGCGGGGGTATGGGATATACACACCCCCCGCTCACGTAATCGAATGGCAGGGGCCATTCGATTACGTGAGCGAGCCCGAGTCTGTTTCCGGACTGGGGCTCGCTCATGGTCCTGGTTTTTCAACCAGAACCACAACGAAACCCCGCTCTCGACTCGATCAACCAAAGCGGTGAGTCTGAAAATCCGAAAAAAAAAAAAAAAAAAAAAAAAAAAAAAAAAAAAAAAAAAAAAAAAAAAAAAAAAAAAAATCAAAAAAAAAAAAAAAAAAAAAAACCAAAAAAAAAAAACAAAAAAAAAAAAAAAAAAAAAAAAAAAAAGAGGAAAAAATCAAAAATGAGAAACCAAAAAATGAGAAAAAAAACCCCAAAAAAACCAAAATAAAGGGATTTTTTGGGGTTTAATTTTGTGGGAGAAAAATAGCCCACAGGCCCAGGGCCCTCTCCAAGACCCAACTGGCCCAATGACAGGGCCCAATGGCCATAAGAAGGGGCCCGCCTCTGCCCATCACCTCCAGTGGGCCCACAGGCCCACTTTGATGCTCCAAAGGGGCAATAAAACATTCAAAGGGGCCATTCAAACCCCCCAGGCAGCTCAAAGGGCCCCGTATAAGCCCCAGACGCACACCATCCCCCCCAAAAGTGGCCCATCTCAAACACATCTCTTCCTATTTCCATTTTTTTTTCACCGTAAATATAGTAACACGTGCTGACAAACTCTCCCATTCAAATGCAAACAGATTCCGCACAAATCACCAAATCAGCAGCAAAAGATGTCACACACCGGTGATTACAACTCCGCAACCAATCAGCCTCCACGCCCATACGGATTCTACGAGGTTGACCCCAACCATCACCCGCACGCCCCACTTGGCAACATGTATCAAAATCAACCCTCTGCGTATGGAAATCCACACGTGCTTGGCCAACCTGCAGCTCCAATCAATCAATCAGGCCACCTACCAACAAACTATGGCTACCCAAGCAACCAATATGGCCAAGCCCCCCAGCCCCTTACTGTCCCCTCAGCCCACCCAGCCACCTACAGCTTCAATGACAACAACTACAGACTGGCAATCCAGCCAAACCCTGGGCCCCCAGCCCACCCAGTAGCGCAGCCTGTGTTCCGCCCATATGAGGTACAATTGCCTCAATTCACCCACTATCACAATCGACCTCCAGCCTCTACCTATCAGCTTGATCCAGCCCAACCATCCTATCTGGCTCAGCCAGCCCTCTACGCACCACCTCATATAACTCAAGCCCCACCATCCCATCTGTTTCCGCAATCCCATCAAGCACCACAAATCTCAAACTACTGGCAGCCGGGACCCCAACCATCGTCCCACCCGGCCAACCCATTCACTCTTGGACCCACTCACTTCCAAGGCCTGCCAACCTCACACAGTTTCCCCGTTGGCCAACCATCAGTGCCCGCTCCGCCGCAGACAAATCAAGTCCCTTCCATACCCGTCATGCAAGATATGCAGCCATCTCTGGGGGAAATAACCTCCTCTGCGCCATTTAGCCCTCAAATTTGGCCACCTGCACAACCAAGTCCTCAACAGTTTCCCCAAGGAAATTTCAGCCCTCAAGACCCTCAAAATGTGGCTGAAGGTGAGTCTTCAAATACTTCTCCACTTTGTTTTCATATTAACAAGAACTAATGTTTACCTACTCAATCTCCCAGTCAAATACCCAAGGGCCATGCCTACATCTCCCGGCGGATATCAACCTGCATCACCCAGCCCTCAAGTATTTCCCCGAGCAAATTTCAGCCCTCAAGTCCCTCAAACTGTGGCTGAAGGTGAGTCTTCAAATATTTCTCCACTTTGTTTTCATCTTACCAAGAACTAATGTTTACCTGCACAATCTCCCAGTAAAATACCCAAGCGTCACGCCTACATCTCCCGGCAGGTATCACCCTGCACCACCCAGCCCTCAACCGTTTCCCCCTGCAACTTTCAGCCCTCAAGTCCCTCAAACTGTGGCTGAAGGTGAGTCTTCAAATATTTCTCCACCTTGTTTTCATCTTACCAAGACCTAATGTTTACCTAGTCAATCTTCCAGTATACCCGCTCAATCCTTTAGGACGTTCACCGCTGGCCCCCGCAATGTTACCCGCTGCCAATCAACCGCATAAAGTGTTGATGAAATCTGAAGATGTACAATCTTATGATTATTCAGTTGGCAGTAAGTTCTTCTAGTTTCTTAATTCGCCCACTTGAGGCAGACTGGCTGAACTGCTTGTGTTTCCAGATGCAATGGATGCACCACCCGAATTCCTTTTCACATGTGTCACTGATCTCAAACACTTTGTCACCACATGGGCCCACGAGCATGGTTACGCTCTGAAAGTTTGTGCTTCCAAGAGGGACAAGAACATCTACTTTGCATGCACAGTTGCCGGGGAAGACCAAACCTCAGTTGATGCTATCCGGTTTCGAGAGTCTAGGAATAAGCGACTGGGGTGCTGCTTCAAAATATCCGGCCACAAACCGACTTCAGTAAAACTCAAGGATGCACCATGGAAACTCCGATGCCGAAAGACGATTGAGCACAATCATGGTCCAATCGATCTGGAACATGTAGTCATCCACAAGAAGCTCTCTGTCGAAGGCCAAACTGAGGTTGCTCGCTTATCGTCTCTAGGAATGCAACCCCAGGCAATCGCTAGACTCCTTACTAGCAGTGAGGGAAGGTTTGTAACCAACAGGACGATATACAACACAAAGCAGGCACTGAGGGCGGAGAAGAGGGCTGGCAACACCCCAATCGAGTACCTCCTACGTTGCCTCAACGAATCCAATTGGACACACGAGGACGTTTACGATACGGACGGCAAGCTCCTTTACTTGTGGTTTGCGCACCCAGGATCGTTGCTTCTTGCTCGCAGGTTCCACCATGTGGTCAACATTGACTGCACTTACAAGACGAACCTGAACAACTACCCCCTGCTGCATGTGGTTGGCCAAACTGCAACCAATCACAGTTTTTCGATTGGTTTTTGTTTGATGCGAAACGAGAAGAATGAGGCCTACTCATGGGCTCTTGATAAGTTGAAGTGGGTGGTATATTTGACTAATCACCTATTCTCATCATAAACTGACTGTACTCCGGTGCCTGTGTGATACCCATAGATCTATATGGGACGCTGACCACGCGCCAAAGGTCTTTGTGACAGACAGGGAATCGGCACTGCGTAATGCTATCTCAAAGCACTTTCCGAATGCAACCGCGAACTTGTGCATGTGGCACATCGATCGGAACATTGTGACAAACTGCAAGCAAGCCTTTGCTGGCGATGGCGAAGAATGGGCCAAATTCATGAGGCTCTGGCATGAGGTCGCACATGCCCCCAATGAGGACACCTGCAACTCAAAGTGGGCTCAACTGACACGGTACCTAGTCACTCGAACTAACGTCTACGAATACCTGTACAAGAACGTCTGGAGCGAGCGACAGAAGTTCATGAATGCGTGGGCCGGAATGACACCCCATCTAGGAAATCTGACTTCGTCACGATGTGAATCTGCCCACAGCTGGCTGAAAACCTATGTGACGTCGGCTAGGTGCGACTTTGCAACACTTTTCATTACAATTGCTGCAGCAGTGGACCGACAACTTGACACAGCCCACACGAACCTGGCACACGAGTTACAGAAGGGATTAACCGGACTACCAAATGCCTTCAAGTCCCTCAGCTGCAAAATCTCCTGTCATGCGCTCAAGTTGGCCTTGTCTCAGTACAACAAGTTCATCAAGATGAAGAAAACCAAGCCTGGGGATCCCAGCCTTCAATGCAAAGGTAATTTCCAGGCTGGCTTGGGCATTCCGTGTTCGCACACTATTGAATGTTTGGTCCAGGGGAAGGGAGATGTGGAGCCTTCTGATTTCCATGTCCAGTGGCATCTGGCCTATAACCCTGACGGTCCAGTGAGTCCTCCTGATGTATGACTTGTTCATGTCCCTCCTAGCTAATCTTCATCTATTTTCATTGCAGGCTCTTGATCAACCACTGTACGACTTTGACAACGATTTTGAGGATTTCAAGCAGGAGATCTTGGCGTCCCACCACCCCTCGGCGTTAGAAGCAACAATGAAAAAATTACGAAGGGTCCATGCAAACACACACGTGGTCCCGCTTGCAGAGCCTGATCCTATCCGAGTGAAACACAAACTGGAAAGGCCGTGGAAGAAGAGAAAGGGTAGTGGGCGAGTTCAAAAGCGCGATGACACCCATGCAGAAATTGTGGAAGCGCAAATCCAAAAGGCGCAGGCAAGGAAAGCAAGACAGAAGGCCGGTGTATCAAAAGGAAAAGGGGTAAGAGACAGTCCAAGCGCGCGCAGGCTCCATTGGACACCTCAGCTTCTTCCTCTGGGGACCTGGATGAGCTACCCAGTGTGGAGACACTCATGCGTAAGCAACTTTATTGCATGTCTTTTTAAGAGGCTGATAACTGATGGACTTACTAAGCAGTCAAGAGAACTCACCCCCCACGAATTGGCAGCCTCACTATTGGGAAACGGAATCGGGGGTCTTCCAGTTCAGGAACATCACGGCGCAAGGAAACGTGGCAGCCCAAGTATGGTAGTAAGGATGGTGTAACAGATGAAGATTCTGATTCTGCAGATGGGGAGTTTCAGATGAAGATTCTGATGCCCCAGATGGGGAATCAGATGAAGAATCTGATGCCCCACATGGGGCATCAGAAGAAGAATCTGATGCCACAGATGGGGAATCAGTTGCAGAATCTGACGCACAAGGTGGGCAATCAGATGAAGAAACTGATCCCCCAGTGGATTCCTCCTCATCTATTGAGATGCAGGATGAGGAAAAGCTGCTGTCACCTCCAGAAGCCTCAAGAAAAGCCTCAAGCTCTCATGATCAGTTGCTGGGTGAGGCCAGGCTACATTCACCCCCGACAGCCAAGGTAAGTACTATAACTTTGACATTAGATTATCAGGGTCTGATTCCATTGTATGTTTCATAGGACCGGCATGTAGGTGCTGAGGTTGCACCCAAGGCTGGCCAAACAAGACAGGGGAATACCAACCCTGATGTTGCCGTGAGTGACTCAAGCTTGACACGGACAAGGAGGAATGCACTGACTGTAACTGATAACCAACTTCTCATCATTCTTGTCAGGCGGAGCTTCCACCATGGATCTTAAAATACCTGCATTCCACTTATAACCCTGCAGGTGATGGGAACTGTGGTTATGCATGTGTGGCACATGCATTGGCAGCAGATAGACCAGAGGGTCCCTACGCTAAGGCCAATGGGTGGTACCAAGTGCGAAAGGATGTGTTAGAAGAGATGGAAAAGAACAAGGCACATTGGACAAGATACCTTGGGGGGCCTTCAGAATTCGACCGCGCTTACGGACGTGTTCAGGTGACTGACCCACGTGGATCAGTCCCCATGAACAAATGGATGAGCAAGTTGGATGTGGGACCGATTCTGGCCAATGCGTATAACCGGCCATTTGTCTTCCTCAGCAGAACGGGCGGGAGCACCACATATATTCCCGCCACTGTTCCCCCGGACCCTAAACCGCTGCCAGCCCTCTTCTTATCATTTTTCAATGATAATCATTGGATACGTGTGATAGTCAAGCGGACCCCAACGATTCCCTTTCCTCTACCTAAAGTCTCCCGGTTATTTCACAAGAGCCCAGCAGCTGCTTGGCTAGACTGTGTTTCCCCTTCCACTACTCTTCACTCTTTGTTACCTAAATGATTAAAGGTACCAAGTTACTGCAAGTAACACTAATTATTATTATCCTTATTAATGTTTACCATTCTTATTATTCTTTCATATTATTCCTTCAAGAGCGGAAAACCGGGTGATTTGCGCAGCTGCGGCTGCGCAGTGCACCCGGTTTTCCGCATTTACACCCGGTTTTTTGTAATTTTTGATTTTTAAGCAAATAGCATGTGGAGGGCGGCATTTGATGCGCGTGACCTCCCCAATCATCCTCATTACATATTTTATTTAAAACAAATAAAATAAACAATTAAAACAAGGAAAATAAACAAAACAAAATAAAAATATGGAGGGCAGCATTTTAAATAAGTAAAATAAACAAAAGTAAATAATATAAAATTAAACAAATAAGAATGAATGAAATGAATAAAATTAATCAATTAATTAAAAGCAACAGACATAATTGTAAGTTAATGATTTATGAATAACGCAACTTCCCAATTATCCTCATTCAATTTTATTTAAAACAAATAAAATAAATAAGTAAAACAAGTAAAATAAACAAAACAAAATTAAATTCAATTAAACAAAATAAATGGAATAAATGAAATGAATAAAAGAAATCGTGGAAATAAAGCTGTGAGGATTTTTTATGAAAAAACCGGGTGGATCGGCCAAAAAAAATAGAAGCCATAGTTTTTTTGCAAAAAGGAAAATTACTATAAAATTCTACACCCCTGTAAGTATAATAAATAAATTTAAAATCTTGAAAAACAATGCAAATCCGCCCGCAAAAAATTAAATAAAAAAACCGGGTGTAAATGCGGAAAACCGGGTGTACTGCGCAGCAATTTGGACGTCGCCGCTGCGTAAAACCGGGTGTAAATGCGGAAAAACCGGGTTTTTTTAATAATGCCCAATTTAAATATACTTAAATTAATAATACCTTGATTAACTAACACATGAATAATTCAGGCTACTCTGTGATAATAAATAATAGAGTGATAATATAGTATGATTAAACTACAATCAATCTTTACAATAAATGATATACTTAAATCAATAATACATTGATTAACTAACACATGAATAATTCAGGTTACTCTATGATAATTGATAATACTTATAAGATGTGACAATAACAAATGACACATACGCATTGATAAGTTAATATTTTATTAATATTAATAAAAGGGCCTTTAATATAATAAGGGCATTAATCAAAAAACCCAGTTTTTCCGCATTTACACCCACTTTTCTGCGCAGCTGCGGCTGCGCAGTGCCCCCGGTTTTCCGCATTTACACCGGGTTTTTTGTATTGTTAATTTTTAAGCAAATAGCACGTGGAGCGCGGCATTTGATGCGCGTGACCTCCCCAATCATCCTCATTTGATATTTTATTTAAAACAAATAAAATAAACAATCAAAACAAGGAATATAAACAAAACAAAACAAAACAAAACAAAAATATGGAGGGCGGCATTTTAAATAAGTAAAACCAGTAAACATTATTTATTTATCAAAATTTTAAATTTATTTATTATACTTAAAGGGGTGTAGAACTTTGTGGTAATTTTTAATTTGCAAAAAAACTGTGCCTTCTACTTGTTTTGGCCAATCCACCCGGTTTGTTTTTAATTTAATTTTTTGCGGGCGGATTTCCATAATTTCTCAAAGTTTTCAATTTATTTCTCATACTTACAGGGGTTTAGACTTTCATGGCAATTTCTATTTTGCTCAAAAACCATGGTTTTTTTTTTTTTGGCCAATCCCGCCGGTTTTTTCATAAAAAATCCTGTAAGCTTAATTTCCAGGATTTCTCAACATTTTCACATTTTTTAAACTTTTTCTAAGCACTTTAAGGGGTGTAGAATTTAATGTGAATAACAGTTGTTTTTTTTAAATCACTGGTTGGATTTTGATGATTTTTGTACTCAATTTATTTCCAAACACCTTCACATCTGTCTTTCAAGATATTCAGGGAGTTTTTAAATGGATTCATACACTTTAGAGGGTGAAGAATTCATTGGAAACAAATACTGATTATAAAATTGACTTCTTATCAGATTTCATGACAAACAAATGGAAATACAATTATACACAGAGGTATGGTACATTGCATGATGCTTTGGAGTGTTACATGTTGTTTATTAAATAACCAACAACCGGGTGTAAATGCGGAACACTGGGTGTAAATGCGGAAAAACTGGGTTTTTTTATTAATGCCCTAGAATAAATGAAATCAATAAAATAAATAAATAAAATACAAAGCAAGAGGCATAATTGCAAGTTAATAATTTATTAGCACACAAATAATACGTATAAGAAAGAGAAATTGTTATCAACACTACTGATAACAGCTAGAAAATGCTTACAAATGGTGAATATACGCCTGAATTACATTCCTGAACTGATATGTAATGGGCAAAAAAAAATAGAAGACATTGTTTTTTTGGGAAATAAAAATTCCCATAAATTTCTACACCCCTGGAAGTATATTAAACATTTTTCAAATGTTGAAAAAAAATCAAAATCCGCCCGCAAAAAAAAAATCAAAAAAGGGTTTAAAAGCGGAAAACCGGGTGTGCTGCGCAGCAAATTTGAGGTTGCCGCTGCGTAAAACTGTGTGTAAACGCGGAAAAACCGGGTTTGTTCCTTAATGCCCTATAATAATGATGATACCACTAAGGAATCCCAATAGCCCAATTCTGGATAATCTATAGTTTAATGCTGATATATCATCAAGAATTGGCCACAACCTACCTTCAATAAGGTAGAAACCACAAACCCAAATGAGTACTCCTTGGATGCCTATTAATAATACTCTGTTTGGGTTATATTTCAAAAAACACTTAAGTCTGATGTTTCATTCAAGTGGATGAGCAAGACAGTGGTGGAAATTACAACTCAAGGACATGTGAATGAGAAATAAAAGGGAAACCAAAGAAAAAAACAACCCCCGGTACATATATCAGAAGTGGTAGTTGGCTACAGCTATTTCTATATCTTGGGAAAACAAAATTTGGAGGTTTTGAATAGAAAAACATTTGTGAAACTCTTCATGGGTTTTTTTCCAATCAACCATTGGCAAACCATCATGACCAATCCGGTTAAATCCCATGGAGCACAAAAAGTTGAGAAAGTATAATCGGAGGTTATCCAAAGTCCCGTGAGGCATCACTGAAGTATTACCACTATCAACCTTATGTTTCAGAACATTGGCGCCAAATTCCAATAAGGCCGAAGCATTTGAAGCAGTCGGACGTTCGGACCCGTATTTGTTAGTGACAAAGGCGGTTGTTGGACCAAAAACCAGGAGACCAGCAAGCATCCGCATTTGCTCCCGCGTATTTGATGTTGACCACTCATCAAGCTTTTTATACTTTGGTCTTGTTGGTGCCTGGAGCCCGCAGATGTAACACAAGGCTGACATAGCCCCCGTGAAGTATAGACCAAGGACCTTGAGACCGGAGGTGTTTGGTTGGGGGCTTGATCCATCCTTTGCGTGACTTCCAAGGTTTTCATAAGTTCGTTGGAATGCAAGATGGGCAGTATGCACCAAAGATTCGTCCAGGGGGAGAGGCTGCCATTCACTGCCCTGTTGCTCCATGTGTCGAAGGGCCCAGCAGTCTTGCAAAGCACTTTTAAGCCGGAGATAAGCGTGGTCACTTGGAGAGAAGTATGAGGCCAGATTCGCCGCAAGTGTGTGGGTCTGGACACGTTTGGACAGCGGCGCCTTCCGGTTCTCCTGGGAAGCCTCGAGCTGTGCCATGTTGACAACTTCAGGAGTTATCAGAGAGAGAGCACCAGGTTGAGTGGGGTTAAGAATTCTCTCTGCATACCACACAAATATCAGCCTTTGTGATGTATGAACAAGTGAGAAAAAAAGTGAGTATTTACCAGATTTGCATGCCTTCAGAAGTGTATCCACTTCCCTCCAAACAACTCGGCTGAACTCCTGTGGCATCGTTGGATGTGGTGTGACCATTGAGGGGAGGTGTGTGAGGATGAATGCTATGTTTTCAATCATTTTCTCGGCTGAACGGTGTGACCACACAATTCCACCCGCCAAATTTTCATTCAAATCATCTGCCAATGCTTTTGGAAGCATTGGGCCAGGGATAAATAGACCCATAGCTGTGCGCAAAGGAGGGATGTTAATTACAAGATGGGTGTGCATAAGCAATGGGGAGTGACTTACCAGGAGGCGTCAGGACCGGGGGAGGAGGAATTGATTTGCCCGGTGGTCTTTGGGTAGGTGGCTTGACTGTTGATGGCCCAGCAACAGGGGGGTTCCGTGGAATTCTGAGGCCTTGCAGTGATTGCGCAGTGATGAATTCGTGAGAGGTGGGATGAGGGGTGAAGAAATTATACATGGGGCCTGTATTTTTAGAAGAAGAAGCAGAGTTGTCCAGGCGCGCCTTTTTGCTCGTCGGGTCTTCAACCGTAGGATCTTCAATTCGTACCATGTCATAGCGATATCGGGTTTGTTGTGGCACCGGTTCATGGACTGGCTCCTGGTGGAAGGTAGGTTTGGGACGTCCATGAAGGAATTGTTGGAGGACTTGCTGGTCTTCTGCACCATCTTCAGAGTCATCTGTTTCCCCCTCTGCGTCAGGGTCTTCAGAGCTGTCCCGGATGGCTGGATTGTTAGTTTCTCGTCTCCCGTCCGCATTGGGGGCTTTGGAGGACTTCTGGCCAATGAGTGCTTGGTCCCTTTGTACGCCTTGAAGGACAGACTGGCCAAAGGTGTTGAGGGTTGTCTTGTGGCCTTCGACATCTGTCCGCATCTCTCCGCTTCGACGTGGGGATCCATCAGCTGGGTTTGTTGTGTTGGGCTGGCCATATTGAACATCCTTGTTGAATTGGTTTTCAAATTGATTGAGGGTGGGGATTGGGTTGGTTGCTGGAGGTAGGTGATCAGGAGTGGGTGCATATAAGTATGCCATTGAGTTGGTTGCAAATTCAGGGCGTTGTGAGAACTCCTTTGGGACGGATGGCAGTTCTGTGAGGGGGAAATAACAATAAGATATTCCTGCTAAGTAATACTACTGTTACGGGTGGTTTGAAAGACCTGCCCCTCTATTATACTACACAGAATTCTTACAAAAAAAATTATTTATTGTTGTGGCGTAAACTTTATGATAGAGAGAACTATGAGTAGCAATCCCTTATCAGACTTAGATCAGATTTTTGTTAGCAGAGCAAAGATATGTATGTTCTAGGGTGGAGGATGAATCAATGTGACCATTCAAATTGTATTGCCTTCTTTCTTATCCTTCAGCTAAGAGAGCAATGTGCTGATAACACTTTGCTTTAAGAGCACAACAAAGGAGCAACACTACTTATTTACCTGTTATTCTTCTCTGAGGTATGAAAGGTATGCTCAGAGGCAAACTTGATTAAGATCACTATTGGATGCTATGTGTGTTTTGGTGTTGTGCAACTACGAATAGAATTACCTCTCCCAAAACTGGCATGCAAACTGGCATGATTTTCCTTCTTGGGGGGAACAACCTCCCCTTTGTATAGTAAAATATGAGGCATTTTAGCTGGTGAGTAGAAACATGAGGCATTTTAGCTGGTGAGTCCTAAACAAGCATGTGATGAATCATGTGACTATACATGTGACTCTACGTGTGACTATACATGTGACTCTACGTGTGACTATACATGTGACTCTGTGTGTGACTATACATTAAACTTTAACTATGTACTTATAATTTAAACAAAACTGATTTTATCCTGACTGGGTTTTGTCTAAGTGCAGCTGGCCCTGTGGTTGTTCAGAGAGTGACTATGGGTTAAATACCCGGCAGAATCCAGTTTGTCCATAAAAAAACCAGTAATATCCCTCCTTCTTGATATAAGACTATGCCTTTATGTACTTTTGATACTTGAACGCATTTAGCACACCACATCCCCCCCCAGCTTAATGCTGTCCGCAGCATTCCTACTTCAAGTATCAAACACAATCTCCTCCTATCACATTCACCTATTCATATTTGTTGTTTTCCAGGGTGCAGGGACCTAACTTGAACCTCCAAGAGTCAACCACTACTTCCAGATACTAGTTATTACTCCTTTTCCAATCGAACTCTGTCCTTTTTTTTCGCAAGGCTTTTTATCAGATTTTACTAATTTTATGTTTTCTTGATCTCTGTCCAAGTGCAATTGTACAACTTTTCTGCTTTCCCTTCAAGGTCACTCCAAAGACTGGTCCTCCATTATCTGACTGATTTCCTTCTGCTTATCCCAAATTATAGTATACGTATATCCTAGATAACCTTTCCCCCCTTTATCCACGTCCAAATCCCAGGATACTAATGCACACTCTTTCATTCTCTTTCATGGTGATTGTTCCAAAAGAAAAGGCCCAATGGTTGATGCTTCTGAAGGACCTTTAACCAAAAACACTCTTGACCCCCTAATTTACCATTAATTTTCCCTCTTTTGTCCTTCACATCATTTCTCCTTTTAAGGCCTAACTATACTTCTATTTGAATTAAACAAAGTGATATCCTGTCATCCTTGTTCTTCCTGCTTTGTGTCCCTCTCTGTTCCCGCATACTCTATTGTGTCCAGAAATCTTCCAACAGTCCCCGTAAAATCTCCAAGTTCTACCTTCTTTGTTTATTATTCCCCTGATTCTTCTAGCCCCCCATGGAATTATCTTCATTATTGATCCTCCAGTGATATTGGTGTAATTGATTGTCCAAACATTGATTTTCAGCGCCGCTGGACCTCTATAGTGTAATTGATTAAGTTGTGGTTTATGGACATGCAGGACGCCAAAGTTCCTCTCTTTTTTCCTTCTTTGTTTTTATTATACATCTATCTATATTTATATTTTTCCCTTGATAAAGTGGGATAAAAGTGGTCAAGCACTTGAAGTCTCTCTGTTTTTTTTTATTTTCATCTTTATTACTTATTATTATTATCTTTTTTTTTTAATTTTAAGGCTGGTTTGCAGTTTTTGGTCATACAGGACCATCAGCTTATCTTGCTTTTTTTTTTCTTCTCTTCTCAATCTTATTCCAAATCTTCTGACAGCGCCTGGGCACCTGTGCCAATCACTCCATGAATTGCAAACCTCATTGGTGTCAAGACCGTTTCCCCTGAGTCCCAGCCTATTGTGATTTTTTTTTTTTACTGCAATTTACTTCCTTGGATCCTTTGCCTAAACAAAGGAAGACCTTTCCAATCAGGGCTACCCTCCAGGTAATTGCTGCGACCCTGGTGATAATTGGGTAAACTTTGGCTGTATTCCTGCATAAACTACCTGTGTGATTGATCGCGCCAGGAACTAATGCCTGTTATGTTATGTTTTTCTCTTCTTTTTTCTTCCCTCTTCTTCTCTTCTTATTATTATTATTAATTTTCTGAAAGCGCCTGGTGCTGCTACCAAGCTCTGTACAAATCGCGAGTGTCAATGGTGTCTAAACAGTCGTATCTCCTCTGGTTCACTGCTGCAGCTGATAATGTCCACTACTAGCAGATCTCTACAAGGACTCCTTCCTAGTCGCTAATTTAGATAAATTGTTTCTGCGGGTCCTAGACGATTCCATCCTTTCTATTATTATTTTCTATCCTGTAAATCACTGCCTCAGATCATTATCTAACCACAGGAGAACCTTTCCGATCAGGCTACCCTCCAGTTAATCACTGTGCTCCTCTCTGTTGATACTTAAGTGAGCTGTTGTCGTATTCTGTTGCCTGTATAAACTACCTATGTGATTGATCGCGCCAGGAACTAATGCCAGTTCTAATTTTTTTCTTCTTCTTCTTCCCTTTTCTTCTCATTATGATCCATTTTATGACCGTGTCTAAACGCCGCCACCAATCTCTGCACAAATTGCGAAATTCATTCGCTTTCCTCTTTCTTGATGATCTTGACAAGTGTGTGTTCAACCAATAAAGTTTTGAAGTTAAAGTGGAAACAGGCCGCTGATCTTTTTCGCTTCTCTTCTCCGGTACGGACTTTAAGCTCCGGGAACAACATTACCCGACCAACTACAGGCCGATTGGGCAGTGTTGAATCTTGTTCATAAGCTGATGTGATTGGCTTCTACTTTCTTTTTTTTCTATAGATTGCAGTAATTCTAATTGCCCCTGTATCTTGTTCTTTTGTTATACTTGACCCAAAACACCATCTTCCTTCCTTCGTTGCCTACATGTGATCTCCCCTCCTTGGCTATATATCTCCGCACCGGAAGGAAGCATATCCAAACTCGCATCAATCCAACTTGGCTGCCCTTCGACTACCCAGTGAGCTTGCCGACCTCGCTATGTGTTTCCTACACATAAAAAGACCGTTGCCCCTCCCTCTCTTTTTTTCTTCTTTATTTATTTATTTTGATCGTTCATCCTTCCTCAATCTCATCTCCTTACTAGACTACATGTGCTTCCTTGGCTGCATATCTCCGCACCGGGAGGAAACATCTCCGAACTCGCACTTAGCTTCCTCGGCCCGCTCTCGACGACTTGATGGCCTTGCGGACCTAGCTCTGTCCCTTTTCTCTATAAAAGGACCACCTCTTTCCTTTCCCTTTCCTACTTTTTCTCACCTCCATCCTGTCTGGTCGTTCTTCCTCTAGTAACACCTTTGACCGAAGACAGCCATCTTTCTTTCTTTGTTTTCATTATAAGACTACCCCTCCACAATTCTTGAATATAAACAGTGCCATTGTTGTATGCTTTCCTCTTCATCCTGTGGCTGGTGTCTTCCTGTGCGCTGTTAATTCTATTATAAGGGTAGGTACATATAATGTAAATACTATTCGCTACAAGAAAACAAAGAAATCTGTGCATCTCTATAATCTCTATTCCTTCCCACTAATCCTTCTATCAAAGTATAGATGCATTTCTTTAACATCCGAGTTGTCCTAAGTTATATAAAACAAAAATGTAATATCTTTTATGACTCCACCAATTTGTATGTATTTGAGTTTGAATAATAATGTGATTAGTCCCTGATCATTAGTACAATTTAATTTTTATAACTGGGAACCTGCCAGCTTTGAATATCATATAGCTTTTGAAATTGGTAGTAATTTTCTAGATCCATCTGTTTTCTTCATGTATTGATTAATCCTGGAGAATGAGCTGGAGACTGATTTTTAAAAAAAAAAAAAATTAAGACAGTTTAACCTCTTGCCTGGGAGGCCTATTCCGGTGGCGTGTATTCCTGGAATAATTTTCTGCAATCCAAAGTAATTCCTGGTATTCTTCTGGTCACCGCCACACGCCTGAGTTTATCTGGAAGAGATTATAAGGGTGTGTGCTTATATTGATGGTCTGTTATTGATCTTCTTGAAGTTTGTTGGCCACTGTTGGGACACCAGATGTGAGAACTCCTTTGGGACGGATGGCAGTTCTGTGAGGGGGAAATAACAATAAGATATTCCTGCTAAGTAATACTACTGTTACGGGTGGTTTGAAAGACCTGCCCCTCTATTATACTACACAGAATTCTTACAAAAAAAATTATTTATTGTTGTGGCGTAAACTTTATGATAGAGAGAACTATGAGTAGCAATCCCTTATCAGACTTAGATCAGATTTTTGTTAGCAGAGCAAAGATATGTATGTTCTAGGGTGGAGGATGAATCAATGTGACCATTCAAATTGTATTGCCTTCTTTCTTATCCTTCAGCTAAGAGAGCAATGTGCTGATAACACTTTGCTTTAAGAGCACAACAAAGGAGCAACACTACTTATTTACCTGTTATTCTTCTCTGAGGTATGAAAGGTATGCTCAGAGGCAAACTTGATTAAGATCACTATTGGATGCTATGTGTGTTTTGGTGTTGTGCAACTACGAATAGAATTACCTCTCCCAAAACTGGCATGCAAACTGGCATGATTTTCCTTCTTGGGGGGAACAACCTCCCCTTTGTATAGTAAAATATGAGGCATTTTAGCTGGTGAGTAGAAACATGAGGCATTTTAGCTGGTGAGTCCTAAACAAGCATGTGATGAATCATGTGACTATACATGTGACTCTACGTGTGACTATACATGTGACTCTACGTGTGACTATACATGTGACTCTGTGTGTGACTATACATTAAACTTTAACTATGTACTTATAATTTAAACAAAACTGATTTTATCCTGACTGGGTTTTGTCTAAGTGCAGCTGGCCCTGTGGTTGTTCAGAGAGTGACTATGGGTTAAATACCCGGCAGAATCCAGTTTGTCCATAAAAAAACCAGTAATATCCCTCCTTCTTGATATAAGACTATGCCTTTATGTACTTTTGATACTTGAACGCATTTAGCACACCACAGCGTGGGTGGGACTGTGGTGGAGCAGGCCTAGTGGCGCCTAAGGTGTGTCTAGCTGGGGCCGGGGTTCTGGAGACCTGTTCATTCTCATTGTCTGACTGCTCGTATTCAGCCTTTATTTTAGAGGCCCAATTCTCCAGGTTTTCACGTTCATCTGGTTTCAACGCAGGGTGCCGCGCCAGCTCTGTGCATTTTTCCCAGAGATCCAAACCTGTGTAATGGTGGGAGGGTGGGTGGGAGTGAGCCAGCTACTTATATTATACACAAAATAAAGGAATGAATCTCACGTCCTAGTTCACAGGTCTGATGTGAAGACATTGTTGATTGTTGAAGTCAAGTTGGTGATTTGTGCGGAATCTGTTAGCATATGAATGGGAGAGTATGTCAGCAAGTGTTACTATCTATGGTAAAAAAAATTTTAAAAAAAAATGGAAGAGATGTGGGGGAATGAATGTGTTTGAGATGGGCCCATTGGGCCACTTTTGGGGGGGATGGAGCACGTCTGGGCTTATACGGGGCCCTTTGAGCTGCCTGGGGGGTTTGAATGGCCCCTTTGAATGTTTTATTGCCCCTTTGGAGCATCAAAGTGGGCCTGTGGGCCCATGGGAGGTGATGGGCAGAGGCGGGCCCCTTCTTACGGCCATTGGGCCCTGTCTTTGGGCCAGTTGGGTCTTGGAGCCCTGGGCCTGTGGGCTTTTCCACATAATTAAACCCCAAAAAACCCATTTTTTTGGTTTTTTGGGGGTTTTTTCCTCATTTTTTATTTCTCATTTTTTGTTTTTTTTTTTGTGTTTTTTGATTTTTTTTTTGATTTTTTTTTTTTGATTTTTTTGATTTTTTGTTTTTTTTTTTGTTTTTTTTTTTTTTGATTTTTTTTTTTTTTTTTTTTTTTTTTTTTTTTTTTTTTTTTTGATTTTTTTGTTTTTTTTTTTTTTTTTTTTTTTTTTTTTTTTTTTTTACTCACATTGTTTTTTCTTAATCGGTGAGTGGGGGTGTTGATCGAATTCTTGGTCGTTCTGGTTGAAAACAACCAGACCGACGGTCTGATTCCTGAAAGGAATCAGACTCGGCAGCCTCGCTCACGTAATCGAATGGTCCCTACCATTCGATTACGTGAGCGAGGGGATATTGCAGGCGATATCCCCCCACACGCCAAATAATTGGCGTGTGGTACCCGCACGCCAATTGTTTGGCGTGCGCTCCCACACGCCAAACGATTGGCGTGTGGGAGCGCACGCCAAACAATTGGCGTGCGGGTCCCACACGCCAATTTTCTTTGGCGTGCGGGGCCCACACGCCAAAAAAAAAAGGCGTGTGGGAACCGCACGCCATTTTTGGCGTGCGGGGCCCACACGCCAAAAAAAAAAGGCGTGTGGGAACCGCACGCCATTTTTGGCGTGTGGGTCTCACACGCCCTTTTTTTTGGCGTGTAGACCCTACACGCCAAAAAAAAAGGGCGTGTAGGCCCCGCACGCCAAAAAAAAATGGGGTGCGGGCTGGCGTTGGCGTGCGCGCTTGGCCTGCGTTTATCAACGCCCAAATCAACCACCCGCTCCTCCAGATTTACTCCAGCGTTTCAAAGATGCAACTCAAGACCACTTGCCTCAAGGAAATAAACTGATAAGTTCCATACATTTTATAAATAGCAGCTATGCATTTACTTCACTTGGTATAAATTGTGCTACAAGTGTCAAATTCCTGTACTCTAATCCACTGATTTTGGCGTGTGCAGAAAGGAATAAAAGAAGATATTACACTTTTAAAAGTGTAAATAAAGAATGATAAGCTTTAAAAATATTTACTACAGTTTGATAACACTTAAGTAACAATAAAACAGGTTCTAGATGCCTGCTACCAAACTTCTAGTGGAAATAATGTTCCACAGAAGGGTTAAACAGAATGTGACACAGTTCTTCCAATAGAATTAATAAATATGAATTTATTGGGGGGATTTTTGTTGAGGAATGTTAACTAACAAGATAGCATATAAGGGAAAAGGCCAGTCCTCTTTACTTACAGGAGAAGGTAAGCGCCTTGGTAGCTTATAATAAGTTATCTAAGTATGGGTTAAAATTGATGGGGGAGGTTATCTTCAATTTAGTGAAGGAAACCTCCTTAAATAATAGAAAATAATCTTACTGTTAAATTATGTCAACAGCAGTGATCAGGGAAAGATCACCAAGGGGGAATGATCACCCTGTTTGTGATCAGGTGTGAAAACATGGTGACATTGGAATGATACCATACATATTTCACATTTATTAAAATAATGTGATATATATTTCAGCTTTTAAATTATGTATTTCACGAAGACATACATGTGAATAATTTCTCTAAGGGTTTGTGCTTGAAAAAGTGCTTTCCCTGAAGGATGATTGAGCTGAAATCACATGTATTAATTATATAATACATACTACATAAAGTATTTACTTAAATTGTCAGTGGTGGGTTACTCTGGGGTGATTGAAATCCACTCAATGGAAATTTGCTGGGATCTACCAGCGGCTCCAAGGCCTAGATGGGGCGTTGATAAACGCACGCCAACGGCGCACGCCAACGCCAACCCGCACGCCACTGTTTTTTGGCGTGCGGGGCCTACACGCCAAAAAAAATTGGCGTGTAGGGTCTACACGCCAAAATAAATTGGCGTGTGAGACCCACACGCCAAAAATGGTGTGTGGTTCCCACACACCAATTTTTTTTGGCGTGCGGGTCCCCCCTTGCTCACGTAATCGAATGGGAGGGCCCATTCAATACGTGAGCGGGCCGGCTGACGAGGTTATACAACCTTGTCAGCCGGGAGGACTTCCTCCCGGCATGAGGCTGTATAACCTTGTCGGCCAGGAGGAAGTCCTCCCGGCCGACGAGGTTATACAACCTTGTCGGCCAGGAGGAAGTCCTCCTGGCTGACGAGGCTGTATAACCTCGTCAGCCAGGAGGACTTCCTCCTGGCCGACGAGGTTGTATAACCTCGTCAGCCGGGAGGACTTCCTCCCGGCACGAGGCTGTATAACCTTGTCGGCCGGGAGGACTTCCTCCCGGCCGATGAGGTTATACAACCTCGTCGGCCAGGAGGAAGTCCTCCTGGCTGACGAGGCTGTATAACCTCGTCAGCCAGGAGGACTTCCTCCTGGCCAACGAGGTTGTATAACCTCGTCGGCCGGGAGGAAGTCCTCCCGGCTGACGAGGTTATACAGCCTCGTCAGCCAGGAGGACTTCCTCCTGGCCGACGAGGTTGTATAACCTCGTCGGCCGGGAGGAAGTCCTCCCGGCTGACGAGGTTATACAGCCTCGTGCCGGGAGGAAGTCCTCCCGGCTGACGAGGTTGTATAACCTCGTCAGCCGGCCCGCTCACGTAATCGAATGGGCCCTCCCATTTGATTACGTGAGCGGGATCCCCCCACACGCCAAACAATTGGCGTGTGGGAGCCGCACGCCAATTGTTTGGCGTGTGGGAGCCGCACGCCAATTGTTTGGCGTGCGCTCCCACACGCCAATTGTTTGGCGTGTGGGAGCGCACGCCAAACAATTGGCGTGCGGGGCCCACACGCCATTTTTGGCGTGTGGGTCTCACACGCCAAATAAAATTGGCGTGTAGACCCTACACGCCAATTTTTTTTGGCGTGTAGGCCCCGCACGCCAAAAAAAATTGGCGTGCGGGTTGGCGTTGGCGTGCGCGCTTGGCGTGCGTTTATCAACGCCCGCCTAGATGGGGTTGAATCTGGTCCAAGATTTTACGCCCAGCCAGTGATAAGTTTTGAGAGTTTCAGGCTTGAGGGTCCAGAGAGTGATATGTAGATATGTTTTGGTCAAGCAAGCTGGAAGTAGTGATGTGTAGATGTATCTTTGAGCTCAAGAGGAATGGTAAATAAAAGTAGGTTATTATTATCTTCTCTTCTGAAATTCTGGGGATCAAGAGACTTCAGAGGGTACAACTTTATGTGAGGCTTGCTGAGGTTGACTAAATACAAGCATATGTAAAGTATTTTAATAATGAAATGAGTGAAATGAATGTGAAACTTAAGGAAACTGCAGAGGGTGTAGTAAAATAATATGTTGGCCAGTCTAGGGGTGACTATGAATTACTTGCCAGCTGACATTTGATACTACTAACAAGAACAATTAAAAAAAAAGGATAGAGCTATCATGTTAATCAAAGTAATACAGAAACCAGAGACCATTGAACCAGTACCAGCAGAGATTTTGACAACTTTGTGAGACATCATCATGTAGGTCCTTTATTCTTGGAGGTTGTTGTCCTACGTCACCTTTCCAAGCCCAGCAAACAAATTTGAATCTTCTGTTACTGATTGGTGTGTCTTTTTCAGTTTCAGATATTGATACATTCTAGCAATAGCGGTAATCTGCTCTCGTTGCAGTTGGCAAGACATCTCAGGTAAGTCTTATCTGCTCTCGTTGCAGTTGGCCAGACATCTCAGGTAAGTCTTTTATCTTAACTTTTCTTGATGTAGCAATGAATCAATAGTTGGTTTTTGAGCTTGGTAAGAGATCTGAGAGCTTAGGATTGTAATTTAGCAGAGCAAGTCAATTAGCAAACAACTTGAGGCCAGTGTATGCAAAAGGTTCAGTAACTGTATTGTTTCTTGCAGTGCTTGTAACAGTAGATATCTCAGCTGTCTTTGGTACTACTACTTCCGACTTAGAGTGATCATCTGTGCTGATATTCTTCATTATTGGTAGTCCACTGGCAGCTTGGAGATGTTTTAGGTCGCTTCTTTGCTTGCAGTAACCGAGTCATTGGAAATCTCAACCTTGCAAGGTTGTCTGATATGCAAGAGCCGAGGGGTCTTGGAGCGTTTTTTGAGAGCCGTCTTTGGGTTACATCTCTCCTTCAATATCTTTTGAGGTGATTTTATAGCGGTATTGGTGGTACTTGGCTTAGTCAGCAACGATTCACTGAACGGTTTGGGTTTTACACAAGATTGTTTAGGATGGTAGATTTGAGGTATATCAGATGTGGATCACTTTGAGTTTGATACAGCCAACTTGTTGCTAGCTTTAGAAGTTGCTTTGACCTTTGGGTGTACCGGGAGCTGCTGAGCTAAAAGCAAGGTATCAACAAGGTTGATGAGGTGTCGCATCACCTTAAACAAACGACTCCCAACCGTTTCGTGACTGAAACTGGTGACTGGAGCTAACAATCTTCTAGCAGCACTTTTCTTGGTGCTTGCTCCATCATTATCAGCAATGAAATTCCTAGGATTCTGATTCAAAGATGATTGCGAATTGCTTGACTTCAGCTTTAGCTCTAGGTACTTGAGCTTCTGCTGTAATTTTTCAAGCTGATGCTTGATAGCTATGACTTTGAGTTTGAGTGACATGGGGATCTTTAAAAGAAAAGGAAAATCTGTCTAATTAAGAATGGGAGTGGGACCGAGGCAACATGGAGGATATGAGTTTTGTCTCCTAGGGGTAGAAAAGGGGCGAGATTGATGGGGGTTGGATGATAACCAAGAAAGAACAGCTGAAGCTTGAGCGTTGGGTCTGTTAAGTTCTGAATTCCCTCCTCTTTGACTCATTGCGCCTTTTCATATGCGCGCCACGCCCAACTTCTTTTCGACTCATTGCGCCTTTTCATATGCACGCTGCGCCCAACTTCTTTAATCCAGTCTAACCTCAAATCCTGTTCTTGAACCTCCTGTGATGTCAATACACTCGGACAATAAGATCTTACCACTCGCCTGGACCCTCAAGGTTTCAACTCTCTTCTCCGCTCGATCCTTCAAGAATAGATTATATAAATTCTACTCAATTCCCCTTTCTCGCTGATTCCTCAAGAAGAGAAAAAACTCACTTAGTTGTTCCATATTTTCCCTTCCATAACTCCGAGCATCTCTCAAAGTTACATAATAAATCAACTCACTCATCTACACTACACTATCAACTATCTTGTGCGTGCTTTAAGCCAATCCCTTCCTATTGACTATTTGGTATGTGCTTTTAAGCCAATCCCCTCTTATTCTTTTTGTCTCTTCTATATTTCTTTCTCATTTAGCTCAAGACTCAAACACATTTTAGGTTTCTATCATTCAACTGACTTACATCATAAATCATAGTCATAACTAACATCTACTTTATTAGTGTGTCGCTTTTCTTTTCTTTACTACGTGATTTATTTCAGAACTTGTCTTCTCTACATTTGTCTTGCCTTTAGGTATAAATTATTTTTCCTCTCTTTGTATCAATTTCTTATTTCAAAGTTTCATATTACTTACACAGAAATTCATCCTTTAGTTTGTTGATTCACAGGGTCCAACAATCCAAATCGGCAATGGTGGTTTTAGCTAACCACAAACTAGGAAGGTGAATGTTGGGTTCTGAGTCCAAGGACCAAATGGGAGTTGATAACAAACAAGAACAAGGTTTCTGTGTTGATTGTTGGTTTACTTTTGGAGTGAATCTGAGAGTTTAACTACAGACTCCACTACTCTTGAAAAAAAAACAGAAAAAGAAATGATGAATCCTTGGTTAGAAAGGGTTCCGTCCGCACAGGGCTTTCCAGGTGTACAGGTATAAGGGATGGTTGCCAATTGTCAGCAGTGGGTTACTCTGGGGTGATTAAAATCCGCTCAATGGAAATTTGCTGGAATTGACCAGCAGCTCCAAGTCCTAGATGGGGTTGAATCAAAAGTGGGTTATTATTATCTTCTCTTCTGAAAGTCTGGGGATCAAGAGAATTCAGAGGGTACAACTTTATGTGAGGCTTGCTGAGGTTGACTAAATACAAGCATATGTAAAGTATGTTAATAATGAAATGAGTGAAATGAATTTGAAACTTAAGGAAACTGCAGAGGGTGTAGTAAAATA
The DNA here is from genome assembly GCA_007896445.1 of Puccinia hordei. Taxonomy (NCBI): domain Eukaryota; kingdom Fungi; phylum Basidiomycota; class Pucciniomycetes; order Pucciniales; family Pucciniaceae; genus Puccinia; species Puccinia hordei. The sequence continues at coordinate 28,825 of RDRW01000204.1, forward strand.
ATATGTTGGCCAGTCTAGGGGTGACTATGATTTACTTGCCAGCTGATATAAATATAGTAGTAATCTTATAAAATAGATTACTATGGGTTATGCTGAGATTTTCCAGGATTTTCATGGAAAAAGGTATACCAACAAATGGTTCTTTATCCATTTGTTGCGTGTTTGAAAATTGATTTGCCAAGGATTTTCATTAATAAAATTTCCTTTATCTTTGATAAAAAACAGATATGATTTTACATAAGATTTGTTGATATTTTATGAATGTGGTCATGAGTGTGGCTTGAACACAGAGACTTCTGTACAAATCAAATATTCACATGCTTGGGCTTAACTGTTAGACTATGATACAATTTGTTGGAATGGTCGAGTCTACTTTCTGTTTTGATCAGAATTTCAAGTTAATAATAATAAATAAAAATAAATAAAGAATTATTATTATTTATTCAAGCTTACAGTTTCAAGTATTACATGTTGAATGCTACATGTAATATCTTGTTGGCTGACAAAAAGAGATGCTTTGAACAACCAAGGAAAAGGTATATATACTTTCAAGGTGAAGGGGAAAATTCACCACAACATTGGAAGCTTCATGCCAATGTCTCAGGAAGTCCCAACATTCTTGCAGCTCTACATATACAATAATGGACATGAGTTTGAAAATCTTCATATTCATGGTCAACATCTCCTCCCAGAGCTTATGAAAAGGATTCAATAAATACTTCACCGGTGCATTCCTCTCATATGCCAATTTGAGCATTTAGCATCTGAAATCACTCCAAACTGCTCAACAATGTCAGCCTTAGAGCTAATACCACTGCCTACAAGTCTTCCTTACACACATTTTTAGACCAAAACTTAATCATATCTTTTACAGTTTTGAACTTACACTTGTTTTGAATTCAGATTCTGTTTCCTCATCAGATTTTAGCCCTAGTTACAACTGATCATTTTCTCTATATCTTACTCCTTCACATAGTAATGAATTACTGGTGAATTTATTCTATATATTGTTACACTGTGTTTCAGATGCAAGCTGACCACAAGCCTGCACTGCTTATTTCATCAAACTATGAAAATTTTTGAGTCTGAGTATATTCTACACCCCAGAAGATACACAGACTCCAGAATACCACACAACAACCACTCACTTCAGTAAAAGGACTTCAACCAGTTGAACCCAGCAGCTTCCTCAACAGGATTTTGGAATACCAAGTAAGGCCCTCACTTCTCTGATTATCCCAGTCCTACTGTCATTTAATAAACCAGTGAGTCCCTTCTTCTGCAACATCATCAACTTCTCCCCAGTCCTTTATCTCTAGTCTGTCTGTTCTGTCTTATCCTCCCTTTCCCTTTGTCACCAATTCACTGGCAAACCATTATTGGTATAACTCTATAGGATTAAATCCTGCTTGATAAAGCTTCTACTAAGACCAGATTAATTGATCACTCCTTGATCTTATCCCCCTGCATTTTTGTTGATTTTATCAGGGAAAATCAACCAGGTTTCCATCTAAGGATCCTTGTGTCAGTTTCTTTTGACCAGAAAAAGATTTTCTGGTGTTCAGTTTCCTTTGACCAGGCTCCTTCTCCCAGTTTCATTTGAGGAAGAAGAAGCAGACCCTCAGTTGGCTGCTCCCCAGATCATTTAAGATCTTTCATTACCATTTCATAAATTGTGTTTAATTTCCCAATAAGTAATTTATCACTTATCTTTCCCCAATTCCTTGTGTTCTGTTGTAACTCAAGAGACACAGGCTCACAAACAAGGCTTACAGAAACGGCAACAAATGTGGACCAAAGAGTTTATAACCTCCCAACAAGAAGGTGATTTCTTTTCCACTTTCACCAAGTGGTCATGCTCTGACATTTCTTACCTTGAAGGCTATTTGAATTCAATAAAGATATTACTGTTGACCAAAAACCAGACTAGAAATGAAAACAATTATCAGAAAAAAATACATAAGAAATAGAAAGAAATATTAATAGAAAATTTTAATCATACCACTTGAACAAGATTAGGCTTATAGTTTTAAGTTATGAAGGGAGATAAGATGAAGAAGTTCTTTAAGAATAGGAGAAGCTAGTGTAAAGAGGAAAAGAAATGTTCAGCCTGAGGCAGCAAGCAAAAGAAGATAAAGAAATGAAGGAGAAACTGAGAATGAGATAAGAAGAACAAACAATGAAGAGCTAGTGCGATGCGATGAAGTAGAAGATAGATAGTGAACCGCAATTGATTTCTGACCGATGAGTAGATAGAGTCGACAAGTCGAGTTGAATAAAACGGTTTGAGAAATACGTCAATCGGTGTTGGTTTGAGAGAAGGGATAAGTAAATAGGATGGAGTAAGAGTGAGGAAGATGATAAAGATGGGAATTGGAATGTGTTTGTTGAGGAGAAAGGAATTGAGTTATGTTGGGAAAAGGAAGATGGAAAGAGAAAAAAGAAGAAAGAAATAGATTGATGATTAACAAAGAAGACTCATTAGGATCATTAAATTAAAAGACTAATTAAATGATGATTAAGATTGAAACCGGGTTTAAACACATGTAAACTCAGTTTCTGCCTTCAAATTTCAACAAAGGCAATGATCCTTTGACAACAGCCACAAGGGATGTTATCATCAAGTATTGTTGCTAATCCCTTTCAAGAATATCTGACTTAGACAGAGAATATGATCCTCTCAATTATGTGCTTTTAAATCCAAATGGAGATCTTGGTTGGAGTCCTGAACTCAAGCAGGAAATGCCACTTGAAACTGCCATGAACTATTATGCTTACAAGTTGGCCTTCTGCAATGGAGACTATTCTCTTCTACACTGGGCTGGTAGACCTTTCCAGAAATATTGTGTAGATAAATATGTGAAGATAGAGACTGAAAGGTTGCTATATATTAGGCTGAAACAATCTGATTTCTGTGTGGACCAATTTTACGGTGTTGTGGATGCTTATGAAAATGGTGTAGAAATGGGTAATCAATCAGGTATGATTTCTCACTGAATTGACACTCCACACTATCTTACATTTGTTTCTTTCTTTATCAGTTAGAAGAGTAGTTTTACCCACATTAATTGGAGGCCCGGATGATATGAAGGCAAGGTTCCAAGATGCAATGGCTTTTGTTCAGACATTGGGAAAACCAAAACTTTTAACAACAGTAACTTGCAACCCTAATTGGATTGAAATACAAAGAACCCTTCTTCCTGGACAGTCAGCACAGGACAGACCTGAAATTTTGACATGTGTATTGAACTCAAAGATGAAGACAATATGTGATCAAATCTACAAAGATGGATTTCTTGGCAAAATAAAAGGTCAAACACATGTCAGAGAATTTCAGAAGAGGATCTTACCTCATGCCCATATCTCAGTCATCCTAGAATCACACTATATACCCCGCACTACTGAAGAAATCAATCAAATTGTGACTGCAGGAATTCCAGATCAGCTCTCCAATCCAAGCTCTTTACCAAGCCATATCAAGACATATGATCCATTGATCCTGTGGATCTTACAGCCCAATTGCATCATGCATGATCAATGGTGTTTGCTCAAAGAAGTACCCAAGAGATTTTTGTTCTGAATCATCAATAAATGAAAACTCCTACCCACAATATAGAAGACCTCAAAATGGAAATAAAAACCTGAATTTGGCCTTCCTTCTCATGAAACATCAACTATTGTTTACAAAGAGGTTCTTTCAGGTTTCCAGAGGCAATAGTATATGAATATTTTTATATTCTCATCCTTTTGTTCTTTTTCTTTTGCTTGATAATTTCATTTCTTTGTAATTTCAACTTGCAATTTTATCTTTGACCTTATATTTCCACAAATAAAATATTGTGCACCCTTCTCATCAAGCCCCCTTTTCTAAAACTCTCTCCCCAATCCCCAAAATTGATACAGTCGTGATATACATAAATACAAAAGGCCAGTCATTGGGCCTTACCGTGGGAGTATCTGACTGAATCCCAGATCGATTGAGAATCTACTCTGATTGAAGGAGTGGTACCGATTAGATGGAAGAATTGGGTCTCATGGCTTGTGCAGATACATATTTATATTGAGTACAGATTATGAAATTATTATCTCGACTTGTCAAGTTACAAAGTTGTGTGAGCTTCCCCTTATTTCTCAGATTGCTCAATTCCTCCTTATAATGGTTTCTGATTCTCTCACCTGTCCCCTGGTCTCCCTCCCCCATGTATGCAATCAAACTCATGAAGGCTTCTTTCTTCCCGGGTGCGTTTATTGAGCCAAAAAAGGATATGAGATCTACTACGGCCGGGCATACTTCCCGGCCGGGGTGTATAAAGCACACCGGCTGCCTGGTGTAAAATTTATGTATTTAAAGTTCAAAAATTGATAAAATCAATTCAAATTTATTTTGTACTTCCATTAAGTTTCAAATTATTTCTTTCCAATAACCAATTACAAAATGTTCACTCGACCTAAACCAACACCCAAACCAAGGTCAAACAGTCTAATCCTATCACAACCATCTCAACATCACAACCTCAACCTCAACTTCAACTTCATCAACAAACAAGTCATACAAGAGTTCAACTTAACACCAAACTCATGAATCGATCAAGATCATCAGATGAAATACATTACTTTAACAAACCAAACAGAAAACAGAAACACTACCGATCAAACTCAGCTCAGAGTGACTATCAAGCACTTAACCACAAACGATCCTCAATCAATTCAACCGAACCCAATCATCCCCTCAAACTAACTAACCCCTCCCCAAATCTAACTAGGCAACCTAGCATCCAAGCCAATCAAACATCTGACGTCCTACCTCAACTCGATCTATCCACCACCGATCGAACCATTCGTGACAACACTCCAGGCTCAACTGAACCTAAATCCCGTCCAAGCTCGCGTCGATTCAGTCATTCTACTCTCGAACACCCACCAAGGAAGTTAAACAACCGAGCATCCAGTCCACTCTTCAGCCTTGGTCAACCCATCGAGCAGGATGAACCTTCAATCACTCGACCAACCTCCGTTCTCTCCCGTCCATCCACCCCACGCTTATTCCAGAGGATCAAGGCCGGTCTTAACCCCAAACCATCATTCGCCTCCTCCTCCCCATCCCCATCCAACTCTAACGAATTCTTACCTGATCCAACCCCCGCTACCAACAACAAACCTACTCGAGGCCCACCTAGATCCTCCAGCGAACTCCAACTAGCCTATTTCGATCTGAGTCAAGATCAGTCAGTAATCATTCCCTCATCTAGATATACACAATCTCCAGAGATCATTGACCTACTGCTCCCCCCCCCCAAAAAAAAAAAAACTACAGTTCGATCTTTCCATTATACCGCTCTCAATCCGATTCCTTAGGCCAACCAAGACAGACCATCGAAGAACTACGCCCCTCCCCCCTCTCACCATTCACCTCAACCCCTACACCCACTCAACCCTCAATCTCTCGCTCCTTCAGTCAGGCTCGACTCGGTAGCCCTATCACCCCACGCCCCTCCGAGCTCTTCAACCGCTCACTCGGCCCATCAACCCCCTCAAGGGAGTACTCACGCGAGGGTTTCCTTGACTCTCGCCTGGCACCTGGCACTTCTTCCTCTACCACTCAGCAACCACCCGGACTCTCAACTAAACTCAGGCGGCCTCGAACTTCCACCTCTCATCAATTCCAGCCCTTGATCGAACTAGCTAAAAGTAATTCATCCCACTCCCCGCTTGTGGATATACACATGCACACATTGATGTCCTTCCACCCTCCTTTTTTTTTTTTTGGCAGAAACTCATAAAAAAGATAAAGAACCTATCAAGCCAACCGGGAAACTGAAGCCTTTAGAAAGATCTCCAGCAGATGAGAGTGAGGAGTCGTATTTGATCAGATTGGGTACACAGATCGAGAAGAGCAAGATCCCAAGCGTACTTGCGTCGAGGTAAGTCAATCCTAAGATTTATAAAACGGCCCAGCAAGTTCTGATGAGAGACCGGTGTCGAGTGAAGCAACGATCCCTTCCATCTCTCGGCTTTGACCAAGTTCATGCACTCCTTCGAGTTCAGTCACGACCCTATCGACCTCTCGATACGTAAACTTCTTATGGTCGTCGATCTGCCCACCGAAACTCAACAGATTGACCGGCTCATCGAAAGCTTCTCCAAACGATACGTCGACTGTAATCCCAAGCTGTTCAACTCGCCTGGTCCGTTCAATTTTTCTCTCCACCTCTCCCCCCTCCCTCTCTCGCCTTTTGATCTCTATCAATTCGGTCTATTGATGTCTAATATTGGGCGTGGGATATGGTAGACCAAGTTTATATTCTCGCTTTCTCGATCATCATGTTACATACCGATGCGTTCAATAAATCTAACAAAGCCAAGATGAGTCGGGCTGATTACGTGAAGAATACCAAGATGGATGGGATCCCAAATGAACTGTTGGAGGTTGGTCTTTTTCCTCCTGATCCTTAACAACCATTACTAACCAGCGTTTGTTTTTTTTCTTCTCTCAATCAAAAGTACATCTATGATAATATCACCTACACCCCCTTCGTCTATGTAGATCCTGATCGAGATATCTCTAGACTCAAGATGTCCAATCAGCACCAACAACCAAACGATGTCATCGGCACAACCTTGTTTAATTTAGGGGGCACTGTCAATAATATGACGCCTATTCTCCAATCGAGCAGTATTCTTCCAGGGGGCAAGGATTCAAGAAGCAAGCTGGATCCATACCAACTGATCGCCAAGGGTTCGACACACGAGTTACGACCAGACTTAGGCTCGGTCATCCCGAGTCGGAATCCGTTCAGCTTCACCGGTTCTGTCTCTTGGTTTGACTTCAAGCGACTCCGGGAATCATTCAACCCGGCCAAGTCGGTGACCATCCAGATCGTCAACCTAACTTCGAGCAAGACCCACTCGATCTTCAAACAGATCGAGGCCGAGGATCCCGCCCAACCGGACTCGCCCATGCTCAAAAGGACAGCCGAGGACGGCATCGAATCTAAGACTCACAACCTTACCTCGCCAGCCTCTTCTTCTTATCCCGGATTCCTCAACCTCCGAGCTATCAAAGTCGGCCTGGTCCATCTCAAAATTGACTCCTTCACAACTTTCACTACCTCCCACCCTCCTCTCCCCCCCTCCTCCTCATTCTCTCAGTCTCCTCATATACATTCCAATTCAATCAACGAAGTCAGTATGAGCAAGAACGTGATCTCAAAAAAATGGAAATTGTTTTGTGTCTTGCTCACCGCTCGTCAACTGATCTTGATCGTAAGTTCTATCCTATCTCATCTGTTTATCACGATCATTTAGCTGAGAAATCAAAAAAAAAAAAAAACGCTGTCCCCGGGGGGTTCTTACAGAAGGATGTTGGCTTAGCGGCCGAATTGCAAGAATCCATCAAGCTCGCCGGATTTCGAAACCAAGCCAATCCAGAAGATCAATTAGTGGTCCGAATCACCGGCCTCAAACCTGATCTGGTCTTATCCTTAGACGGTGGAGTCGCTTTCATGGACGCGTTTGTCTCTCTTTTCACTGTTTCTACATCCTTGAGTTTGGTGCTGACTGGTGGCTTGGCCTCTGTAGGGATTATCAACGTAGACCTTGTACTTTTCGTTTGATACTTACCAAGGATCTTAGTCTATTGATGGGGGTTGATGATAATGATGATATGAATTCTTGGATCAGTGAGTTCAGTGACATGCAAAGTTCACTCTATCTTAACTTTTTTTTGTGGGATGGGCTCTGATGTGATGATTTCAAGCCCACATTAATTATGCGGCGGCATACAAGACCCATCGGCTCCCGTTCTGGCCGAGTCAAACCTACCAGTCGAGTCCACGACCATCGATGACCACACCTGTTGCCGGCAACACCCACAGGGTCTATCAGCGGGCGGCACTCGATGGTGCTGATTCGAATCCGCGCAATGAGGACAGTTCCGAAAGTTTGCTCTCCTCTTCCTCCGTCCGACATCGTCATCACCACCAGCAGCAGCAGAAGCAACAGCAACAGCAGCACCATCATCAGGAGAACGGAAGAAAGTCTCTTGACCGGACCCCGATCTCCCGCGCCCCTTCGTTCTCCAACTCCCTCTCCGCTAGACCCTTCGACATCGGACCCAACTTGATTGGTGAAAGCCCTCGCTCTAGTAGCGTCCATTCGCAGCGTCATTCGACCGTCTCTTCGACCAATCTTCTGTCTCATTGGGATCTTGTCAGAGTGAGTCATACGACCCTCTCTCCTGCTGGAAAAGTTAACTGATAAAAATCTCATGTTTAGGCCCAGATCGTCAGTCTGGAAGGTCAGATCATGGCGGCGAAGACCGAGCTGAACGAGGACCTAAGACTGGCACGGAACCTGGCTGTGCTAACCCCGTTCCAATTGTCATCCCGGTCCAAGCTGCAACTGGCGATCATGCCGGTGGCTAACCGAGTGCGTAACTCACGCAGCCATCTTTCCAAGCTGGTCTGTTATCGCGAGATCTTTGTTCGCGATCTCTCCCTGGGCAGCTCGTCCACCGAATTTACTCCCTCAGGACAGCCGGGAGGATTAAAGACAACAAACGGGACGCCGAGCCTCTCCGATACGACATCCCCCTCTGGGTCGAAAAACGCACCACTTGAGGAAATCAGGATCCGCAACTCGGTTGAACGTCGGAGCTCGGTTGCTCCTGTGGACAGGGATCCTCAGATCAATAGAACCAGTCTGCCTCAGTCGGCGAGCTCACCGACTCCAACAGTCTCCGGGCAAGTCAAAAGTCCTCAACATCAAACGGATATCCCGTCCGAAGAAAACAAAAGAATCGGAGACAAACGGCCCATCGAGATCATCTCTCGTCGAGTCGAGTCTAACTCGCCTCCCTCTTCCTCTCCCCGTCCTCCTACCACTGCTGCCACATCCCACGGGCTTTCGGTCTCCATCTCCTCTACTTCTACCGTCGTCCTCCCCGCTTCCGCTGCCAAGAATCTTTCCCAATCCCAACGAATCCGTTCTCCTGACCTTCACCCAACCCCCTCCAGCAGCTCTACCGTCACCTCTAACCCTACCCTAGTCACTTCCCCTGTACGCAACGACCACAACGACGGCGACGATAATGATGCTACTGCTGATGATGACCATAATGATGATAATGAAACGGACGAGGAAGTCTTGGCTTGTTTACGAAAAGTCGGAAGACATGCCAATGGTGATTTGAGACAAGATACATTCGACAGTCGACATTCTCATCACCTCGACCCCAACCCTTATTCTACAGCCACTTCTTTGAATTGGTCGAATAACATCGCACGGACTCGGTCTGGAACCTCGATCTCTGGTCGCTCTTTTCGAGACAATTGTGGCTCGTCTTCGGCGCCAATGATGAGCGCTAACGCCTCGACCCGTTCGATCGTCAAAATCCCTTTCCTCTCCTCCTCCACTTCTAACCACAACCATCCTGCTAAAAAACCATCCGGCTCCACCAGTCTCTCGGCAGCTTCTCCCGCCCCATCGATCAAGCGTACTTCCAGAAGCTCGATCGTGACTAGCTCTCTCTTCGACCCTCCTCCTCCAATTCCAAGTGGTGGCTCATCATTGAAGTCCCCTGAATTCCTCCAAACACCTCATAATCATCATCATCATCGTCTTTTCCTTAGTCGTCCATCCACTGCTTCTTCAACTTCTGTCATCTCGTCTGTTACCACCACAGCCTCAACTATCAAACCACTGCCCAAGAAACCCACCCTGCTCAACCTCAAATCTCCCCCGCCTTCTTCCTCCTCCTTTTCCGCGTCATCTGCAGCCAAGACTTCTGATCGCGCCGCCGCTAAAGCTCGCATGCTCGATAAAGCTAGACTCATCCCCTCTTGTTCTTCGAGACCGGTTGCACCTTCGACTCCTGTCACTAGTCCTACTTTTAGATCCGGCCCAACAAACTCCACCCTCTCTCCTCCGTTCTCCCCTCCTCCCTCAACCACCACCGCGCTCCCACCAACAAAGATACCAACAATCACAACAAGTCCTACCCTTCTAACCCCCATCGTCTCGCACCATTCCGCTTCTTCTTCTTCTACTAGCTCAAGAGCTTCCTCGTTCTCTTCCGCCTCCATCCTTCCTCATCGATCTATCCGAACTGATAAATCTGCTCATTCGGCTGCTCATTCTTCCACTAGATCTATCGTCTTGGGCGGCGCTACTTCTACTACTACCACTACTACTTCCTCTAAACGCTTCACTCAGGCTTGGGGTCTTCCTTAACTCTCTCCCCCTTCCACACACCCCCTCCCATCCGCTTTCAATCTGTGCTTTTATGTGTTTTGTTTATATCATGTACTTTTCTCACTTATTTATTTACTCTTCTTACAAACACTTGTTTTATCTCCTCCTCTCTTCTTCATGTTTTTTTTTTTCCTTTCTGGGCATTGTTTTTTGTTTTTGATAGCCAAGGGAATGGGGAGAAGAGGTGGTGGGGGGGGGGGGGGGAGGTGGGGAGTAGTACTAATGGGCCAGGTGGTTGTTCAGTCACACACCATACATATATAAAAATTCATTTATGTTTTGACTATTTAGGGTCAAGAAAAGAGTTAAGAGTTATTAGAGGACAACTTGAAATTTGAAATTTGAATATTATAATTGTTGTGTTCTGTTCTGTTGGTTGTAGAAAATTTTTGATCGTTCATCATTCATCATCATCATCATCTTGAATAATTGATAACTCCTTTACTTGGTCTTGTCTTTGTATATGTGTACATGGTTTTTATCTGTTTATGGTCTGTCTCTGTCCATTCTATCTGTTTTTTTTATACATTTTTTTATATACACACTTACACACTTACTCACACTTATACCAAGTGAATTGTTAAAAAACAAACATTGACAATAGATTTTGGTAGATTTGATTTTTTCTTCTTTTTTCTGTTTTTTTTTCTCTTTTTTTTGGGGGGGGGGGAACAGAAGGGAGTGTCAAGAGTGGCCAAACAATAACATAAATTGTCAGCCACCAAGATATTACATACAACATGTAACACTTGAAACTGCAAGCTGAAATAATTAATAACATTTAATCATAGGGCATTAATAAAAAAACCTGGTTTTTCCGCGTTTACACCCGGTTTTATGCAGCGGCAACGTCAAATTTGCTGCGCAGCACACCCGGTTTTCCGCTTTTACACCCGGTTTTTTTAATTATTTTTTTGCGGGCGGATTTTAATTTTTTTTCAACATTTTAAAATTGTTTAATATACTTCCAGGGGTGTAGAAGTTGATGGTATGTTTTATTTTCCAAAAAAACAATGGCTTCTATTTTTTTTTTGCCCATATACCCGGTTTTTTCAAAACAAAATCCCCACAGCTCAATTTTCAGGATGTCTCAAAATTTTAAATTGTTTTAAAACACTTTAAGGGGTGTAGAATTTAATGTGACAAACAGTTTATTGTTAAATTCACTGGTTGTTTTTTTATGATTTTTGGACAGAATTTATTTCTAAACACCTTCACGCCTGTCTTTCAAGATATTTGGGGAGTTTTGAAATGGATTCATACACTTTAGAGGGTGAATAATTCATTGGAAACAAATACAGATTATAAAATTAACTCATTATCAGATTTCATGACAAAGAAATGGAAATATAATGATACACAGAGGTATTATCAAATATGACCAAATCCACCAATAAAACCCGTTGATTAGAAATTGCCAAATCCACAATTTCTAATCAACGGGTTTTCAAAACGGGGTAGCTAAAAATAAAACGGGTTTTGAAAACACCAATATCAAAGAAACCCTGGAATTTCATCCAAATCCATCACTTCCTAATCCGTAATTTTCCACCTCATCACACCTCACCTGAACAAAGCAATCATCACACCTCTTGGAGATGTCTTCAGGTTAGAATCCAACCAACATTTTCCAGCCAACTTGATCCCACTCAGCTCATCCAAACATGCCTGGTCACTCCTATCCAACTTTGACTTTGGTCCAAAAATTGATCTCACACTCAAAGTCAAACTGATAGGAAACGGTTAGTTGTGTTACTATCTGAGCTTACACCATTAGGAGATGTTTTACCAATCTATTAATCCTTTGGCCTTTCTCGATCACAGAACCCCAAGGTTGTTGTGCTCATCAAAGAATTTTCCCAACTTCCCGATCACGAGCTCATCACTGTCAGCCACTGAGTACATATCACAGTACCTGACATGTACCACGTAACTGCAAATATCATTAATTATTATTATCTCCAATAATAATTACTACTCTTATTTATTCTTATTACTATTTATTATTATTATTATACATTCATTAGTATTACATTACTATTATTATTAAAGTACATTAATTACAATAATTAATATAAATACTTTAATAATATATTCATTAATAACATATGAATAATTCTGGTTAAGCTATGTACTCCTGTTATACAAGGTACATAACTTGTAGGCCCTTTGCCCTCCTGTCACATGAGATATCCAGAGTAACAGATGTCACTCTTTTCCCTCTGATTACGCCCACATTCCTTAACATTGGAATATTTCACGTATAAGATATGTACTTTAATATTTTATTAATAAAAGAACTTATTAATATTATAATAATTAATACTTATAAGATTTACCAATAATATATGACATCATTATAAGTTATTATCTTTAATAATATTAATAACAGATCATTAAATACAAATTTCATGATGTGATCAAATCACACTAAGGATTACTGATCCAAGATGTGTCCCATAACACAGCCTTAGTAGAAATCACATCATAAACATTAACAAATCCTCCCAAAAGGATCTGTCTTGGTCCTGGAAGCTCTCACAGTCCCCCCCTGAGGAGCTCTTACAATATATAAACAGACTGTAAACAGTTGTTTATCCCCAAGAGAATATTTAGAACACCGTAGCACAGTACATACCTTAGAGTTACATACCTTGCTTAGTTCCCCATTCTCCAACAATCCCCCAATTCTGGATAATCTATAGTTTATTACTGTTATTACCTCAAGAATTGGCCACAACCTACCTTCAATAAGGTAGTCACCACAAACCCAAGTTGAGTCTCTCCTTGGATGCCTATTAATACTTTGTATTGATTTGGATGCGCCTAATTAGAGCAATTAGAGCAAGCCTCTCAGACAAGACTTACTGATTGAGGAAGTTCCTTTTTTACAGGACTTAACCATTACCCAAACCACTTCAAACCATCAACCTACCTTAGTTACAACCTATAACCACGGTTAGTTCCACACCCAGGCTGACAATCACTGCCCTCAAAGATGCCATCAAGGCCGGCTGGCAATACCTTCAATCCGATCTCATGTTCTGGATCCCTGTTCTCAATTGGTTTGATGCCTACTTGGAAGCAACGATCACGATCTAAGAGGACCAGGTAGTAAGAAGGAGAAGGATTTGGAAGGCAAAGAGATCAAGGACAATGATTCCAACCGGGTTGGCGTACAGGTGAAGAAATTTGCCCCGATCATCAAAAGGATGACCCTGGCTATCTGTGGATTCATCAAGCTCCTGCTGAAGAATTGTACTAATCAAAAAATGTTTCCATCAACAACTTTCTACTCACTACCAACACAGACGTTCTTTTTCTGGCCAATCTCTGACTTATCCTCCGCTCAGCTCAACAGTGGAGTGTTCAGCATCAAGACATGAACAGCTCAACCTAGAAACAGAGTTCCTCCTTGCCTTGCCTGTTTTAGTTCAACACGCTTGAGATGACAAAACAGCCGCTGCAGCAGATTTCGCCGCCGCTCCGCCATCAACATCTGGGGACCATCCTGCGACAAACAAAGAGCAAACCGCGCCTCAAGAAAGCAACCAAACCACCGACGTTGCTAATAGCTCGCCGGACAAACCTTTGGCTGGTGTAGATGAAATGGTGGCCATGCCTCCATTAATTTATTGCCTCACTCCACCGCCAATACCATCTGCTGGTGGCAATATAACATCTGATACCCATGATGTTCCAATGGGCGAAGCCTTGGCCGAAGTATCAGGGGCCGCGGACCCTCAAGCAAGCACTGAGAACTGTAGCTTTTCTGGCGACAACGGACACACCTCACCCAAGATCCCATCAGCCAAGGTCAGTGACCCAGCCAGTAGCAAAACCGCCTGACTCAACACAATTTGGGCTCAGATGAAAACTGGTTGGAGTGAATACTTGCTGAATCTGATGATGAACTGGCGTTTGATTTGAAAACTGCCTTCAAAGCTTTTGAAAATAAATCGCTGGCCAATGACAACAAGCCCTCAGCAAGCTTGAATCTCTCTCACTTCCATCCAATACAGCAAACAAGGACACGCCACAAAATAATGTCCCAGCCATCTCGGTCCGCTTGAGAATGCTTGTCCTCTTGGCCAATGATTCGTCCTTTGAAACGTCCCTGAAGCCAAATGCAAACGTAATGTTGAGAACAATTGTTGCATTACTTTGGAATGCTACAGGTTTGATGAAAGAATCACTTGATGTGGCGGAGATTCACAAATGGCTCGCCTCCTCACTTTTGGTGGTAGGGGCCGTTACTATGTGGCTGAAGCATTCCTCAACAGCGGTGTGCCAGCGATTCTTCTCTGTAGCTTGTCAAAGCATTCCTCATGCCAGTGATTCTTCCCCGTAGCTTTTCATTCAATACAGAGTCTCGAGGCTGTTTGCCATATGCAGCAATGTTACTGCGTGAAGCCCTATACGATGCAATTGACAGTGGTATTGAACCAGCCTTTGATGTGATTGCAGCAATACCATCCGCCCTAGGCGCCCTCTGCTTAAACGACGTAGGTTTGCAGCAATTGAACAACCATCAAGATATTGATTTCATAGAAATCAGGCTGTTCTGGGAAACTCTCCGACCGGAGTCAGAAATGCTGAAAATGGTCTCAACTACCTGTAAGTTTGCAACTTTTCCTGTGAATGTCACGTGCTTTGCTTTTCATTGTTAGATAATCCTATATTATCATTTCTCTTACTGCTTTAGCCACTGATTTACGCGGCTATAATCATATTTTGTGTCACATTTTTTTTTTTTTGGTAAATTTTTCTAATTGTGCTTGATCTATTTTTTTTTCTTTCACAGATATGGATTGCAAGGTGGTGGGAATCCCAGAGCGCATAATATGCTGGAAACCACAAATATCAACCAAGGCGTGGGTCAACCATCAAGAACTTCTTGCCTCAAATAGCTGCAACGTTCAACATCCTGCACGTCTTCCCTCCCCAATCCAAGCTGACATGCCTGTGTGCAGTCCAAGATCTTGATGAATTGTAAAATCCATTGGTGATGTGCTCTTCATCAAGATCTTGGGCTGGCTCAGCTTTTCAGTGTGGAGCAAGGAGGGGAGGACTCTCAAGTTTGGAACTCATTCTCACGTACTGGCACCTCAACTAGTCCTCTTGGATCCCTTCTCTCCCCAATCCAAGCTGACATGCCTGTGTGCAGTCCAAGATCTTGATGAATTGTAACATCCATTTGTGGTGTGCTCTTCATCAAGATCTTGGGCAGGCTCAGCTTGTCAGTGAGGAGGAAGGAGGGAAGGACTCTCAAGTTTGGGACTTGTTTCACAAACACTGGCAGGTCCAACTCCTTCCAAAATTATTTAGTGGCAAGGTGAATTGTTTGAAGAAGAAATTGCATAAGTAATAAAAAGGAATTCAAACACAACTCTTCACCGTCCCTGCCTCCTTCAGACCTATTCTCATTTGTTTCTAAAGGTTCCAAGATTGCTGATTAAGTCATCATGTATAAACAATATTGAATATATTAGCAATTATCAAAAACGACAATGAAAAAACTGATCAATCTTACAAGTGGTGCCCTAGAGTTATTGGAATCAACAGATACATTATCTGAGTCATCTTTCTCAAAATTTTTGTCCAAGTTGTTGTACTTGGGACCAGATGAGTCAGAGCTCTCTTCACCGTTTTGAGCATTGACTTTGTACAAGGGCGTCACAAACGGTTTCTTCCCCATCAGCTGATGCATAGCATGGAAATTTTGACACAACTTTTTGAGCTTCTTGTCAATGGTGATAATGACTGCCAATTGGTCTTCATCAGTGAGTCCAAAGCCAGTGGAGAGGGATTGGGTATGTGTTTTCTTGTACTTGTCCTTGTAGCTGTTAAAACAATCTTTCATCTGCCTGGGGGTTAGATTGATTTGTGAAGGGGATTGATTTCTCAGATTGATTGCCATCAGCTAGAATCCATTAATCTTCCCTTTGGCTGGCCTTCCAACTGCCGGTGCCTTACCAGTTCCAAAGCACAAATCATAATTCTTTTGGATTTTGAGCCAGTTGATGATTATGAGGAAGTTGTCCTTCTTTAGGTGAGCAGAAGTTTTTGTGGTTGTATCATTGTCAGAGACATGTTGTTCTCGCTTCTTGATGGGTTTCTTCCTGCTTGCTGACTTCTTTGGTATCACTTTTCCTTTTCCGGTGATGAATTTATTCGTTTTTTTGACAGGCATCGTTCTGGGATCAGGGAATGATGGATTAATGTTTTTTCTGCAAGGAAGTTTATAATTGACTAAACTTACCAAATTTTGAGGAAAACTGAAGAACAATTTTGGGTTTGTGATTGGGTGGAGTTGTATTGGCAGCAATTTATTGTTGGTTGGGGTTGAATTGTGGAGGATTATTGATTGTATTGGGGTTGTATATTGCAAGTTTGGATCCTGAGTTGTGATTGGTTGAAATGTGGAGGATCATAGTTTTTGGAATTATATTGGGGTTTTTGGTGTTGATACTTGACACGTCTAGTGCAAATAATGGAATTATTTGGAATTTTTATCCACTGGTTTCATAATTGTGGATTTGGTGAAACCCGTTGATTAGATAATCGTGGATTTGGTCATATTTGATACCCCCTATTGTATGATGCTTTGGAGTGTTACATGTAAGATAATTATTACACATTACATATGGGTTCAGGAATGTAATTCAGGTGTAGATTCACCATTTGTAAGCATTTTCTAGTTGTTATCAGTAGTTTTTATAACAATTTCTCTTTCTTATACTTATTATTTGTGTGTGCATTCTTAGTCTGTACCAATGTCTCTTTGTTGGTTATTACATTTATTATTTATTAATAAATTATTAACTTGCAATTATGTCTCTTGCTTTTTATTTTATTTATTTATTTGATTCATTTCATTTCATTTGTTTTATTTTGTTTTGTTTATTTTACTTGTTTGACTTATTTGTTTTATTTGTTTTAAATAAAATTTTGAATGAGGATGATTGGGGAGGTTGCGCGCATCAAATGCCGCCCTCCATAATTTTATTTTTTATTTTTATTTTTTTATTTTACTTGTTTAACTTATTTATTTTATTTGTTTTAAATAAAATATTGAATGAGGATGATTGGGGAGGTCACGTGCATCAAATGCCGCCCTCCATATGCTATTTGCATAAAAATTAAAAATTAAAAAAAACCGGGTGCCTGCGCGGAAAACCGGGTGCACTGCGCAGAAAACCAGGTGTAAACGCGGAAAAACCGGGGTTGTTTATTAATGCCCTTATTTTATTTAATTTACTAGATTTTTTGATTGAAACAGAAATTATACTCAGCTGTTTCAACAATTGGTATCATAGTCTAACAGTTAAGAACAAGCTCAGAAATATCTGGTTGGTACATAAGGCTCTGTGTTCAAGCCACATTCATGACCACAGGTAAAATATACTGACAACATTATTCAAATTATATTTATTTTTTATCAAGAATCCAAGGAAATTTAATTAAAGAAAATCCTTGGCAAATCAATTTTCAAACACACAATAAATGGATAAAGAACCATTTATTGGTATAGTTTTTTCCATGAAAATCCTGGAAAGTCCCAGCATAACCCATAGTAATATATACTATAAGATTACATATGTATTTACTTACATAACTTATGTAGTATGTATTAATTACATAAGTACATGTGATTTTAAATTACTGATCACTCAGGGCAAGCGCTTTTTCAAGCTCTAGTCCCTAGAAAATTTATTCACAAGTAATACTGTCAGCCTTAGAGCTAATACCATTAGCCTACAAGTCTTCCTTACACACATTTTCAGACCAAAACTTAATCATATCTTTTACAGTTTTGAACTTACACTTGTTTTGACTTCAGATTCTGTTTCCTCATCATATTTTAGCCCCAGTTACAACTGAGCACTTTCTCTATATCTTACTCCTTCACATAGTAATGAATTACTGGTGAATTTATTCTATATATTGTTACGCCGTGTTTCAGATGCAAGCTGACCACAAGCCTGCACTGCTTATGTCATCAAACTATGAAAATTTTCGATTCTGAGTATCCTCTACACCCCAGAAGATACACAGACTCCAGAATACTACACAACAACCACACACTTCAGAAAAAGGACTTCAACCAGTTGAACCCAGCAGCTTCCTCAACAAGATTTTGGAATATTAAGTAAGGCTCCTCACTTCTCTGATTATTTCCCAGTCCAGCTGTCATTTAATCAACCAGTGAGTCCCTTCTTCTGCAACTTCATCAACTCCTCCCAAGTCCTTCTTCTCTAGTCTGTCTGTTCTGTTCTATCCTCCCCTTTCTCTTCTTTCTACTAAACCATCAATCCCAGCAGTGGCACAGAACCATTAAGATAGAATCCTGCTAGATAGAGAATAGCCCAGCAATAATTTGCTTGATCATTCCAAGATCCTTTCCCCTTGTATTTTTGTTGATTTTATCAGGGAAAATCAACCAGGTTTCCATCTAAGAATCCTAGAGTCAGTTTCCCTTGACCTAAAAAAGATTGGCTGGCTTCAGTTTACCAGGTACCTTCACCCAGTTTCAGTTGTGGAAGAAGAGGCTGACCACTCATTTGGCAGCTCCAGATCATTTAAGATCTTTTTGTTATCATTATAATACCTTTACCCTTTTTCTACTAAGTAATTCTATTACTTATTCCCCCCTTCCCTTGTGTCCTGTTGTCACTCAAGAGACCCAGGCTCACAAATACTGAGTGAAATAATTATTCATTGCTGAAATAATTATTTCCCACTAAGTAAGTTATTGTGAAATAATTATGGGGTCATTCTACATGTGAATGACACCATTTTTCACATCAGATCACGAACAGGGTGATCATTTCTCCCTGGTGATCTTATCCTGATCACTGCTTCCAAGAAGCATGTGAAATAATAATTAATTTATTATTTAAGAGGAGGTTTTCTCCACTAAATTGAAGATCACCTCCCCATCATTTTTAACATACACATAGATAACTTATTATAAGCTACCAAGGCGCTTACATTCTCTTGTAAGTAAGGAGGACTGGCCTTTATCCCTTATATACTATCTTATAGTTAAAAATCCTCAACAAAAATCCCCCCAATAAATTCAACACTTTTAATTTGGTTGGAAGAACCGTGTCTCAATATGGTTAGCCCTTCTGAGGTACTATTCCCTCAACAGAAGTTTTGGCAGCAGGGTAATAACCTGTTATTTTGTATTACTTAGTGTTTTTATAACACTTAAGTAATTATTGTTATTGTTATCTGTTTTTTTACACTTTATAAGTGTAAGGTAATTTCTTAGTCCTTACTGTACACGCCACAATAAGTGGAGTAGAGTACAGAAAGCTGACATAGATTCAGATTCAGAATATCCAATCTACACACTTTGACTATGCCTCCTCTCTCCCCCTGTCACTCTGCATTTTTTTTGTCTTTTATAGTGCAGAAAAAAAACACTTATATATTTGGATTCAAAATTGTAGAAATACTAGGGGTTCTGTTCTTTATTTATATGTAAGCTTTGGGGAGGGTGTGTCATTTATTAGGGATCAGTATGTGATACTGACCCAATGTCTACCACCTCTTCATTCTTTCTTCTCATTAACACCACCACCACCACCACCACCACCAAAAAAAAAACACAAAGTTATCAATGTTACTTGATCACTTGATGATAACTTGAGGGGTCAATGAGACACATGAGCTCCTCAAAACAATTCTCATCCTGTTGAGGCCACTCAAAGGTTGCTTGTACGGCTCATTCTGGTTATGCTTCCACCATTATAATAAAAGAAATCAAAAAGAATAAAGCAAGAATTTATTAATATAGGGTTAAGCCAGAATAAGATTAGAGAAAACCATACTGTTTTTTCCCCATAGTTTTGTGATGATGGGTGACATTGATGAGGTATTTTGAAGTTCCTTATAGTATTGCAGGAGTGATCAATTCCCCTGTCTTAGGTCAAAGCTGGTCCACTTTGCTCAGTTAGGATCCTGTACTTGCACAAGTAAAGCAATCAAAAAGCTCTACTTGCAGAAGTAAACCAATAAAAATGCTGTTTGAACTTCCTGTAATTGAGCAAGTACAGATATCAAAGCAGCTCATTTCTCATTTACTTATTTTTGATTTCTATCTTTAATAGTTTTTTTGTTGAAACTAACAGTTAGTGAAGTGCTAAAATCACAGTTAGCTCACCAAAAAAGGGTTCAACACTAACAGTTAGCGTAGCTGAAAAGAGCACTACGCTAACAGTTAGCATAGAGTTTTTTCCAGCTAAAACTGCTAAAAATCAGCTAACAGGCAATTCCTGTAGTGTTAAATTTTTTTTTAATGGCACTAAAGCTACACTGCACGCAATGTTTTTTTTCAATGAAGATCTTTTAGTGTTAGCTGAAAAAATCTTCAGCTAACAGTAACTTCGTGTTAGAATAGCTAAAAAAGCTAACATTACGCTACACTACAGTTAATGTTAGCATAGCAGGCCCACTTTTGTTACTGATCAGTTTGTGCCAGCACATATCAGTGGTGCTCACTGGTGCAGCTCAATGATTGTTATGGAAAATCTGAGTGTTCACTCTTTCAAAAAAACATGTTCACCCTGGAAAATGTCTGTGTTCACTCCATAAAAGCTATGTGTTCAAGCTTAGTGTTCACTCTGGTACACCACAGTGTCCACTCTAGAACCACCCATTGTTCACTTGAACACAGCTCAGTTTTCATCTTGGCACAGATCAGCCACAGCTTTTGGGTAGAAGAAAGGCACACTAAGAAGGATGAGAATGTGGGTTCTTCTGAGCCATCTACCTAGCAGACTACAAGCTGAGAGAAATTGAGCTTTGCTGAGGAGCTATGCTACACTGATATGTGTTCAGATCAGAATGATATGTGTTCAGATCAGAATGATATGTGTTCAGATCAGAATGATATGTGTTCAGATCAGAATGATATGTGTTCAGATCAGAATGATATGTGTTCAGATCAGAATGATCTGTGACAAGAAGGCACAAATTCTGTGTGAAAAAAGGGAAAAATATGTACATATATAATGGTGCTATACATCACTCTCAGGTGTAGCAGGGTATAGATGACAAAAGTTGTGCAAATTTCACTTTCCATCAAGTGATCATGTTTTTTTTTGCTGGTATAAGTTTATAACACTTCTGGTATGAACCCCTGGCTTTCTTAGTTATAAGCCAGCTTTGAGAACCTATTTTGGTCAACATATGGTCCCAAGTTTTGGTCATTTATTTTGGGAAAATAAGTTGTAAGTCTTGTGTGTGTAGCTAATATAATCATATGCAGATTTATTATTCTGCTTGTAATATTATTGATGATCATATTGGTAGAAACCAGGCCCCAAGACCACAACCTCACACTTATGGCCAGACCCCAACATCAAACTAGGGGAGATTTTTCAGGACTCACATTCAAGTTTCATCATGAATAATCACTGAGGATTTTTCCCAGGGCACTTGCATGGAAGATCTATCAGATAACTTGGTGTATTGATCCTTCCATAACCTCTAAGAATTTGATCTGAAAAAGAGGGAGGAAGAAGAGAGTGAGGGACATAAGTTTTGATATTGGTTAACTGTGAATTATTTCATCCATAGTGCTATGTGAAAATGAAATGAGCCCAAAATGAAAAAGTTGGCTAAGCTGTGCTCGAGTCTTTAGAAGTGCAACAGCCTCCTCATAAACTATGGAAAACAGTGGAAGGGAAACCAAACTTAGTAACCTAATATATACGGGTGTTGATAAACGCACACCCCTGGCGCATGCCAACCCCAATTGGTGTGTTTTCCAAAAACACCAAAGGGAGGCACACCCACCCTGTGGGAGCGGGCCTTGTTGGCTGGGAGGAATTTCTCCCGGTTGATGAGGTTTTATACCTCATCAGCCGGGAGGAATTCCTGCCAGTTGATGAGGTATACAACCTCAATGACCAGGAGGAATTCCTCCCAGTCAATGAGGTATACAACCTCATTGACTGGGAGGAATTCCTCCTGGTTGATGAGGTATAAAATCTCATTGACTGGATGGAATTACCACCGGTTGATGAGGTATACAACCTCATTGACTGGGAGGAATTCTGAAACAATAATGGCCATAGGCCAGAGACTTGGAAAAAGGTGAGCTGGGAAGGTCAGGAGTGCAGGACACTCAGGAACTCAGAACACTAGGAAAGAAGTCTCCCGCGGAGCAGGTCTAGCTAGTATGGGCTCAGAACTAAGTGCTGTTTGTATTTCAGATGGGGACAGATAAGTTGAGGGCCTAGCTGTGCTAAGGAACTCAAAAGAATGAAAAAGAAAGAAAACAAATAAGCCCTCTTTTGGGCATGGGGAAGAATTCTAACAAATTCCTCCCAGTTGATGATGCTGTATACCTCAATTCCTCCCAGTTGGAAAGGTTAAAACCTTATTGACCAGGAGGAATTCCTCCCAGTAAATGATGTTGTATACCCCATTGACTGAATTCTTCCCAGTTGTGGAGGTTGTATACCTCATCAGCCGGGAGTAATTCCTCCCAGTCAATGAGGTATAAAATCTCATTGGCCAGGAGTAATTCCTCCTGGCCAATGAGGCGGATGTCAGAGACATGCAAGTTGGATGTCTCTGACGTCATTGGCTGGTGTGACCGCCGGCATGCCAACTTCCACACAAGTATTTGCGCATGGGAGGTTGGCGTGCAGCCCACATGGCTGGCATGCCAATGATATTGGTGTGCCTGCCAAAAAGCCAAACACCAATTGGTGTGTGCCTTGAAACACACCAATTGGTGTTGGTGTGCCCCTAGCATGGGTGTGCGTTTATCAAGCCCCAATATTTAGACCCATGGTCCAGGTTGCAAGAGGGTAAAATTTTGATGAGGATGATTGATAATATTTGTGTATTTATTAATTTTGATTTTTGATTGATTACAGAGACAAGGGGAAGGGGAAAAAGGGAAAGAAGGGGGTTGGCAGAGAAAGTGTCAGAGGTGGGTTACTCCTGAGTGAGTAAAATACACTCAATGGAAGTTTTCTGGAATAGACCAGCGGCTCTGAGTTGTAGATGAGGTTGAATCTGATTCAAGAATTTACACCCAGCCGGTGATAAGTTTTGATAGGTTCAGGTGTGAGGGTCCAGACAGTGATATGTAGATTCATTTTTGTCAAGCAAGCTGGAAGTAGTAATGTGTTGATGTATCTTCAAGCTCAAGAGGAATGGGTAAATAAAATGAGGTTATCAATATCTTCTCTTCTGAAATTCTGAGGAGCAACAGATTCTGAGGAGTAAAACTTTAATGTGAGGATGACTAAGCCAATAACAAAACAAGTGAAATGAGTGTGAAACCTGAAAAAATGGGGCGTTGATAAACGCACGCGCGCACGCCAAGCGCGCACGCCAACGCCAACCCGCACGCCAATTTTTTTTGGCGTGCGGGGCCTACACGCCAAAAAAAGTGGCGTGTAGGGTCTACACGCCAATTTTATTTGGCGTGTGAGACCCACACGCCAAAAATGGCGTGTGGTTCCCACACGCCAATTTTTTTTGGCGTGTGGGCCCCGCACGCCAACTAAAATTGGCGTGTGGGCCCCGCACGCCAATTGTTTGGCGTGCGCTCCCACACGCCAAACAAGTGGCGTGTGGGAGCGCACGCCAAACAATTGGCGTGCGGCTACCACACGGGGATCCCGCTCACGTAATTGAATGGGAGGACCCATTTGATTACGTGAGCGGGATCCCCCACACGCCAAACAAGTGGCGTGTGGGAGCGCACGCCAATCAATTGGCGTGCGGCTCCCACACGCCAATTGTTTGGCGTGTGGGGGGATCCCGCTCATGTAATCGAATGGGAGGACCCATTCGATTACGTGAGCGGGCCGGCTGACAAGGTTATACAACCTCGTCAGCCGGGAGGACTTCCTCCCGGCCGACGAGGTTATGCAACCTCGTCGGCCAGGAGGAAGTCCTCCTGGCTGACAAGGTTGTATAACCTTGTCAGCAGGGAGGACTTCCTCCCGGCTGACAAGGTTATACAACCTCGTCAGCCAGGAGGAAGTCCTCCTGGCCGACAAGGTTGTATAGCCTTTTCGGCCTGGAGGACTTCCTCCCGGCCGACGAGGTTATACAACCTTGTCAGCCAGGAGGAAGTCCTCCTGGCCGACGAGGTTGTATAGCCTCGCCGGCCGGGAGGACTTCCTCCTGGCCGACGAGGTTGTATAACCTCGTCGGCCAGGAGGAAGTCCTCCCGGCCGACAAGGCTATACAACCTTGTCGGCCAGGAGGACTTCCTCCTGGCTGACGAGGTTGTATAACCTCGTCAGCCTGGAGGAAGTCCTCCCGGCTGACGAGGTTATACAACCTCGTCAGCCAGGAGGACTTCCTCCTGGCCAAGGAGGTTGTATAACCTCGTCGGCCAGGAGGAAGTCCTCCCGGCCGACAGGCTATACAGCCTTGCTACGAGGCTATACAGCCTCGTCAGCCAGGAGGACTTCCTCCTGGCCGACGAGGTTGTATAACCTCGTTGGCCGGGAGGAAGTCCTCCCGGCCGACGAGGTATATACCAGCTTCCTCCTGTGCCGTGGGGAGGAAGTCCTCCCGGCTGACGAAGGTTGTATAACCTCGTCAGCCGGCCCGCTCACGTAATCAAATGGGTCCTCCCATTCAATTAAATGGCGTGCGGGGCCCACACGCCAAAAAAAATTGGCGTGTGGGAACCACACGCCATTTTTGGCGTGTGGGTCTCACACGCCAATTTATTTTGGCGTGTAGACCCTACACGCCAATTTTTTTTGGCGTGTAGGCCCCGCACGCCAAAAAAAAGTGGCGTGCGGGTTGGCGTTGGCGTGTGCCGTTGGCGTGCGTTTATCAACGCCCAAAAAAATGTAAATACAAGAATTTAAGAGTATTAAAATAGGCAGATGGGGTGTTAAAAACTATGTTGGCCAGTTGAGGGTTAACTGGTTTGAACCAGCCAGCTGGAATTTCATACTGCAAAAAAAGAACAACCAGGATAGAACTATCATTCCAAAATGTAATAGAGAAGCCAGAGATCCTTGAACCAGTACCAGCGCAGATTCTTGCAGGGTTGAGAAATGTGCTTGGGTAAGTCCTGAATCTTAGGAGGCTGCTGTCCCAAGTTTCTATCCCATGCCCAGCCAGTATACCTGAATCTCCACTTTTCAATAGTTGTTTCTGAAGTGGGGATTCTGTGTTCATAAAGCCTGGCTGTTGATGATTTGTCTTTCCATTCCCATTTGCTAAGGTTTGCGACCAAATGGTTAAAGAAGATTGCTGCAGTAAGTCCTTGAGTTGAGCCTTTCACCTGGTTGTGGGGAACACATATGTAACCTGGTTGTGGGGCACATGAACGTGTTTCCAGAAAATGGCAGCAGAGTCAAAAAAGCAGGGTCTAGCTTCAGAAATAAAATTGGTTGGAATTTCTTTTCAAGCAACACAATTTAAAGACACCATCATTATGTTTCTCTTGGTTTCCTTTATTGATCTGGGATTGATTAATTTTAGGTATCATTTTCTTTACTTTAGTATCAATATTGGTAGTGTCTGTTTTGATGCTGAGGTTCTTTTTCAGTTTCCCTTCCTCATCACCTAAATATTTAGGGTGAAAACCTTGTTTGATTTAGAGACAATAAACTAGAGTATTTATTTCATGAGTATGACAAACAAACAGAACAACAAGATGAGAGAAGAGAAACAAAGAAAAGAAGAATACCTAGAGGATCAAGATGATAAGCTGAGATGACACAAACAAACAAACAAACAGAAAAATTCCACCACTCTACTCACAAACACCGAGACTAGTAAAGAGATTGATCAGTAAAGAGAAAGAAAAATGGATGAAAAAGAGAGTAGAAATAATCACCACAGCTCGTGTGGATGGCAACGGATGATCTTGAAAAGTCGACTAGTCAAGGATGTACTTTTGGTCTAGGTCGGTTACTTCAAATGGTTGGAGTTGTTGGTTCCGGGCAAGATAGAGAAGGCAGACATGGGCAGCCGCGGGTCGTACTAGGATGACACAACTGCGGTGCTGCGTCCGCTTCTCCAAGTTTTGAGAAGGCGGATCATAATTCTGACAAACCTTAAGGAACACTAGGAGTGTGATTTGGGTTCTTGGCAGGGCCTGGGCTGAGGATCTTCTTTGGGTTACTTTTAGGGTGCAAAGTTAACCTGAAGAACAGATCTAAAACACATTTTTTGTTTTTGGTGGAAGGAAAATGTGGTCTGGTTTGGCTTCTTTCCACCAGGCAGTCTGAGATCTATTTGGTTGTTGGAAAGATTTTTATGGCACAGTGGTTGTATCTTCCTTGCAAGGAAGTTTTGGATGAAAGAATCTAGGTGTATCAGATGTGTGGCCCACCAGGAAAAATCAATGATCACCTGTCTACAAGTGACATAGCAAAGTATAAAGGGGCATTTGTGCTTTCTGCTGTCACTTTTAGAGAAGTGATCATTGTTGTTTCCTGGTGAAAATTTGAGTTTGAAGGACATCAGGATTTTGAAAGGAAAAAAAGGCTTGCAATAGAATGTTGTCCAATAAAGAAATAGGAAAGCAAGATGAGTGTTTCTCCAATGAAAATGCAAGAGTGGACTCAATGGTGGTTGGATAATTACCAAGAAAACAAAGATTTGAAACTCAACACACTTTGCTCTACTCTCTTGACCTTTATTAGATGAAACTCCTGTGACATGAATAACCATTAATCTTAAACTAATCATCAAATACTTACAAGATCAACTGGGTGGACCATTTAAGGGACAATCAAATAACTTCAACTCTCACCAATATATCCAATCCCTCTCTCCTCTACTCCTTTCCACTCTAACTCTTCTCATCCACCAATAACCCCTATCATTCTCTTCTCTACTCATTTCCCATGCTTTTTTCTTCTTCTCCTTTCTCTTCTAATATAATCTATTCCTATGAATCATCTTCTCTCCAAATGCTTAACCAACTCTCATATTTAATTCATTGCCTCTAGCTTGGATGTTTTTTCCTCTCTCTCAACTTGGTGAAAAGTGAACCCAGCAATCTTCCAATATTCTTTCCTTCTTTCTATTTCTGTCAAGTTTTATCACTCCTGGATCCAGCACACTGTTTCCCATGCAGCTGGGATTCTTATTGAATTGCATAATCAAAGGTGTAATTCCAGAACAACTTTGGCAAAGAACTTTTTATAAGTACTGTCCTAACCATCACCAGAATTGTTGGGCGTTGATAAACGCACGCCAAGCGCGCACGCCAAGCGCGCACGCCAACGCCAACCCGCACGCCAACGCCAACCCGCGCGCCAATTTTTTTTGGCGTGCGGGGCCTACACGCCAATTTTTTTTGGCGTGCGGGGCCTACAGTCCATTTTTTTTTGGCGTGTAGGGTCTACACGCCAAAAAAAAAGGGCGTGTGAGACCCACACGCCAAAAATGGCGTGTGGTTCCCACACGCCATTTTGTTTTGGCGTGTGGGCCCCGCACGCCAATTGTTTGGCGTGCGGGTCCCTCGCTCACGTAATCGAATGGGAGGGCCCATTCAATTACGTGAGCGAGCCCTCCCAGCTGACAAGGTTATACAACCTCCTCAGCCAGGAGGAAGTCCTCCTGGCCGACGAGGTTGTATAACCTTGTTGGCCGGGAGGCCTTCCTCCCGGCTGACGAGGTTATACAACCTCGTCGGCCAGGAGGAAGTCCTCCTGGCTGACGAGGTTGTATAACCTTGTTGGCCGGGAGGCCTTCCTCCCGGCTGACGAGGTTATACAACCTCGTCGGCCAGGAGGAAGTCCTCCCGGCCGGCGAGGCTATACAACCTCGTCGGCCAGGAGGACGTCCTCCCGGCTGACGAGGTGATACAACCTCGTCAGCCGGGAGGACTTCCTCCCGGCACGAGGCTGTATAACCTCGTCAGCCAGGAGGACTTCCTCCCGGCTCACAAGGTGATACAACCTCGTTGGCCAGGAGGAAGTCCTCCTGGCCGACGAGGTTGTATAACCTTGTCAGCCAGGAGGACTTCCTCCTGGCCGACAAGGTTGTATCACCTTGTGAGCCGGGAGGAAGTCCTCCTGGCTGACGAGGTTATACAGCCTCGTGCCGGGAGGAAGTCCTCCCGGCTGACGAGGTTGTATCACCTCGTCAGCCGGGAGGATGTCCTCCCGGCTGACGAGGTTATACAGCCTCGTGCCGGGAGGAAGTCCTCCCGGCTGACGAGGTTGTATAACCTCGTCAGCCGGGAGGGCTCGCTCACGTAATCAAGTGAGCGCGCGGGGACCCGCACGCCAAAAAATTGGCGTGCGGGGCCCACAAGCCAATTTTATCTGGCGTGCGGGGCCCACACGCCATAAAAAAATGGCGTGTGGGAACCACACGCCATTTTTGGCGTGTGGGTCTCACATGCCCTTTTTTTTTGGCGTGTAGACCCTACACGCCAAAAAAAAAAGGCGTGCGCACGCCAAAAAAAATTGGCGTGCGGGTTGGCGTTGGCGTGCGCGCTTGGCGTGCGTTTATCAACACCCGAATTGTTTGATTGAACCTCTCAATCATTCCATTTTGGTAATGATGATAGGTAGGGGTCTCTCTGTGTCAATGCCTTTGGAGCTGAGAAAATCTCCAAGGGCTTTGTTGGCAAATTCCCCTCCATTATCACTACAAAGCATCTTCACTTGATTTCCAGTTTGTCATTCAAGCCTTGCAATGATGTCAATGATAACAGAATTAGAATCAGATTTGTTTTTTATAGGCTTAACAAAATCTGTCCTGGCATCACACAGAGTGAAGTGATATTTACTGCCATCCACTGCTAAAAAGATCAAAAGCCAGGATTTCCATCTCTTTCAGTGGACAATTGGTTGAAGATAACAGATCAAATGATGTGCTTTTGCTCACAGAGCAGAATGCACAGTGTATGAACCCATTGGATAACTCCTTTGGAAGTCTCCTACCATTTCATTAATTAATGAGCCAGTGTAGAACCCGGAGAACTAAATGTCCAAAACCCTGATACCAAAATAGAGGGCATTGATAAATGCACGCCAACAGCGTACGCCAACGCCAACCCGCACGCCAATTTGTTTTGGCGTGCGGGGGCTACACGCCAATTTTTTTTGGCGTGCAGGCCCTACACGCCAACAAAAATTGGCGTGTGGGAGCGCACGCCAAACAAAGGGCGTGTGGGTCCCACACGCCAATTTGTTTTGGCGTGTGGGCCCCGCAAGCCAATTTGTTTTGGCGTGTGGGCCCAGCACGCCAAACAAAATTGGCGTGTAGGCTCCGCACGCCAATTGTTTGGCGTGCGCTCCCACACACCAATTGTTTGGTGTGTGGGAGCGCACACCAAACAATTGGCGTGTGGGTCCCCCCCTCGCTCACATAATCGAATTGGAGGGCCAATTTGATTACGTGAGTGAGGGGAGGACTTCCTCCCGGCCGACAAGGCTGTATAACCTCGTCAGCCAGGAGGACTTCCTCCTGGCCGACAAGGTTGTATAGCCTTGCCAAATTCCTCCTGGCCGACAAGGTTGTATAACCTCATCGGCCAGGAGGACTTCCTCCTGGCTGACGAGGTTGTATCGGCGAGGCTATACAGCCTTGTCGGCCTGGAGGAAGTCCTCCCCTCGCTCACTTAATCGAATTGGCCCTCCAATTCGATTATGTGAGCAAGGGGGGGACCTGCACGCCAATTGTTTGGCGTGCATTCCCACACGCCAAACAATTGGGGTGTGGGAGCGCGCGCCGCACGCTAAACAATTGGCGTGTGGGACCCGCACGCCAAAAACAATTGGCGTGCGGGGCCTACACGCCAAAAAAAAAAGGGTGTGTGAGACCCGCACACCATTTTTGGCGTGTGGGTCTCACACGCCCTTTTTTTTTGGCGTGTAGACCCTACACGCCAAAAAAAAAATGGCGTGTAGGCCCCGCACGCCAAAAAGAATTGGCGTGCGGGTTGGGGTTGGTGTGCGCCGTTGGCGTGCGTTTATCAACACCCCAAAATAGAAGCTGTTTTTCATTCTTGGATCAACTTTCATGATTCTAGTTAAAGTTATTGATCTTGTTAATTGATTCCTTGACGAGCATCTCTCCATCAAATTTGTTGGAGGCAGAATTAAAATGATGTATTTCTTCATTGGGCTGAGAATGAAATGGAAGTTTATCCTGAGGGATCAAGATTGGATTATTCAATGAGACTGCTGAGCAAGAAAAAAAAGAAACCAGGTTTTTTTGGGATTTGGACCAAAGTTTGAGCTATCTGCTGCAATTTTTTCCACATTGTTCTTGTAGATACTAGGTTTTTTTTGGTTTCAAGTGATGATATATTGGTTGTCAACCCTGAGCCCCTATAGTGCACCCTTCACACTCAAAATGTGGAGTTTTTCCACCCCCATCTCAACACTAGGTATATGATGGAAAATCTAGGGGCTCTGAGATATCTATTAGGAATGAAAGTTGAAACACTTGATTTGTTGCTCTTTCTATCTCAAAAATTAGAAACCAAAAAGATCATTTTGTTTTTGGCATGGTTGGGCCTAGGATGGTATCTATTCCATTTTTCCCTAAGACTTTACTGGTGCCAGCCCCATTGCAGGAGAAGGAAAGCTTCAAAAAGCTTGGGGTTGACTACAGGAGGGTGATTGGACTGCCTAATTATCTTTCTGCATTGAAGCGTCCTGACATATCATTTGCTATTTCACAACTTGTTTTCTAAATTTATTGAAAACCCAGGCACACTGCACTGGGAAGCATTTGTTAATATTTTACAGTATCTGGCAGGTACCATGACTGGTGGTATAGCTCTTGGGTCAACCATTTCTCCAGTTTGGATATTTTTTGATTCTGATTATGCAAATGATACAGTCAAGTCTCAATATTACTTTGGTTATCTGTTGTCTTTGGATGAAAGCTTCATCTTGTTGATTTTCAGCCTTAGATTCATCACAACTGACCTAAATACTGCCTTATTGCCATTTCTCCCTATAATTAATGAACAATTGCCCCATATTGTTTTAGATTTAATCTTAATCATTATTTTGAATCAATATTCTGTTTCTTTCTGAGATTTTAACCTTATTTCTCACTGAACACTTTGTAACTGCTCAACTCCTTCATGGAGTCATTAAATAAATAATTATATGCTACAGCTGGCTGGGCAAGTGAAACAAGGCCAGTGTCAGCCTGGGTGTGAAACTAACCGTGGTTAATGGTTGTAACTGAGGTAGGTTGATGGTTTAAAGTGGTTTTGGTATGTTAAAATTCCTTTAAAAAAGGATCTTCCTCAATCAGTAAGTCTTGTCTGATGGGGTTGCACTAATTGCTCTAATTAGGCGCATCCAAATCAATACAAAGTATTCATAGGCATCCAAGGAGAGACTCAACTTGGGTTCATGGTGGCTACCTTATTGAAGGTAGTCTGTGGCCAATTCTTGAGGTAATAACAGTAATCAACTATAGATCATCCAGAATTGGGAGATTTTTGGAGAATGGGAACTAAGCAAGGTAAATAACTCTAAGGTATGTACTGTGCTAAGGTGTTCTAAATATTCTCTGGGGGATAAACAGATGTTTACAACCTGTTTATATATTGTAATATCTCCTCTTGGGGAGATTGTGAGCGCGTCCATGACCTGGGAGGTACTGTGGAACTTCAGGGGCAAGACAGATCCTTTTGGGAGGATCTGTTAATGTTTATGATGTGATTTCTACTAAGGCTGTGTTATGGGACACATCTTTGATCAGTAATTGTTAGTGTGATTGGATCACATCATGACATTTGTATTTAATGATCTGTTATTAATATTATTAAAGATAATAACTTATAATGATGTCATTTATTATTGGCACATCTTATAAGTATTAATTATTATAATATTAATAAGTTCTTTTATTAATAAGATATTAAAGTATATATCTTATACGTGAAATATCCCAATGTTAAGGAATGTGGGCGTAATCAGAGGGGAAAAAGTGATATCTGGTACTCTGGATATTTCACGTGACAGGAGGGTAAAGGGCCTACAAGTTATGTATCTTGTATAACAGGAATAAATAGATTAACCAGAATTATTCATGTGTTATTAATGAATAAATGATTAAAGTATTTATATTAATTATTGTAATTAATGTACTTTAATAATAATAATAGTAATGTAATAATAATGACTATATAATAATAATAATAACTACAGAATAGTAATTATTATTAAAGATAATACAAATTAATATTACATGAAGTTATTTTAAGGAAATAATATTAATAAATAGTAATAAGACTAAATAAGAATAGTAATTATTATTAGAGATAATAATAATTAATAATAATTGCAGTTACGTGGTACATGTCAGGTACTGTGATATGTAATCAGTGGCTGACAGCCAGCCAACCACATCTACATGTAAGATTACATAAGAAAACCTTGAAAATTGTCAAAGTTGGTGTATCCCCCATTGCAGGTAGGAGACACAACCTCAAGACACTCAGAGCCACTACCTCAGGAACCCAAGGATTCACTCAAGTTACAGCTCACCACTCTGACCAGAAAAAGGCCTCTTTCACCCAGTACCTCAAGTATTGTCAGTCAGTCCCCTTTTTGACCCTTTCTTCTCTGACAGTTTTCCTTCTCTGTCTTCCCCTTCTTTTCCCTCTTTCCCTTTTCCCCCATCTGCAATCAAAGAATTAGATCACATTCTTCAGCATAGAACCTTGCCTATAAGTCTAAAAGTCAGGGCTGATTAGTTTACTAATTCAGTTGTCCCTCCACTGTTTCCTTAGTGTGTGAGGAGGCTGTTGCTCTCTTAAACGTATCTAGCACAGCTTAGTCAACCTTTCCAGTTTGAGCTCATTAATCATTACCAGAGCACTCAAAAAAATCATTCTAAAAGAATAAAAAGATCAACATCTCTTCCCTTTCCCCCTTTTGTCTTTTCTTCTACTAGTTGTATCCCTTATCCTTGAAATAAAACCAGTAGTGCCCCCCAAAATCTTGTGTCCTGTTTTCACTTTAGAGACCCTGGCTCACAGTTCTGCTATTCTGCGCTCAAGTTTAGGGGCAACAGAGCACTGTTCTTCTTGTATCATTAGCACAGTGTACTGCACACTTTTTTGCGCCCTGTGTGTGTAGCGTTAGCGCAATTGGGCGCATGTGTGCTAACACTACTCTAACAGCTAACTGCAGCTTCTAACCTTTAGCATAGTGTTAGTGCATATGCGCACAATTGTGCTAATGCTAAGCTAGAAGTTAGTACATTTGTGCTGCACTAAGCTATGGTTAGTCTAGTGGCACAGCATTGCAATAACACTATATCTGGTTTCCCTGCTTCTTGTTTTTCCCATCAGGCCACAACTCCAACAAACCCACCCACTTGAACAGGGCAAAACATGGTTATTTGCTTGGCCATGGTTGCAGATGCAACAGGTGATGCCGCTGCAGGCATGATTTTGGAATCTGGGGCAACCCATCACGTGGCAGAACTTTCCAATCATATTCTTTTGTGTCAGCTTGCTACTATGACAGAGCAACCTGTCACAAGTTTTCTACAAGAATTATATTATAAAGAATATAGAATATCAAATAATGGTTAGAATATTATTTGATATTCTGAATCTACACTAAAATTAACCTAGGGTACCTCACTCACAGGTACCCCTAATTCTCACTCCTTCACTATGTAAATTAGCTTATAAGAATTAGCAAGTACCTTTAATAAAAAAGACACTTGCTTTAATTAATGCTTATATATATAAATACATATTCTTAAACCCCATTTCCAGTCACGGAAATGAGGTGTTGTGTAAATTAGGGGAGATACTGTAAATACACCGTGTTTTACTCAAACCCCGCGTACCGCAGTCCGCATAACCTGAAGTTCAACCCGCGTGACTGAAAGCCCACGCCAAAGTTGGGATATAAGCCCCCGCGCAAGCATTAAGCCCCTTACAGGCTCTCAGCTGGCACGCGGACTCCACAGTCACTCAGGTACACCCAAATCAGCAAAAACACGCCCCAGTGACCTCATTACATATGTTACATATGTAATAAGGTTACTGGGGACTAAATAATTAAATATATTGAATGTTATTATTTATTTATACATATAAATAAAATATATTGAGTGAACAAACAGTACAAACAATACTGTGGCTTATTATAAATACAAATAAGCCACTAGGATTAAATCTATAACAAACAGTACTAATGTACTACAGACTGTACGTCAATATAAATATATAAATAATAATAAAATACATTAATAAAATCAATTGGTGACGTGTTGTCATACAGTGGTATATGACACTACAAATTTCCAATATGAACTGGTCATTCAGCCAGTTTCATAGCCTTTTGGTTAAGGAGCGTAGTTCAGTTTGATTGGAAATGCTGAGTCATGATACATGTATTCAAAGCAGGGGCTGCTGAAGCGTCACCACGAAAGTAAAAAATGGCCAAAATGTGGTCCAAAGATCCCACAAGTTGGCCAATCATACCTACAGGGTCCCCAGGGGGAACTCAAGACTATTTAAGGAGCTCTTCAACCGCCCAAAGAAGGCTCCTCATGCTTCCCAATACCCACTAACACCCTTACCCACTTATTATTAGATAAAAACATCTTTATAACACAGTCTGGTAAGCCTCTTAGTAGTTATTCTTTAGCCCTGTCTTCCCCAACAACTTTAAAGTGACCATCCAGCTCCACAAACCATCCATCAAAGCGCTCCAAACTGTCCAGTTTTACCCTGAATATCCCCAAGATCCCTCAAGGTTTATTACTAGTAAGTAATAACCCTTTTCTTGAAGATATTCCCCATTTTCCTTTCCTGGGATTAAACCACCCCTGATTTATCAGGCCCCAGTGGTCCAGGTACCTAAATCCTCTGCAATTTATTTGCAAGATACCTTAGAGGGATCTAAACCACCCCTTATTTATCAGGCCCCTCTGGTTTTAATCATATTAAATTTATTTAATATAACTATTACCTTATTTTTCTCTAAATTTGACGTCACAATTCCCCCATTTTATTTGGGAATTGCAACTTTGTACCTTACCCAGAGTTTATATACTCTGTACATCTATCTTTGCACCACCTGTAGCTAGAAGGACTTGTCCTTGGCATCAGGGAGGCTGACATTTTGTATATCCTGTAAAGCCTCTGGTGATATTGAATATGTCTTCTTTGCACAGTTTCAATTCCATGTTGGCAACCCATAGACTATAGTGAAAATATGAAGATAACCAATGGGGCTGGGACACTTACAACTCCAAAGGTACTATTCAGCCCAGAAATGATGGGGAAACTTCTTGTTCTTGGCCAATTTATTGTTTTCATCCACATTTTTTACCCAAAAACAACATATACCTGATTTCATCCTCAATAACAGCCTACCACAAAAATTACTCCTGGATAATTGGTTCATCCTCATTTCAACTTTGTTCCTCTTCCATAAAACAATATTCAACCCTTAATTACACATCCCCCCCTGGAAATTCTCCATCTTTTGATTGGTACTGCCAACTAGGACGGGGGTTGATAAATGCACGCCCCAACGGGCACGCCCACGCCCACGCACGCCCTTAAAAAAAAAAGGCGTGCAACCCGCACGCCTTTTTTTTATCGGCGTGCGTCCTGCACGCCCATCCTTGGGCGTGGGCACGCCTGTAGATGGGCGTGCAGTTCGCACGCCCATCTACAGGCGTGCGACACCCCCAAGGAGGGCGTGCAGCCGCACGCCCTGCCGGGGAGGACTGCAAGCCCCTCGGCCAGAGGGATCCCCCCGGTTGAGGAGGTTATACAACCTCCTCGACCGGAGGGAATCCCCCTCCGGTTGAGGAGGTTATACAGCCTCCTCGACCGGAGGGATCCCTCCCGGTCGAGGAGGTCATACAACCTCCTCAACCGGAGGGAATCCCCCTCCGGTCGAGGAGGTTATACAGCCTCCTCGACCAGAGGGATCCCTCCCGGTCGAGGAGGTCATACAACCTCCTCGGCCGGAGGGGGATTCCCTCCGGTCGAGCAGGTTGTATAACCTCCTCGACCGGAGGGGGATTCCCTCCGGTCGAGGAGGTCATACAACCTCCTCGGCCGGAGGGAATCCCCCTCCGGTCGAGGAGGTTATACAGCCTCCTCGGCCGGAGGGATCCCTCCCGGTCGAGGAGGTCATACAACCTCCTCGACCGGAGGGGGCATCCCTCCGGCCAAGGAGGTTGTATGACCTCCTTGACCGGAGGGAATCCCCCTCCGGTCGAGGAGGTTATACAACCTCTTTGACCGGAGGGGGCATCCCTCCGGCCGAGGAGGTTGTATGACCTCCTCGACCGGGAGGGATCCCTCCGGTCGAGGAGGCTGTATAACCTCCTCGACCGGAGGGGGATTCCCTCCGGTCGAGGAGGTTGTATAACCTCCTCGACCGGGAGGGATCCCTCCGGCCGAGGAGGTTATACAACCTCCTCAACCGGAGGGGGCATCCCTCCGGCCGAGGAGGTTGTATGACCTCCTCAACCCCTCCGGTTGAGGAGGTTGTATGACCTCCTTGACCGGAGGGGGATTCCCTCCGGTCGAGGAGGTCATACAACCTCCTCGGCCGGAGGGATGCCCCCTCCGGTCGAGGAGGTTGTACAGCCTCCTCGACCGGTGCTGATGTCATGCGTACATTGTTGTGTACGCATGACATCAGCATGTGTATAGGCAGGGGCGTGCCCCCTGCCTATATACATAGAAAGGGCGTGTTGGTCGCACGCCCTTTTTATGTGTATAGGCAGGGGGCACGCCCCTGCCTATACACATAAAAAGGGCGTGCGGTTCGCACGCCCTTTTCTGAACAGGGCGTGCGACCGCACGCCTGAAGTCTCGCACGCCGATGGGCGTGCAGCCCCCACGCCAATCAAAAAAAGGCGTGCGGGCAGCACGCCTTTTTTTTTATCGGCGTGCGTTCGGCGTGGGTGTGCCCGGGGGGGCGTGCATTTATCAACCCCCAACTAGGACATGTCTGGAATAAATTGTGAAAGATATTTTAAAAATATTTGCTCGGTCTTTTGACCTCAAACATTGGTTGCTGTTTGTATGTGAAACTTGCAAACAAACAAAGAGTTAATGTTACCAACAATCCCTACCAGAAATCATCCCTTGTGAAAACAAGCTCAAACCTCTTGTGACCAATGTCATGGGTGTTGGAGTTTGTAACAGCTTGACTACCAAGGATATCTTGACTGAAGGATTTCCTGTGTGCAAGAGAAGTAAAGTGGGGTATTTGGAGTGTTACAACTTCAAATTTGAAGCATTAAGTTGGGCGTTGATAAACGCACGCCAAGCGCGCACACCAATTTTTTTTGGCGTGCGGGGCCTACACGCCATTTTGTTTTGGCGTGTAGGGTCTACACGCCAAAAAAAAAGGGCGTGTGAGACCCACACGCCAAAAATGGCGTGTGGTTCCCGCACGCCATTTTTTTTTGGCGTGTGGGCCCCGCACGCCAGATAAAATTGGCGTGTGGGCCCCGCACGCCAATTTTTTGGCGTGCGGGTCCCCGCTCGCTCACGTAATCAAATGGGAGGGCCCATTTGATTACGTGAGCGAGCCCTCCCGGCTGACAAGGTTATACAACCTCGTCAGCCGGGAGGACTTCTCCCGTCACGAGGCTGTATAACCTCGTCAGCCGGGAGGACTTCTCCCGGCACGAGGCTGTATAACCTCGTCAGCCGGGAGGACTTCCTCCCGGCTGACAAGGTGATACAACCTCTTCGGCCGGGAGGACTTCCTCCCGGCTGATGAGGTTATATGTCAGCTGGCAAGTAAATCATAGTCACCCATAGACTGGCCAACATAGTATTTTACTACACCATCTGCAGTTTCCTTAAAGATTCACCTTAATTTCACTCATTTCATTATTAACATACTTTACATATGCTTGTATTTAGTCAACCTCAGCAAGCCTCATATAAAGTTGTACCCTCTGAACTCTCTTGATCCCCAGACTTTCAGAAGAGAAGATAATAATAACCTACTTTTATTTACCATTCCTCTTGAGCTTGAAGATACATCTACACATCACTACTTCCAGCTTGCGTGACCCATTCATATCTACATATCACTGTCTGGATCCTCACGCCTGAACCTCTCAAACTTATCACCGGCTGGGTGTAAACTCTTGGACCAGATTCAACCCCATCTACAACTCGGAGCCGCTGGTCAATTCCAGCAAATTTCCATCGAGGGGATTTTAATCACCCCGGAGTAACCCACTGCTGACATTATACAACCTCGTCGGCCGGGAGGACTTCCTCCCAGCTGACGAGGTTATATACAACCTCGTCGGCCAGGAGGACTTCCTCCTGGCTGACGAGGTTGTATAACCTTGTCAGCCGGGAGGAAGTCCTCCCGGCCGACGAGGTTATACAACCTCGTCGGCCAGGAGGACTTCCTCCTGGCCGACGAGGTTGTATAACCTCGTCAGCTGGGAGGAAGTCCTCCCAGCCGACAAGGCTATACAGCCTCGTCGGCCAGGAGGACTTCCTCCTGGCTGACGAGGTTGTATAACCTCGTCAGCCAGGAGGAAGTCCTCCCGGCCGACAAGGCTATACAGCCTCGTCGGCCAGAAGGACTTCCTCCTGGCTGACGAGGTTGTATAACCTCGTCAGCCGGGAGGAAGTCCTCCCGGCTGACGAGGTTATACAGCCTCGTGCCGGGAGGAAGTCCTCCCGGCTGACGAGGTTGTATAACCTCGTCAGCTGGGAGGGCTCGCTCACGTAATGGAATGGGCCCTCCCATTTGATTACGTGAGCGAGGGACCCGCACGCCAAACAATTGGCGTGCGGGGCCCACACGCCAATTTTATTTGGCGTGCGGGGCCCACACGCCAAAAAAAAATGGCGTGTGGGAACCACACGCCATATTTGGCGTGTGGGTCTCACACGCCCTTTTTTTTTGGCGTGTAGACCCTACACGCCAAAAAAAAATGGCGTGTAGGCCCCGCACGCCAAAAAAAATTGGCATGCGGGTTGGTGTTGGCGTGCGCGCTTGGCGTGCGTTTATCAACGCCCCATTAAGTTGCTGGTAAAACTTGATTATCCTCAATTGGAAAAAAGAACAAAAAGCAAATCAAACAAACATCAAGACCAAGGTCAATTTAAATTACCACCACACTACAAAAACTCAACTTCAACAACCTCCTAGTTCTGAGCCAGAATTATATTGGTTTAATGAAGATTACACAACAGTAACAAACCCCTGGATTTAATAATGATTATTGAAGGTCATCTGTAGTGTTATTGTTACAGTATCAATTTTACTTCAATCAATAATTCTAATAATTGTTCTTCAGATTACTGAAACTGGTTCCATTTTTTATTGTTAAGTTTTCTTTGTTAAGCTTTCAATCAAAAGTTTATCATTTTTTATCTAAATAAGAAGGACACAACACCTAAAATATTAATAATTGGTCCATTTGATGTAGATACATCTGGCAACTGTTTCCTCTTGACTGTTCACAATCACACCACCACTTACTCCTTTTTTTAACCAATGAAAAAGTTTTCAGAATTTCCTCACATCATCATAGCACTCATCAAGAAAACAATAGCACATTTTGGATTGGCACCAAAGTTCATCCAATGCAATAACACTAAAGAATACACCATCAAACCACTACCATATTACCTTGACTCCATTGGTTCCCAAATCATATTCACCTTCCCTTATACCCCTGAGCAGAATCGTGAGGCCAAAAGACTCAACCAAACCCTGGGCAATATTTCTAGGTCAACCCTAACTTACTCCGGCATGCCATCCACTCTATGGCCCTATGCATACAAATGTGCCTGCTTCCTAATCAATCAGCTGCCCAACTCACAATTTAAGGCAAGGCCACTAGCAATGTGGTCTAACTGTAGACCATTGGGGGACAACTTTTACTCATTTGGGTCCCATGCATGTGTCCATATTCCAAAAGGAAAACAATGGAAACTCACTCTATGGGGTTGGACCGGCTACCTAGTTGGATACCAATAAAACAAACAAGGCTGGTATTTTTGGAACCCCCTGACTGTCACCAAGCAGCTAGTCAACGACAGTGCTGCGCCTGACAAACCCGCTCAGAGAGCAGGACTTAACCAGTAGAAGAAGTAAGAAATGCGCAGCAAGGGAAAGGAAGAGAGGGATCGACAGACGCAAGATATCCCACATGTTCAGGCTCAAAGAAGAAAGGTATAAAAAAAGAGGAACATTAGAAGAAGAAGAAGGTTCCTGGTCAGAAGTTAGTTACCAAGCCTGATCTAATTGTAGATTTCAAAATACTTTGAAATACTACAATTGGGGCTTATACAACTCTCTGATTTCCATACATCCTATCTCTTATAGAAAATCTCCCCAGAACTCGACCTTCTTTTAATCTCAACAGCAAGTTCGAGTTCTATTCCTTTCCTCTCTAAACTCTTCCTCTTCCTCCCTACCCTGTACAGAGTCTAATTAGGCTCAGGTTGTGCCCAACCAGTCCCTCTAGAAAGAGGCGCGGCTTATCTCCTCTTTTATAGTCAAAAAGAGTTGAGAAATATTCATTGTAGATCACTTTAGAGACCTACTCTGACACTGACTCAGGAGGTAGTCAATTCTAAGTGTGCTGATTTTCTCAATTTCTAAGGAAACCCTTGAATCCCTGTTCCTTCATCCTTAACTTACCATCCTACCCTTTGTAGAGTTCTGAGGTTGGGCCAAGAAAAGACAAAAGAAATATGCAAACAACAGGACTTGCAAATCAACCAACGTCAATCTCTATCAGATTCGGACATCCGCACAAATCTCAAAACTGCGTTGAAATCAAAGGATGCTTTGATCTGGCGGGCGGCATGCATGACTGAGTGGGAAAAACTACTCAACATTCACGATTTTGAAATAGAAGAGAAAGAAAAGAAACATGTGATCAGATCCGTTTCGTCTTTGACATCAAGAGAAAACCAGACGGGATAATTTACAGGTACAAGGCGCGTTTCGTCGTCCATGGTTTCTAAAGTATCCAAACTATGGGTAGTTTGGATGAAAACTATGTATTACTCTAATATGTAGTTTAGGAAAATGGAATGAATGGAATAATCATACTGTAAGTACATGGGTATTTATAGTATAGATTATGTAATAGGGTAATGGAAATTACATGTGAAAGAAGTGTCACTTCTCGAGAATGTCATCTGATGACTAACTGTAGTGAGGAGTAATCTTATACCTAATGATTACGTATCTAGCTACAATACCCCCCCACTCGACAAGGAACCCAAACTAACACTGCTCTGTAACTTGTGCACCGGCGCTGGAAGGTTCTTGGTAAAAAGATCGGCAAATTGTTTCTGAGTGGGGACCCAGGTAACCAATATTTTCTTCTCAAACAGTGCTTGATTAGAGATGTAAAACTCTCGATCCGTGTGCCTGGTCCGTTTGTTGGAGCCGCCGTTGGTACAGATAGTAACGGTGGCTTGATTGTCGCAATACAGGTGTCCAGTGAGCCATACACCGACTAGGTCAAAAAGGAGATTGCGCAGCCAGAGAATTTGTTTGGTACAGTGGCCAAGGGCCATATACTCAGCGTGCGCAGTAGAGGAGGCCACTGTGGTGAGTTGACGAGAGACCCACAAAATAGGGCAACCATGAAATAAAAGAAGCAAACCGTAATTAGATCTGGATAACTCTCCTCCCCAGTTAGCATCGACGAATCCACATAATTCAGGACTGTCCGCTCGTGGAAAGAGGTTAAGGGTATCATCTCTTGTAGATGCTAAGTAATTGACAAGGTGACGGAGGCAATTCCAGTGAAGGTGGGAGGGTTTTTTTGAAAACCGGGCAAGAAAGTTAACAGCAAAACAGATGTCGGGACGTTTCCCAACCGCTATGTAGCTCAGGGCTCCCAAGAGAGCAATGTAAGCAGAGGGCTCAACACCATCGCCATCCTGATTGTTGGTCGGAGGAAGATTTCCTACAGGCAGAGGTGTTGTTGCCGCCAATGCCCCATCCCAGTGCTCCGCAAGGACTTTGGAGATGAGTTTAGGCTGACACAGTGAAAATCCGAGAGGACCACGTTTAACATGTAGGCCCACAATGTTAGAGAGATTGTCTTGCCATTTGATCTGCAGGGATTCGGAAAGGTCACGCTCAAGTTGTCGAAGGATATCATTAGACGGGCCGGTGATGATACCGTCGTCCACATGTATCCACACGATGGTGGCACCATCATTGGATTTCAAAATATAAACACTAGAATCATATTGGGACAAAACGTAGCCAAGATTCCCTAATGATTCAGACAGAAACTTCCACCAGCAGCGCGCCGCTTGCTTCGTCGCGTAAAGGGCCTTCTTCAAATGGCAGGCAAAACCCGGAGGGCAGTCTAGACCGTCGGGAGGTTGAACCCATAAATCTTTGTCTATAGGTGAGTTGAGATAGGCAGCGACAAAGTCAAAAGAGTGAACAGGCCAGTTACATACCGCTGCAATAGAAAGCAAAATTCTCATGGACACAAACGAGGCAGTAGGCGCAAAGGTCTCATTAAATTGGATATCCACAAGCAACGTAACGAGCTTTGTAGCGCCCCACCAGACCATCATCTCCAGTCTTCTTAGCAAAGACCCATTTAGCAGACATAACCTTTGTACCCACCGGTATCGGGGCGACATCCCACACCTCGAGAGTTTGTAAGTTTTGCAGTTCCTCCTTGATGGCATTGACCCACAATTCATGATCCACCGTCTTGAGTGCCTGTTTGTAAGTGGACGGTACTCCAGCAGCAAAGAACTCGGGAACCGCACTACTGATCATGTCCACCATTTCCTCCTGACCCTGTACAACAAGCTCATCCGCAAAATCACCGAGTTTGAGATCTAGCATAGTCGCCAGACACAGGGGCGGGGTAGGATCCGTATCGATGTGTTTAAAACCCAAAAAGGTAGCTATCACAGAGGAAATAAAAGTTTTAGATTCAGGGGCCCAGAAATACCAACCCTTCGAGCCAGGTAGAAAACCAATAACCCGCGCTGGGATAGCACAATCGTCCAATTTACGACGTTTCTCTACAGGAACATGAACGAAAGCAAGGTCGCCAAAAATCCGGGCAGAGTCCAGGCTGGGCTTTCGATTGAACATATGCTCGAATGGTGTGACTGTCCCACTAGCTTTGTTAGGGATACGATTGAGGATGTGACAGTCCCAGATAAAAGCAAAGGCCCAGAACTCTTTTCCCAAACCACTGCCTGTCAACAGGGTCCTTCCCATGTCTTGAAGCGTACGATTAAAACGCTCAATGCTCCCGTTTTGATAATGGTGGTAAGCGATTGCACGTTCAGTGCGGATACCTTTACTTTTAAGAAAATTTAAAAGGGAGGCATTATTGAATTCACCCCCGTTATCGGACCGTAAGCCTTTCAAGGGCAGTCCAGTCTGGTTTTCTAACTCCAAGATACAATTGATGAGGAGCCGAGTGGCCTCGGACTTGAGAGTCAATATCTTAACCTCACTATAACCGCTTCCAAGGTCCCTGATGGTGAGAATGTACTTTCCTCCACCAACGGATGGGATTTCAAAGGGACCGATGAGGTCAACGTTCCACATGTCCATGGGCAAAAAATTCCGGCGTTCAGAGGAAAGGGAATTTCTTTGTACACTTTTGGCAATCATACACGTAGGACAATGGATTTGGCCTTTGGGAATTGTAGACGGGAGGCCTAAGACCACTCCAGACTTCACCATGCTCCGTATTACACGTAAACTAACGTGACCCAGGCGTTGATGTAAATTCAGTAAAAACGATTCATCGGCTGTAAGATTGCGTGGCGGACTATGACGAGGTACAGAATC
This sequence comes from Puccinia hordei, assembly GCA_007896445.1. NCBI lineage: Eukaryota > Fungi > Basidiomycota > Pucciniomycetes > Pucciniales > Pucciniaceae > Puccinia > Puccinia hordei. The sequence goes on from RDRW01000204.1 coordinate 72,861, forward strand.
TGGGATAGTATATACAAAAGGGTCAATGGCAGGAGGAGGTGTAGTAGTAATAGCATGACAAGAGGGCACGGGTAGGATTGTTTTTGAACGATTGACAGTTGTAATACAGGAAGGAGCGTGGGGAGCCAAAAGCCATTTACGAGAGGAAAAATTGAGGGTCGAAGTAGCCCAAATAGAGGAGTTGAAAGAGATGTGGAAGCTGTCGGTCAGCGTTTCGTACGCCAGATAATGACCTGCTAGGCGAAGGGCGGCGGCTGAAATCAAAGTGTGGCCGGCATTCTCGCAGTACAAAACATTCTTAAGCGCGATGGCCGTTGAATTCAGACCATGAAAAATTAACATGCCCGTGGCTGTAACAAAATTAGGTGGACCATTAGTTGCTACCTGGAGAGGAATTTGCTTTGACAGTATTTTAAAATGGGAGAGAGCTGACTTGTCACCCGTGATATGGTGAGTGGCACCCGTGTCGAAAATGATTTCGGGATTTCCTGCAGCTGCTAAATTTGCCTGGCTTGCTTGGGGCAACGGCTCACGAGTATCTTCCCACACCATATTATCATTGAGATGGTCATTGGAGGTTTCACCTATATCAGCAATTTTAGCTTCGGGCCGGGGTCGCTGGGTTTGATGGGCAGGTCTATAAGTGGGACAATAGGAATCCGCAGCACTGCCAGCATAATTGCCTAGGTTGAGTTCATCCCAGTTAAACTAGGATGCAAACAACCAATTTAAAGTAGGTTGACCTCAACCAATGAAATATAAAACCAAGGGGGGTCCCTTGGATTTATATTTCATCAGTTGATTTCAACCAAGTTTAAATTGGTTGAGTGCATCCCAGTTTAACTGGGACAACTTCATCCTAGGCAATTATGCTGGCAGTGCAGGGCGTCCACCACTGGGCAAAGGTTGCGGAGGTCTTGTCGTGTTCATAGGAGGGCGATAGCCAACAGGTGGCGTGATGATTGGGTAGTGGGCCTGGAAAGAGTTGGGGCTCACACTTACTGTATGGTGCAGGTTCCTGGTTTGTTTGATCGGTTCTACACAATCGGCTATTTGATGAGTGCTGGAGTTACATCTGAAACAAGTACGCATCCTTCCATTGGTGCGGCGCTCCGGTTGTCCAGCCAGTCCGTAGACGTTCCCGGGATGACTTTCAATTGAAGTGGATCGCTCAGGGACTACATTGGTAGCAAACCCATTCACAGTGGTATCGCAAAGAGGCGCTCAAGAACAAGAAAGAAGTCGGGCTTGGCGTTCAGCAAGGAGATCAACCATGCAATTAAAAGAAGGGAGCTTATTGTTGTGCCATGACAGCTCCATGTCTATTTTCTGGTCAAAATCGTTGCGCAGTTCGCTTCCGGGGATGATTGACTTTTGAAGGATGAGACCAAGGATGCTGTCTTTGGAGAGGGAGATGCCGGACGCTAGTAGATCCTCAAATCGAGACCGGAACAGGGTGGAAAGTTCGCTGGCATTGGTTTCTGCTGAGATCGGAAGTTGAAGGAGGTCAATCCACTTCGACAACTGGGAAGTCCGACTGATAGAGCCGAAACGAGATTTGATAGCCAGTAACATATCGTGGCTCTTGGAGAAATCGTATAGATCAAATTGGATAGATGAATCCACGGAACCTAGTAAGATACTACGCCCCGCGCACTCCAGAGGGTGGCCGCTCTGATCATGCAAGAAGAAACGCTCGTCACGTAAATATGAAAAGGCAGTTTCTACGAGCTCACAATGCCACATCCGGAAATTGGAGCCATCCGGACGAATGAAGCAGGATGCAAACCGAGATACAGCGTCTCGAATGAGGGAAGCCTTGGCTCTGTGGTCGCTTGCCGACAATGTCCTGGGGTCGGATCTGGTTTCTGTTTGAATGAAGGGTCGAGAATGCACCGCTGGTGCCGTAGTTCCCCCAATCATTGTAGCATCCCCTTCCTCATCGGATGCAGGGCGGGAATCGGTGTGACGGCGAGTTTGGGAACGGGTGGTGATACGGGTGGGCGAGCGTTGGACGGACATGATAAGGGGTATGGATAGGAAAGGGGAAGTTTTTGTTGAAATATGAAGGAAAAAGATTAAAAGTAGAAAGTATAGACAGGAATATGTATGGGAGAAATGAAAAAAGGTGGTTTCAGAGGGGAAATGGACGGAAATTTTTTTTTGGAGAAAGTATAGATGTGATATGGAACAGAAAATGGGAAAAGGTTTGAGAGGGGAGATGTAGACACTAGAGATAGAGGTCAGCCACACTGGCTTTTATAAACTAATTTTGGACGAGTATCTACCACACAGGTACAGTACAGTCACTCCGGATACGCGCAATGCCACACAGGCGAACTTTGCCACACAGGCGAGACGAATATACTACACTGGTAAAAGGATAATGCCACACAGGCGAGAACAGAACTATAAATGCCACACAGGCAAGAACGGATCGCTGCCACACAGGCTAAGACAAGAATGATTTTCAAAAAAATAAGGCGGAAAACTAAAAAAATGTTCAGTTAGAGTATAGTAAACAAGAGGCTCATAACCTAAAGTATCCAAACTATGGGTAGTTTGGATGAAAACTATGTATCACTCTAATATATAGTTTAGGAAAATGGAATGAATGGAATAATCATACTGTAAGTACATGGGTATTCATATGTAATAGGGTAATGGACATTGTTGTAGTTGAGTGACGTAACCCTTACCTAAAAGTATTACCTCTCACTACAGTTACGTAATACGTAACATACTCGACGTCAACATTTCTCTTTTCTCTCTTTTACTCTCTCATTTCTCATAATATTATTACATAATATATTTCGCTGTTGTACATAATACATACTATAAATATCCAAGTATTTACAGCAGATTATGTTTTCTCATTCCTATGCAATCCATGATCTTTTAGTTCAATCCTAATTATTCATATACTTAGGATCCTTTAGGTTATGAGCCTCTCGACTATAGTTTTAGGCTAAAAGATTTTCATTGTTTCATATACCTTCTTCTTAGTTTTTCTCCTGTGTGGGGGCAGTCGTGTATATCTGTGTAGTTCCTCGAATTGACCTGTGTGGTCTTTGTGTGACCTGTGTAGTCTGTGCGTGACCTGTGTGGTCTATCCGTATGCTGTGTGCTTAAAAATCATCCGCTAGAAACTTTATTTGCTGTCTTATACCTGCTCTATAGTAGATACCTATATAACCGCCTAAGAAACTGCTACGTTTTCCTCATTCATTCTTTTCCCTACCGTATGAATTTTTCTTCCCCATCTATTTCCATCAAACCTACTTTCATATCTTTCCTGTACCATAATTCTCCATGTCTGTCCAGCGATCCCCAGTCCGCATAACCACCAGATCAGCCAATAGATGTGCGACGGAATCCCGCCAAGTGTTGGATGAAGAAGGCGGAGCCACATTCCTCGTTCAACCAATTCCAAATCCCTCTGGACCCTCTATTCATTGACCTGACGTTTTCCCCGGAGGACACCCCTACCCAACCGCCTCTGACCATCAAGCTGAATCCTTGTTGATTAGGGATGCTACGGCGCGTTTTTCTTCCTGCTTCCTGAAACCTGATGGCGCTAATTTTTGTGTATGGTACCGTGAACTAGTTGAGGTGGCGTTTTCCTACCTTCGGGACGAGCGTTTTTTCCTTGCAGATCAACGTGGACACCCACTGGAACGAGCTGCACGCAGTATCTTACTGGGATCCGTGGACTCCTCCATCCGGTTCGATCTTTATGATTTCACGATGAGCCATGAAATGTTGGCTGCGATTAAAGGGTGTTTTGGAAGCATCAGCAGGACTTCTCAGTTAACCAAGTGGATTGACCTGTTTGAACCCACGGTTACGACAGATTCTAATGTGAGCGAGTTATCTGTTACATTCCGCTCCAAGTTTGAAGACCTACTGGCAGCGGGCATATCTTTGTCAAAGGACGACATTCTCGGTCTGATTCTACAGTCTGCTATCCCACCTGGATCCGACCTCAGAAACGATTTTGACCAAAAGATTGACATGGAACTATCTTGGCACAACAACCGCCTCCCCTCTTTCAATCGTATGATTGACCTCCTTTCCAACTCCCAATCCCGTTTGATTTCAAAAAACCGTTCCCACCATCAAGATCAACCGACGGGTTTTTCCATGCAGCCAATAACACAAAGGTCAGCCTCTATCAAAAGCCACCCAGGTAATGCCTATGCGCTGGCGGGCCGTCCTGAACGCCGTCCCGACAATCGTTCAAGGATGTGTTTTCGTTGCCAATCCACTTCACATCAAATCGCTGACTGTACAGAACCGGCTCCCCCATCCAAACCAACTTCCCATGTTATCTCTGGGAACCCAAACATCTTTCAAGCTCATTATCCAATAATCACACCACCGGTATATTACAGACCTCCGCAAGCTACTCGGCAATACTCTAATCCCTCACAGCGACCTGCCGGCTCTTATCGACCCAAGTACCGCAATGAAAGGTGAACCCAATCCCGCCCGATAGCTGCAGCTGCTGAAGTATATGCTGATGCTGGTGGTATAGACAACATGGATCAAGATCCCCAAGAAGTCTCATTGCCTGCTGCGAGCCACGCCAATCTTGTCTCTGCTGGATCTCCCGAGGTCCTTTTTGATACCGGTGCCACTCACCACATTACTGGCGATAAGTCAGCACTGACCAATCTTAAATTACTGTCCCGTAAAATACCCCTAAGAGTAGCTACTGATGGTTCCCCTAATTTTATTACAGCCACGGGTACAATGACTTTTCATGGGCTGAATTCAACAGTCATTGAGCTTAACAATGTCCTCTACTGCAGCAACGCCGGGCACACCCTGATCTCGGCTGCGGCGCTCCGACTTGCCGGCCATTCCATTTCTTACAACAACGCGGACGATTCCTTTAGTCTCATGTTCAAATCTTCAGTCTAGGCGAAATCATTCCTTGACACACATTCTCGTAAATGGCTTCTTCCTTCATCTTCTCAATCCTTTCCTTGTATTGTCAGACCCCATCTACTAGTACCTACTTGTATTACTGTCCTTACCACCGCTGCCAAAAGCAATACTATGCCTACTTTCCCTTATCCTATTGCAACTGGCGTTCCTAAACCCGCTGCTGCCGTTCATTTAACTGCCGCCAAACAAGAATTACTACGCATTCACGAGCGCCTAGGCCATAGCAGTTTGCGAGTAATCCGCCGCATGATAAAATCCCAGGTGGCCTTGGGACTTCCTCAGTCTCTGCCTGCAGGCCAGATACACTGCCCTACGTGTATCATCTCTAAAAGTATCCTTCAAAACAAACTTGCCCCTAACCAGCGAGAGATTATCCCTATGGACATCTGGAGTGTAGACCTCATTGGACTATTTGAAGTTCCTTCTTTTGGGGGTGGGAGATATGCTCTGACTGTCCGAGATCTAGGATCTGGTTACAGCGAGGTTAAGATTTTAGTCCTCAAATCAGAGGCGTCCAAACTTTTGATTGACTGCATTAATTTTTTGGAGAGACAAACCGGCCGCCCACTCAAGTGCCTCAGATCGGATAATGGGGGGGAGTTTAATAACAAGGTTTTAACTTCTTTTCTGACTGATAGAGGCATCAAAACTGAACGAGCAATAGCCTACCATCATTATCAAAATGGATCCATTGAAAGGTTCAATCGGACCTTACAGGATATGGGTAGGACAGTCCTGGCTGGGAGTGGTCTCCCAAAAGTCTTTTGGGCATTTGCTTTCCTGTGGTCGTGCCACCTACTCAACCGCATTCCCAACAAATCAAGCGGTGAAATTACTCCTTTCGAAAAGATTTTCCATTCCAAACCTAACCTAGACCTTGCCCGAGTGTTTGGTGACACGGCTTTCGTTCATATTCCTTTTGAGAAACGGCGTAAACTTGACAACCGTTCTGTTCAAGCTCGCATAGTCGGATTCCTCGACGAATCTAAAGGTTGGCTCTTCTGGGTCCCGTCTACCAATTCTTTCGTCTCATCGGCTATTGCAAACTTTATGAATCACAAACAGATACCCTCCCCTTCTATTCCCCCATCCTGCCTCGCTAGCATGTTAGATCTAAAACTTGGTGATTTTTCCAACGAACTCACGGTCAATGAACAGGAAGAGGTGGTTGATTTAGTTCTCTCTAGTGTTCCCGAATTATGCTCTGCAGATCTCCCCAACACATACAAACAAGCTTTGAAAGCTACTGACAAAAACAACTGGAAAGACGCTATTTTAGAAGAACTCGAAAATCTCCGTGCTCTGGACGTCTGGGAAGTTCAGAAAGTACCTACGGGTACCAAGGTTATGTCGGCAAAGTGGGTATTTGCGAAGAAAAACGACAATGACGGCATGTTGACCCGCTACAAGGCTTGCTATGTTGCACAAGGCTACAGTCAAATTGCAGGCATACAGTTTAATGAAACTTTTGCGCCAACGGCCTCATTTGTGTCCATGAGGATTCTACTTACGCTGGCAGCGCCACGGAACTGGCCTGTCCACTCCTTTGATTTTGTCGTGGCTTACTTGAACTTGCCAATCGACGAAGAGCTCTGGGTATCCCCTCCCAAAGGTTTATCTTGTCCGCCTGGTTTTGCTTGCCACCTGAAGAAAGCATTATACAGAACGAGGCAAGCTGCCCGTTGCTGGTGGAAATTTCTCAGCTCAACTCTCTGTGACCTTGGTTATGTGGCCTCTCAATATGACTCTAGCCTATATGTCCTTAAATCTGACAACGACGGTACCATTGTTTGGATACATGTGGACGATGGGATAATCACTGGTCCATCCATTGAAACACTAGAACAATTGGAAAAATCTCTCTCCGCTTCCATCAAAATTAAATGGCAAGATAACCTGTCCAGTATTGTGGGGGTGGCTGTGTCCAGAACACCTGACGGATTTACTCTACATCAACCCAAGCTGATATCCAAGATCCTCCACGACCACTGGGACGGTGTTTCTACTGCCAGGATCCCCTTACCTACTGGTAACCTTCCTCCTACAAACGATGTCCCTGCTACGGGGAAACCAGACACTAGTTACCTCGCCATCCTCGGTGCACTCAGCTATATTGCTGTAGGAACCCGCCCCGACATTTCTTTCTCTGTTAACTTCCTTGCCCGTTTTTCCAACAATCCTTCTTCTGCTCACTGGAGCTGTCTCCGCCATCTTATCAATTATTTAGCTTCCACCCGCGATCAATTCCTCTCCATCTTTCCAAAATCACCCAAACTCCCCTCAGTGGCTTCGTGGATGCGAACTGGGGGGGTGAATTCTCCAGATCTAACTATGGACTCATCCTGTTTTTCTATGGATGCCCTATCTTGTGGATCTCCCGCCGACTTGCTACTGTTGCTTCTTCAACGGTCCATGCTGAATACATGGCTTTGGGACACTGCACGAAACAACTCCTTTGGATCAGAAATCTCCTGTATGATCTATGCTCCTCTTGGTTCACAGGTCACGTGTATTGCGACAATCAGGCGACGGTCACCATTTGTACTAATGGAGCCTCCAACAAACGTACCCGACATACAGACCGAGAATTCTACATTTCTAACCAAGCCCTCTTCGAGAAAAAGATCAGCTTATTTTGGGTACCTACGACCAAACAGTTTGCCGACATCCTTACAAAGAATTTATCTCCTCCGACCCACCTTCTACAACATCGGGTGGTTACTGGGGCCTTGTCGAGTGGGGGGGTGTTGTAGTTGAGTGACGTAACCCTTACCTAAAAGGATTACCTCTTGTAATGACTAAGGATGTATGATGATTTATTCTCAAGATCTACTATCAGATCTGAATGTCAACAGAAAAGCTAAACGACAACAAATGAGAGGGATTTAATTCAAAGATAGTATGATGATTTATGCAGGAAGATTCCTATATTTGCAAAAGTTAATGATGATAATGAAAACAAAATATTGTGATAAAGAAGAAATGGAAAGTGTACAACAACATGCTCCTTTTATACAAATATGGATCCGCTTATGTTGTTCCTTGGTGGTGTATTTTGATCCTCGGAGTTGCTTGATAGACCCGGAGATCCTAGGGATTTATTTAATGCTGTCCTCATTCCTTATGTAAGTTTGTTGAGTTCTTACAAATATACTCTACCTTGTGCTCGTCAGAAGTAAGGGTATTGGTAGTTGATTAGTTCGATGAAAAGAGTTGAGTATATTATGGAGATGACAAGGAATGTGCTTCAAATGAAGCCATCTATCGTGTGCCGGAGTAGAATGTTTCCAGCGAATTAAATATTCATCCGAGCCTTTCCTCCTTGATCGATAGGCTAGAACTTCCCCAAAAAATTCCCAATCAATAGTCGAGATTGCCGTGGTATGGTTATTAGGATGTTGGTTCTCTCCTGTTCGGAAGGTGTTAGCTGAAGGTTCTTTGTAAGGAGTTATTAGAGATACATTGAAAACTGGGTGAAGCTTTGGGTAATGGGCTTGTATATCAAGGTGAACGGCATTCTGTCCTACCATTTTTATAACTGAAAACGGTCCTAAATGTCGAAAATCGAGTTTAGAGCTTGTTCTGAGAGTCTTGATATTCTTTCGAGATAAAAGTACCAAGTCGCCAGGGATGTAAGCTGGGGGTGATGTGCGACGCTGGTTATAATATTGGGCTTGTTTGATCTTTGCTTGTTGTAGGGATGTGGTCGCCTTTTCTTGGATTGACTGAAGGTTCTGGATCATATCGTTTGCTTTGGAATTATTAGAAGGGGATGTTAAGGTATTAAATCTAGGATGATATCCATGAATAAAGAAAAATGGAGAAAATCCAGACGAGGTAGAATGTAAGTTATTGATAGAGAACTCGGCTAAATCTAAATTTTCGGACCAATCCTTCTGATTGTAGTTGACAAAATGTCGGAGGTAATCTTCTAATATTTGATTCATACGTTCCGTTTGTCCATCCGTTTGTGGATGGAAAGCAGTTGATGTGGCCGATTCGATATTTAATAATTTTAATAGTGACTGCCAAAACGCACTGGTAAAGGTGGTACCTCTGTCTGACACAATGCGGTCAGGTAAACCGTGTATACAAAACACTTCTCGTCAAAACATTCTTGCTAGTTCTGGTGCTGTCATTTCCTCCTTACAAGGGATGAAGTGTGTTGCTTTGCTAAGTAGGTCAATAACGACCATTATGGAATCGTAATGGTTAGAAATGGGAAGTTTAGTGATCATGTCCATACCAATTACAGACCATGGTCTGGTAGGTATCGGTAATGGTTGTAATAATCCCGCTGGAGCTTGTCTAGAGAAGCGGACTCGTTGACATGAATCACAAGAAGTAACAAACCCTATCACATCCTTTCGTATAGAAGGCCAGTCAAATGTTCTGAGGATCAAAGAGAGTGTTCGGGCAATTCCAGGGTGTCCTACTAGAGGTCCTTCATGAGACTCCCTTATGACTCTTTCTTGTAATGGTAGAGGGACATATAAACAATGTCTGAACCAATAGTGATCTGATGCGAAGTGATAATCCTCCTTCTCTTCGTCAGTCATGGTGGAATAGGAATTTGTTAAAGAAGAGAGAAATTCTGCGGATGCAGGTTGGAAATATAAATCATGTTCAGGCTTCATGTGTAATGAAGGATTGATAGCTGAGACCTGAATTTTGGATGCAAATGAATTTGGGATGAGTAAGGGTGAATGATTTTCAAAATCTGGGCGACGACTGGGTCCATCTGCTGGATTGGATGTTCCTGATAGATGTAGCAATTTGAAATTAAAGGAATCCAAGTAAGCAGCCCATCTAGCTTGTTTGGGGGTGAGGTTTTTAGACGTCATGAAATGTTTGAGATTTGCATGATCCGAGAACATTAATACTGGCTTGAGAGTGCCGGTGTGGAACTACTCAAAGGGCAGAATAGAGCTTGGAAGGGATATGTATAACTACACTAGTACTAATGTAGGTTATGACAAAGGTGCTGATATAAGAGCTGCCTTCCTGACTAATGCTAAGGGGATGAGTGTAACACTAAGAATAAAATAAAAGGTGTGGCTAATTTATATCTACTCTTAGAAGACTAATACTAATGTGCTTGTTTACCACACACACCAGGTGAGAGGGATGGATAAGGGGGGATGAGATGTATAAAGTATATGTAATATAAGTATAATAAGAGGCAAGGGTTTGTAGCTTTGGAGTCAAGGTGGGTCAAGAAAGAGAGAGGGGCAATCTTCTTATATTGAATCTAAACTGATATTTATATTGATATATTTATAGGTTGATGGTGACTTCTACTATGTATGTATACTAGTTTATGGGATCTGTAATGCTGGTATATGTTGGGGGGATATTTAGTAAGTCAGGGGTCCATAAGGGAACAAGAGGGAGGAACAGGTGTCCTTATATATCTGAGAAAGAGGAGGAGCCATAAGGCTGGAGGGAGGAACAACTAGGCTATGACATGTAGCTGGTGGGAAAAAGGAAGAACATGACAGATGAGTAGTGAGAAAGTGACTTATATGAAATAGTCATGATAGTGACAGATGAGTAGTGGGAAGGTAGAATTTATGTACAGTAGATATGATGTAAGATGTTACTGAATAAAGCCTAGTCATGTGCAGTGTATGTTATGTAGTGTCTATGTATTTTATATAATATTTATTTTGTATCTTGGTTGTGTAATATATCTACTTATAATATGTACTTATTGTATTCTATAACTTGCTTTACACTGTAACTTGCTGGATTATTCTTGGTTTGCCTGTAACTCTTGAACCATGAGGAATTTGAGGGTGGTTGGAGTGAGTGACTAGGGTTAAAATGGGGTGTAGAATCTGATTATGCAATAATAATGGTGAATATGTGTAAGGTTTGGGATTTATATGTGTATATGTGTAAGTATTTGGGGTTTATGAATGATAAGTAATCTTTACAATATAGTAATGAAGTGGAATGGATCACCACATCCTCCCTCAACTTATTGTCTGACCCCAGACAATGCAGCCAAAAGAGAAAGGGCTGGAAAAAAAGTGATCCATGGAAGTCCAGAGTATTCCTGTCCAAGGTCCAAGTGATCCAATCCAGTATTAGTCCATGCCAGTGTCCAGTATGAGCCAATCCAGTATAATTTGATCCAAAGTCCAATGTCCATAGTATTCAGTATCCATGTATCCATTATCCATTGTATTAATCTTCTTGTAAAATATATATCATAGTCTTTAAAGTGGTTGAAATTCCTTCTAGTATGCCATCTTGCTGAATATGTTCTTCATGTAAAAGTATCCTTGAAATTCTTGATTGTATTTTAATTATAAGCTAGGTTCATTATTTATTAGACTCAAATACTAAGCCATCATTGTACTTGTATACATGTATTTCTAATAAATGTTCATTCTAGCCTTCTTGTTCTTATTCATATCTTCTTGAAATTCTTGGACACTAATAAATGCTTACTGATACTTCTTGAGGTGGTGGTATAGTAGGAGCAACAATTCTTCTTAGTCTGGTTTTATATATCTTCTAATCTGAGTAATCCTTTGGCCTCTGGGTATTGGTGCTGATATGACTATGTCCTTTGGGGTATGGTAAAATATCTTGATGTTGGGTTAAGTGGTTTCTGATTTGGTTTGATTGGATGGAATTTTCATTGGGTGAAGGGTGTAAACTGAGAGGATGCTTGATTGTTCTTCCTGGGTTGAAATAAGTATATAAGATATATGTAGAATGAAAGGGAGCCTCTTTGTGATGTGATGTTGATGGGTGGAATGAGTAGAAAATATGTTGAGTTTGTGATGAGCTGATGATGAGGTGGAGTGAGTAGAAAAATATGTAGAATGTGTGTTTTGATGATGACTTCTTTTGATGTATGGTAGTTGAGGATCAGTGTTCTGTTGAGAGGAGGGAAGAAGAAAAAAAATCAAAAAAATCCTGGTAATTTTCCATTTGGCAGTGAAGTGCTCCTCCCCCCACTTATTGTCTGTCCCCAGACAATGGAGGGAAAAATAAGAAGAAAAATGTTTTGACAGATTCTAATTTTTTTACATATATGAATACTTGGGAGTTTTTTTTTTTTATTTATTTTTATTTTATTTTCCCTTCTCTTTTTCTTTTTTTTTATTTTTTTTTTTATGTTGATATTCTATTGATTTATATTGATATTTATATTTTTATTTATTTATTTTTATTTTTATTTTATTTATCCATTTTTTTTTTTATATTTTATTTATATGTATTGATTTTATTTTATTTATTATTTTATTTTACTTCGTTTTTTTTTTTTTTTTTTTATTTTATATGTATTTTGTATTTGGACAAAAAGAAAAATTTAAGCTGATAGAGACGCGTTCCCGGGTTGTACACCGGCGTCAAGGAAAAAAATGTGAAAGAAAAGAAACGTCGCGTCGCCAGCACGTGACGACGTTTGAGTAATAAAAAATAAGCGTAAAGGCCGTTCCCGGATCATACACCGGCGTCGAAAAGTATGCTGGATGAGAGTTGTCTGTCAATCTGGGTCGTTCACCAGCGTCGGATACGTTGTAGTTGCGGCCCATCCTCCTGGTTCGTACACCAGAGTCGAATCGATGAATGTTTGTTTTTTATTATTTAAGCAGCCGCATTCGGCTGCTGTTTTCTTTCTTCCTCTTATTATTTTTTTTATTATTCATACTTAGGCATTCGTTTTATTCTTCCATTTCTTCCCCTACCCGTCCAATTTCTGTAGCGTCGTCCGCTCCTTTGTCTACAAACAGCGACGACTCCCAATTTTCCGCTAGCTCTCCTGCCCCTCGGTCTGTTGCCCACGTCAAAATGTTTGGACCGTTTCTTCGTGATTCATTTTCCCTGGAGGAACTAGCCGCCCTTCGCGGCACCGTATTGGACCATCTCCTCGAGTTTGCCCGCGCCGACCACGCCAATTCCCGGAATGCTGCCGTTAGTTGCCGCCAACTTTTTAGCCGTATTTATGATTCCTTCGATTCTGTAAGTTTCTTTTTTTTTTTTTTTTTTTTTTTTTTTTTTTTTTTTTTTTTTTTTTTTATTGTTACAGATAATAAAAGAGAATTTTTAAAGTGACTTTTATGTGTATAATAATTTTTTTTTTTTTTATTTGTGTTTATTTATTTATTTATCTTTTGCTAATGGTTTTTTTTTTTTTTTTTTATTATATTTAAATATAGATTTTGATGCATACCATTATCCAGGAAAAGGAAGAACAGGATAGGGAAAATAGGGTAATTGCTGAGGGTATGTATTATTATTATTTTTTTCTTTTTATTTATCTAAATGGGAAATTCTCTGATAAAATAATGTTTTACTTGATTTGCAGCAAACCTTCTAGACAATTCAGTGCCATCCAATTCCTCTAGTGTGTAGGATCCTCCTGGGTTCCTGGTTTTGATTTTGTAAGGTCCATTCCACTTATTTTGAAAGAGTTTCCCCCATTGGGAGTCTAAAGCTTTATTGTACACTAATACCAGTTCTCCCTTTTGTAGTGGCCCTCTGTCTTTCTTCTTTTTGTTCCAGTAGTCCACTGATTTTCCCCTGGTTTGTATAAGCTGTTGATGTGCCTGTTGAAGAATAGAATCCCTATTTTCCAGCTGATGAGTCCTTGCCAACAGAAGATCTTGAGTTGTTTTCACCTGGGCCCAATTTATTCCTAAAAAAGTTTCAAGTTCTAAATCTATAGGTAAGATGGGTGGTTGGCCAAATACTAATTCATAAGGTGAAAACCCTGTGGTCCTTTTTGTTGATATCCTATCTGAAAACAAAACCAATGGTAAATAGTTTCTCCACTTCTTTCCTTCCTGTCCACAGAGCTTGACTAGAGTATCCTTGATTGCTTGGTGGCCTCTTTCAATCATCCCATTAGCCTCAGGATAATAGGGTGTGGTTACTTTTATTTTTACTCCAGCTTCCAGGAGAGTTTGTTTAAAGTCTTGGCCAAATTCTGATCCTCCATCCACTGTGACTGACCAAGGAGCACCATATCTGTGGATCCAATTTTCCAAGAACCATTGAGAGATTTTCTTTGCCTGTATCCTTTCTAGGCCAACTGCTTCTACCCATCCAGACAGGTCATCTCTTGCTATTACCAGGTATTTCCATTTTCCAGCTTTAATATGAACTGTGTCCAGGCTGACTCTTCCAAAAAGTGTTGATGCTCCTGTAGGATTCTTGGGTTCCATTGGTAGTACTGAGTTCCTCTTCTGACAAGCTTCACAGGATTGGACCCACTTGGTTACACTTCTTTTTAGTCCTGGCCACCAAAATCTGAGTCTGGTCCTTCTATAAGTTTCTGATACTCCTCTGTGGCCCAAAGATTCATGGAGGGAATGGAGGATGGAGATTTGAGCGGTAGGGTGAGTGACTACTATCTGGGAAAAGGGTTTGTTATTTTTATGAAGTATATTATTGGAGAGGAAGAATGAGGTTGATTTGTGTAAAATTTGTTTGAATTCCAGTTTGCTGCATCCAGGTGGTTTGTTCATGGTTGAAAGATATTCCTGCAGATGTTTCCAAATTCCTTGTTGAAGATTACCTGCCTCCTCCCTCAACTTAGCTGATGTCCCCAGAAGCAATCCAACAGAAGCATGTTTCAGTCCAAATCCAGGATGGGGTTTGATCCAATCTTCATCTTCATCAAAGCTCTGGCAGTCTTCTTCTCCTGGGTCCAAAGGTCTTCTTGAGAGTGAATCAGGTAATGTAAAAGTTTTTCCAGGTGTGTGTACTAAATCAAAGGAAAATAACTGAATAAAAGCAATCCATCTGTTCATAGGGGCATTGGGAAGTGAAGGGTTGTTGATCATCCCAATAAGACATTGTGCATCCACTCTAAGCTGGAAATGTTGGCCCCATAGTCTGGTCTGAAGTTTCTTGAGAATTTTGGTGACACCACATAGCTCTAACTTGGATTGTGAGTATTCTGACTCTCTTTTTGAAAATACCACTGATTCATAGATAACAGGCCTGTCTAGTCCATTGGAATCTTCTTGGGTGAGTATAGCTCCTGCTGCAATATAACTTGAGTCCACTGATAATTTGATGAGTCCTGCGTCAGGTCCATAGTCCAATTTACTGAGGGTGATGTCTTTTCCAATAATTCTCTTCAGTTCTTCAAATGATGCCTGGCAATCTTCAGTCCATTCCCATATTGAATCTTTCCTAGTAAGTTTTCTGAGGGGTGCAGTGATAGTGGAGTAATTTTTGATAAACATTCTAACATAAACACAAATACCCAGGAATCCTCTGACTTCTGTTGGTGTGGTAGGGACTGGCCATGTTTCAATTTTGTTGAGCTTCTTTGTTGATATTTTCCTTCCTTCTTTGCAGACAACATGTCCAACCAGATCCAGGGCAGGGACACAATTTCTTTCCAGATATGGTGAGTCCAGCTTCTTCAATCCTATATAAAATCCTTTCCAGAGTAATGGCATATTCATAGATAAACTTTCTGATTTGGGGGTTTTCCTTGAGTTTTTCTCCATTGTAGTCTGAAATAGGTCCCTTGATTCCTCCATCATCAATAAATATACCCATGTGCTGAGGTAATTCATCCTGGAGGATCCACATCATCTGGGCTTGATATACTGCAACTGAATTGGTGGCTCCTTGGGGCAATCTGGTGAGTTGAAATCTTCCTAGTGGGGTTTCAAAGGTGGTTAATGGTCTTGATTCCTTGGCTAACTCCCTTTCATCATATCCCCCCATAATATCTCCTAGTCCATAGCATGCCCTTCCAGTAAAGGATTCAATGAGTTCTTCTGGGGATGGTGGTAAGCCTGCATCTTTGATGGTGATTTTGTTAAGTTTCTGAAGATCATGGACTATTCTGAGTTTTCCATCTTGTTTTTTTACGCAGAATATAGGGCTGGAATAGCTGGAAAAAGATTGTTCATAAAGGCCAGTTCTGAGTCTTTCTCTTATTAATTCTATGACTTGAGGTTTGATTGGTGCAGGTATTGGAATAGGTTTTTGCTGCCAAGGTTCATGAGGAATGACTGGGATGATATAAGGTTGTCCATAGGTATGTCTGAGTAGTCCTCTTTCCTCCTCCACAAAGGCCAAGGAATTTTTTCTGAGAGTAATTACCCATACTAATAAGAGATATTCTTGTTCTGATAGCCATCCAGAGGGTCCAAAGTTGATGAGGTCCAGCCTTTCTTGAGTGATTTTGTGGGTTGGTTTGAATTGTGGAGGAAAAGGAGTAAGTGGAGTGGAGTAGGGATTCCTGGAGAGTTGGGGTCTTGACAGAGGTGGATTAAGAGAAAGGGGCATAGGTTGGTTTACAGGTTTGATTTTTTTTAGAGTTGATTTGTATTTTGCTAAATGAGTGACTGGTGTTTTATATTTTTTTTGTTGGTTTGCCAGGTCCCCATCTGTCAGGGAGAAGAGTTGGAGTCCAGGCCCTGGTCTAAAAAATCCCTGGTAGCTGAGTTGACTGGTAGAGTAGTTTCCCACTTTTGGTTGCTAGGCAGAATGATGGGTACCAAGTAAGTTTGTCCAGAAGAGTCCATAATAGAAAGTGATTCCCCTTGAGCTCCATTGTACTTGATTGTAGCTGATACATCCATTAAGAAAGGCTTCCCAATAATTAGTTGAACAGGTCCTTCAGCCACCCAGAAATGTACTATCCTGGATACCTTTCCAATGGTTACTTCCACTTCCTCATCAATTCCTGGTATATTGGTATGGTGGCCTCCAATTCCCTTAAGTCTCATAGATTTAGCAGTGAGTACCAATCCTAGTTGGTGAGCCAGCCCTGCAGGTATGATATTGACCATTGACCCAGTATCCAAAAGAGCTTGGTGAGTCTGTCCATTTATGTTGAGATTTACATATCCAAGGGGGCATGAATAGTGAGTGGTCTGGTCCTGTGGTCCTTCCTCATCTTCTCTCCTTATGGTGTTAGCTGACTTAGTGGATTCCAAAGGCAGCCTTCTGTTTGAGATCCTCTTTTTGAAAGCATCAGTGACACCACTAGAGATAGCAAATATTTCTCCATAGGCCAACTCCATTTTTCCTTCAGTAAGCATCCTTTTGGCAATATCTTCTTCTGCTCCTGGGTAATCCTTGGCCAAAGTCTCCTCTAGGTAGGTTTTCTTTGATGGTTTTTCCTTGGGTGGAGTGATGGTTTCTTGTGTTTCTGAGTCCAGGAATCTGACATGGGGGTCTGTTTTTGGGTTCTGATTCTGTATCCTGCCTGGGGGAACTGGGGTCCTGGCCATATGTAGTAAGTCTTCTGTATCCATGTCCATAATGTTGTCTTTTTCTTTCCTGATCCTTTTGTCTGCCATTTTGGGTTCTTCAGGGTCCTTGGTTCCTCTGGTCCTCTTTCCAAGGTCTGCTTCATAGATGGTGGATGGTTCAAGGTTTATTGCTTCTTCTAGTTGTCCAAAGGAGGATGATACATTGGGTTGGTCCTTGGGGAAAGCTGATACCACAGATTGAATTGGTCTTCTGGGGTCCCATGGAATCATAGTTTTGTCTGGGAGTCTGAAATCTCTGCCATCTCTGATTACTGATCCTTTGGTAACATCTTCTTCTAGGGTCTTACATCTGGTGGTACTGTGGGTGTTTTCAAAGCAATAGTAGCACTTTAAAGCATAGGGCCTGGGAGCTGAATTGAATCCTGGGGCTGGTCCAACTAGATGAGGAGGGGCTGATCTTCCAGCAGTAAGGGATGCAAGTTGTTTGGTGATATCTTCTAATTTCTGATCTGTAGTCCTGGCTTCCAGAGGCTTAGTGGTCCATGGCTTGGTAGTTGAAACAGGGTTAAAGGTATTTACTGGAGGACTTGGTTTGGAGATGGTATTGATTGGATTCTGGGTAGGGTTTTCTGGTTCCATTAGGCTCTTTTCCAAGACTGTAGCTGACTGAACCTCTCTGTGTATGTAGGTGAACAAAACCTGGGTGCTGGGAAGAATATGGCCTCCATCTTTGAGTGATACCATCTTGTTGTCCCTGAGAAGTTCCTTGGTGATGGATATGGCTAGGGTTGGTTTGAGGGCTTTGAGCAGCAATTTTCTGAAATCCTCCAAGCTGGTGTAGTATCCTAGTCTGACCAAGTAGTGGGTAATAGTTTCAAATTTGGTCCTAAAGCATTTGATTTCCTGCAAAGTGCTGATTCCTCCAGTTTGTGTAGAAAGATTTACCAAGTTCCTCAAGTCTTCTTCAGTGTACTTGACCAAGGGGAGAGAGGATCCAAACCTAGTAAGTAGTTGCTCCTTCAAGGTCTCCCAGTCTGAGTCCTCATAGCCAGTCATCTCTTCTACCTCATCCTGGAGGTCTGATCCTCTTAGAAAGAAAATAATCTGTTTGCATAGTTCATGGGGAGAGGCACCATCAGCTGACCCAGCAATCTCATACCTTTTTATAAATTTATCCACAGGTATGTTTGATCCATCAAAGAAGAGGTTCCTGTCCATTGGTTTGATCTTGACTGCTCTATTGGAAGGCATAGAGTATCTGGGCATCCTGGGTTCCTTATCCAAAAAGTGAGTGAATGGAGTTTCTGAATTTGATGAGAAGCTACTGGAGAATGAGGGTGTGGTGCAAGTTGGTCTTCAGAAGTTGCTGATGAGTTGTTGTTGTCTCTGTATTGTCCAGGATTGGGGATGTTGCCAACATTGTTCCTGGAAGGCCTGGCTGGGTTGGGGTGGGAAGTCTGTCCTACATTGGTATTAATTGGTTGGCTGACTGGAGGGTAGATACTGGGGGCTGAGTAGAATCCTGGAAATCCTTGTTGAGACTTGACTGGTAAGAGGTTGGTTGATGATTTATGGGTAGTGAATGTGGATATGTATAAGTCTTTTGAAGTGTTTTGTGAGGAGATAAGTTGATTAATGTCTTTATATTTTTATGTTTTTGTAGATGTTGAAGTTGTGGAGAATAGAGAAGGGGAAGGTGAGGTAGTAATGAGACTGGGAAGTATAGCTGTTACTAAAACTGAAGATATCTGAAGGAAAATCAGGCCACTGTTGGGACACCACTTGTGGAACTACTCAAAGGGCAGAATAGAGCTTGGAAGGGATATGTATAACTACACTAGTACTAATGTAGGTTATGACAAAGGTGCTGATATAAGAGCTGCCTTCCTGACTAATGCTAAGGGGATGAGTGTAACACTAAGAATAAAATAAAAGGTGCGGCTAATTTATATCTACTCTTAGAAGACTAATACTAATGTGCTTGTTTACCACACACACCAGGTGAGAGGGATGGATAAGGGGGGATGAGATGTATAAAGTATATGTAATATAAGTATAATAAGAGGCAAGGGTTTGTAGCTTTGGATTCAAGGTGGGTCAAGAAAGAGAGAGGGGCAATCTTCTTATATTGAATCTAAACTGATATTTATATTGATATATTTATAGGTTGATGGTGACTTCTACTATGTATGTATACTAGTCTATGGGATCTGTAATGCTGGTATATGTTGGGGGGATATTTAGTAAGTCAGGGGTCCATAAGGGAACAAGAGGGAGGAACAGGTGTCCTTATATATCTGAGAAAGAGGAGGAGCCATAAGGCTGGAGGGAGGAACAACTAGGCTATGACATGTAGCTGGTGGGAAAAAGGAAGAACATGACAGATGAGTAGTGAGAAAGTGACTTATATGAAATAGTCATGATAGTGACAGATGAGTAGTGGGAAGGTAGAATTTATGTACAGTAGATATGATGTAAGATGTTACTGAATAAAGCCTATTCATGTGCAGTGTATGTTATGTAGTGTCTATGTATTTTATATAATATTTATTTTGTATCTTGGTTGTGTAATATATCTACTTATAATATGTACTTATTGTATTCTATAACTTGATTTACACTGTAACTTGCTGGATTATTCTTGGTTTGCCTGTAACTCTTGAACCATGAGGAATTTGAGGGTGGTTGGAGTGAGTGACTAGGGTTAAAATGGGGTGTAGAATCTGATTATGCAATAATAATGGTGAATATGTGTAAGGTTTGGGATTTATATGTGTATATGTGTAAGTATTTGGGGTTTATGAATGATAAGTAATCTTTACAATATAGTAATGAAGTGGAATGGATCACCACACCGGCAAGCCAAGCTCGCCATTCCTCAAATGCTGAAACAACTGCCAACATTTGGAGGTCGAAAATAGGCCAAGCTTGTTCTTGATCAGTGAGCTTGCGAGAAAAGAAGCTAACTGGTTGGAGCTTTCCGGTTGAATCAGGTTGACTGAGGACTCCTGCAATTGCAAAGCCGGAGCTATCCACATGGACTACTCTGTCGGCTGAAAAGGAGAAATGATATAGAAGGGGTGCAGAAGCGAATGCATCCTTAAGTTTTTGAAAGGCTGATGCAGGTCCTTCTTGTTTTAAGGAATCTGATTGGAATGAGGATTCCTTAGTTAAAGAAGTAAGAGCCCCAGCAATTGCTGAGAATCAAGGAATAAATCGTCGATAGAAGTTACAAAATCCTAAAAAGCATCTCAGACCTCTCAACGTCTCAAGGATTGGCCATTGTAAAACCGTGTCAAGCTTCTTTTTATCCATCTGTAATCCTGTGGAGGTGATAATAAACCCTAAGAAATTTACCTCTGTCTGAAAAAATTGACACTTTCCGAGTGAAGCTCGGAGAGAGTATTCTTGTAGTTTGGAAAGAATTTGTGTGAGGTGTTGGATATGTTCCTCCTCTGTTTTTGAAAATATAAGGATGTCATCGATGTACACAAAACAGCAGATGTCAATAAATTCCCGGAGTACATGTTGGATGAATCGCTGAAAGGTGGCAGGTGCTTTGCCAAACCAAATGGCATGACTGTGTATTCAAAAAGCCCCCAAGGGGTTCGAAAAGCTGTGAGGTATTCCTGACCTGGAGTAACTCTGAGAAGATTAAACGCTGATTTGAGGTCAATTTTTGATAGAAATTTACAGCCAGCAAGGTTGTTCAGAAGCAGGGGAAGAAAGGGGATAGGATAGCTATTGCAAACAGTCATGGAGTTCAGACCTCGGTAATTGACGCAAGGTCTATCAGCTTTTCCATCAGTTTTAACAAAGAAGATGGGTGCAGCTGCTGGAGAAGAGGAAAGATGAATAAAACCCTTACTTAAATTTTCTTCAATGTATTCCTTTAATTGGTGTCTTTCTCCTTCACTTAGATTGTCAGCGGTGGGTTACTCCGGGGTGATTAAAATCCACTCAATGGAAAGTTGCTGGAATTGACCAGCGGCTCCAAGTCGTAGATGGGGTTGAATCTGGTCCAAGAGTTTACGCCCAGCCGGTGATAAGTTTTGAGAAGTTCAGGCTTGAGGGTCCAGAGAGTGATATGTAGATATGTTTTGGTCAAGCAAGCTGGAAGTAGTGATGTGTAGATGTATCTTTGAGCTCAAGAGGAATGGTAAATAAAAGTAGGTTATTATTATCTTCTCTTCTGAAAGTCTGGGGATCAAGAGAGTTCAGAGGGTACAACTTTATATGAGGCTTGCTGAGGTTGACTAAATACAAGCATATGTAAAGTATGTTAATAATGAAATGAGTGAAATTAAGGTGAAACTTTAAGGAAACTGCAGATGGTGTAGTAAAATAATATTTTGGCCAGTCTAGGGGTGACTATGATTTACTTGCCAGCTGACATAGATTATATAGTCCTCCAAATGGAGGCACGCTACCCTCTTTCAGTTGAATGCAAAGGTCAAATTGAGGCCGAATCGGAGGTAATGACTGCAAGCTGACTACTGTAAATACATCAGAAAAAGAACGTAAGGTAGAAGGGAGTGACATGATCTTGTCTTGATTAAGGGTGTTATTAGTGATAGATGGGATTGGTACATGTGGATTAGAAATTTTGAAATTTTCATTACAACAAGGGGTGGTAGAGAAAGAAAGGTGACCCTTAGGACCTCCAACCCAGGCTTTCTGAGATTTAAGCCAAGGTAGACCTAAGATAATATCAATAGAGGAGAGAGATAACACATTAAGAGAAACTTGTGAGGTTCGGGAAACATCATGGGAATCCGGGGTGATCAAGAGTCCGCGCCAGCAGTGTGTGACGTCGCCTGATGAGGCAGGGGTGCCATCAAAACTTCTACAAGCAATAGGCAAGTGTAAAAGAGTTAGCTGCAACTGGTTTTCTCTTACAAAGTCGGAATTGATAAAAGAGTCGCCAGCGCCAGAATCAATGAGGGCTCTAGCGGTGATAGGTGGAAAAGAAGGACGTTGGAGTATGATGGAAATGACCAATCTAGAGGGAACTACAGGGGGGGGGAGCGAAGGGACTAGAGGGGTTAATAGATGAAATAAAGAGAGGAGACTCGCCATCTGCGACTGGATTTCCATCTGTATCACAACCAAACATTAGTAAATCGGTGATCGACTGATGGCCAAGATGATCCCAAGATTGAGTATGAGGATGGCGGTCAGCATTGATGGACGATATGGTGACATTTGAAACTTGAGTTGTCTTGTTGAGTTTGGCGAACAGGTTGAGCTTGTCTTTCATTGATACCTCGATATTGGGGCAAGATCAATTGGTGATGTGAGTATGGTTGTACGGCTTATGGCAGCTTTGGCAAATCTTCTGTTTGACACAAAGGGAGCGGTAAAGAGGGAAGGTAAATCCGGTACTTGCCGTTATAGCATCAATATCCATAGGGGTGGGACCCGATGTTGTTGGAATGGGTTGAGCTGGTTGTCGATGGATTGGTGGTCTGTGTTGCGTGTTGTTGCGAAGTTGATTGAGTTCGTCCAGAATGTTGGATGCCACTACTGCGAGGTCTTGTTTCTTGCAAAGAGTGTTGGCCGTCTTCCACGAGTCTTTGACAATGGCGATTTCCAGAATTTTGGGATTGAGAGCGCGTTTGTACAAATCACAACGACTTTCTTCTGTTAAATCAACGGCATATACCAAAGAACTAAATAAGGAATTAAAAACATCTAGGGACATATTTCCCTGTTTAAAACTATGTAATGCTCGTTTTGCATCTTCAACACTGTTTCTATCGGCAAAAACTTCTTCTAATTTAGTAAGGAATGAACAAATAGATTGGAGACAAGGAAGGACATAGGTGTCAACTAACTGGACTCTATTCCACAAATAGTGGCGTGTACAGTAAGGAATAAAAGGTCTTACACTTAAAAAAGTGTAATAAAAATAAATATAACCAATATTACTTTGGTGTTTTGTTAAAAAACACTAAGTATTAAAAAAAACAGGTTACTACCCTGC
Source organism: Puccinia hordei (assembly GCA_007896445.1). NCBI lineage: Eukaryota > Fungi > Basidiomycota > Pucciniomycetes > Pucciniales > Pucciniaceae > Puccinia > Puccinia hordei. Next base: position 96,009 of record RDRW01000204.1, read on the forward strand.
TGCCAGACTTCTGTTATGGGAATAAATATCCTCAGAAGGGCTAACCAGACTTTAACACGGTTCTTCCAATTAAATTAAGAAGTATTAATTTAATTGGGGGGTTTTGAAGAACTCTAACTATTAAAGATAGTTATAAGTATAAAAAGGCCAGTCCTCCTTACTTACAGGAGAAGGTGAGCGCCTTGGTAGCTTATAATAAGTTATCTAATAATGGTTAAAGTTGATGGGAGGAGGGTGTCTTCAATTTGGTGAAGAGACCTCCTCCTTAAATAATAAAATATTTGTATGAATTCCTCTGCAATTTAATTGTCAGTGGGGATTGGGGCAATATTGACAGGTGATTCTGATCAACCTGTTCGTGGTAAGAATGGAAACATAGTGTCATTGAAAATGATTCCATGTTTATTAATTAACTTGATTTAATGTTTATTTTTCTCAATTAAACTAAGTAATTCTTAATCACATGTACATGTAACTTCCTTTGGGTTAGAGCTTGGAAAAGCGCTTGATATGGAGAGTTAAACATGTGGGATTTAATTTATAAGTCATTATTGCATAATTAATATACTTTACATAAAGATTTACCCTTATTCATGTGTAAATTTTATACTATGAATTACTATGGGTTAATCTTGGATCTTCCAGGATTTTCAAGAAGAAAACTATGCCAATAAATGGTTCTTTATCCATTTATTGCATGTTTGAAAATTAATTTTCCAAAGATTTTCATAAATTAAATTATACTTATTTTTAGTAAAAAATAGATATAATTAAATAAATGATTTTTATTCAATGTGGTCATGAGTGTGGCTTGAACTCAGGTCCTTATGTCAATGACAGTTATTACTGAGGCAGTCTCTTACTGTTAGACTATTGTACCATTTGATAAAATGATAAGGTCTAAATTCCGTTTTGTTCAGACTATAAAAATTAATAAAAATTAATAAATAAAGAATAATAATAATTATTCAAGCTTGCAGTTTTCAAGTATTACATGTTACATAATACATGTAATATCTTGGTGGCTGACAATAGGGGTCTTCCGCCGAGGCGGATTGAGTTGGAAGGCTTTGTGTTTGAGTGTTTTCCTTCAAAATTGACATCCACCAATTGTACGAGGGAGTTGGTTCTGAAATATGTCCGTTGGAATGGCAAAAATGTCGAACTACCCAGTTGATCTTGTTCTTCTCAGTTTGAAATCGGGGTTCGACCTTGACCAATCTATCCTTGACAAAATACAAAAATTGATTTATCTCCTTAGGATTGCCTGAGAACGAGGCATGGAGAATGACTCCGACATCAATGAAAGAAGGGGGATTGTTGGGTGTTGGAGTAGTTTGGATGGAAACAATTTGTTGATGGAAAAGAAGAAGGCGTTGGGTTACATCTTGAAGGGTTAATTTTACCGTGTTACAATCTAATCTGAGAGTGTTGACTTCGACTGAAAGAGCTTCAAATCGTTGGGCTTCAGTTTGATGGTGGATTTGGAGATTAGAAAGGGCATCTGCTAGATTTTGAACTCGTTCTTCTGGGTTGATATCCATTTATAAGAACTACAATAAAAAATAACTAAAAGATTTAAGATCGCGATATTCTTGTGATGACTAATGATGTACAATGATTTATTCTCAAGATCTACTATCAGATCTGAATTTCAACAGACAAGCTAAACGACAACAAATGAGAGGGATTTAATTCAAAGATAGTATGATGATTTATGCAGGAAGATTCCTATATTTGCAAAAGTTAATGATGATAATGAAAACAAAATATCGCGATAAAGAAGAAATGGAAAGTGTACAACAACATGCTCCTTTTATACAAATATGGATCCGCTTATGTTGTTCCTTGGTGGTGTATTTTGATCCTCGGAGTTGCTTGATAGACCCGGAGATCCTAGGGATTTATTTAATGCTGTCCTCATTCCTTATGTAAGTTTGTTGAGTTCTTACACCTCTCACTACAGTTACGTAATACGTAACATACTCGACGTCAACATTTCTCTTTTCTCTCTTTTACTCTCTCATTTCTCATAATATTATTACATAATATATTTCGCTGTTGTACATAATACATACTATAAATATCCAAGTATTTACAGCAGATTATGTTTTCTCATTCCTATGCAATCCATGATCTTTTAGTTCAATCCTAATTATTCACATACTTAGGATCCTTTAGAAATTACATGTGAAAGAAGTGTCACTTGTCAAGAATGTCATCTGATGACTAACTGTAGTGAGGAGTAATCTTATACCTAATGATTACGTATCTAGCTACAATAGTTTCAAGCAGAGATTAGGCTTGGACGTCCGGTCAAAGTTTGCTCCCGCGGCATCTTGATCAACCCACCAACTTCCCTGAGTTCCAGCGGTTCAAAACAATTGGATCAACTCTCTCAGACGAATCACTAGAGATGGAATTGTCAAGTTATGTAACAAGAAGAAGAAAGAACTAGTACATTGGTTGCGACCATTAGGGTGAAGAAACAACGCACACCATGGACGCATTCAGACGGCTTCGAGTCGTCTTTCTTTGACGCCTTGAAGTCGTCTTTTCCAATTGAATCGCCAGTTCAAATGCACCTGTTAGCACAGGTTTCCGTCTTTAAGTCGACTTGAGGGGCGCCCCTCAGACGACCTGCAAATCGACTTGGAAACGTCACTAAGCTGAGCCGTCTTTGAGTCGTCTTTGAGGCGGTTTATGCTTCGCCTCGAAGACGACCGGTAAGGCGCCTTCAAGTCGGCCTGTGACCGACTTCAAAACGTCTACAAGGCTAAGTCGTCCTTAGGGCGGCTTGAAAACCACTCCGAAGACGACTTTACGGCGGTTTGGAAACCGCTGCATATCACCCGGGTCCGACGGGGAATGGGCAGCGGAGCTGTTATTATTCCCATCAAGCTTATGCTCGATGGTTGTCTGATGTTGCACATTGAGAGAAGCTCGGCCAGAGCTTCTCATGTAGATAAGTGGGGGGAATCGTGTGTGTATTTCAGCAAGAACATATCATGTTTCCAATTTGACATAGCTATGAGACAATGTTGTGGAGAAGGGGGGAGGGAATTTTCAAATGAGAGAAAGGGGAGGGAATTTTCAAAAGAGAGAAAGGGGTGAGATGATAGGAGGAGAAGAAAATACAGGGACAACAATATAATAAAGGCAACAACTTAAGAAAAGGGGGGAGGAATTGGATTTCAGATTAAATCCCCCCCAGCATTACCAGGCGCCAAGTTGTTTTGAGTCTCCATTGCAATACGTGCCAGGACCTTGTCGTTACTTGGGAGCTGTTGTTCCTCTTCAGTCCAGTCATCCACTGTAGACATCCCATTCCAGAGACGGCCGTCCTTTTCAAGCAGAAGGTGTCCAAACACTGAGTTGTAAACTCGGGAATGGTTGCGGCGGACCTCCATATCGCGGTCGATCTCTTCCCAGGCACACGGTACCTTCACGCCGGGATTCGAGGTTCGTCTGAGCCGGTTGATGTTAAACATCGCTCTGAGGTAGGCCAGCCGGCCGCGGCGGGGTTGTGTGACACGTGGGCTGCTTTGGACTTGAGAGTGGGTGAGGCCCTTGAATTGTTGGTCCATGGCAATGTAGGCATCAGATACTAGCTTGTCTAACTTGGGAGGGGGTATGACTGGAGTTTCACCACCAAAGCCGGTGCGGAGGTGGTTGGAGAAAATGTTCTTCTCACCCTTGATGACCGTCGCAACGTGACGGTGTAATTCGGTTTTGTACCCAAGGTCCTGAGTGTAATTATCCGGCATGTTGGCCGCCTTGAAGTTGGGACTAGTCTGGTCGATGATTCCCTGTAATAAACCAAACGAGTTAGCAAAATGATGTGTAAGGTGTACATCATCGGTCTTACCATAACAATCACAAAGGGGGTCATTTCCACGGATAGCTTTTTAGCTGATCGTCGACCATACGCTTCAATATCGGGTCGTAGTAAAACTTCTCGGACCGTGTTCCGAATGAAAACGCGAAAGGTTGGGGGGATCTTCTCCCTAGTGTGTGAGGCAACTGTGTCAGAAGTGGGAGGGAGTTCGCGAGGGACTTGGTTGTTGAGGCTGATCAGTATAGTCATCAGCCTCAATTCTTCTTCTGGCATCTGAAGAAGAATTGAATGTTAGCAATCAATCAAAGCTATTCTAGATGCTTGCTGGAAGAAAGCAGGCCATACTCACATCCAAGAGGCCTTGAGCCCATTGAAGCATTTCATCGCTGAGCCAAAATCGTTCACCGATGGATTGTAGCCGTGCTTGAATGGCCTCGATTGATCGTGTAGTTAACCTCCGGCCACCTGCAGATGACAACGAAGAGGTTTGGCTAGGGGGGATGCTAGAGTTAGATTCAGAGAGGTCCGTAACGTCAGATCCATCCGGATCTGACATAGTTTGCTGGGGTGTGTGATAGATGGCAGGGGACCGCGGTAATCGAGATGCTGGGTTTCGGACGGGGCCTACTTGACTCGGTTGGGGTGGCACCGGTGCGGTTTCATTGGTCAGGGCCAGGGCGGGGTTTGGGACCTGTGGATGATACGGTGCGCCATAGCCACACAGGGGGGTTGGATCAGGTTGATGTCCAGCCATGGGGGGCTCGTCGACGTGGCTGGGGGAAAAAAAAGGTGTAATTAGTATGCTGTATTTGTTGGTTGATGAAACACTTACCTGGCAGTATTTCCAAGGGATTGATGGGAATGAATTGTCTTGAGGGGTTGATGTCGTGGAGGTCGGATTGATGGGATGATTCGTCTTGAGGGGTTGATATCGTGGAGGTCGCGGGACTTGTGTGAAATTCAGATATCTCCGGTATCGGGCTGAAGTTTCATTATAAATCCCCCGGTTTTGCTCCGAAACCCAAATACTGTCACAGGGAAATATACATCACAGTACAACCTCCCTCTCTAATGAAATACATGATACAATAGAGCACATGCTCCTACTGCTCCTACTTATGTTATACAATACCAAATATTCAACCTGGATGTGAAACTCTATGAGTAATTTTGGCCATTTTGGACTCAAAGAAGAGGTACAAACTGTATTATTCAAGGTAAGTTGGAAACTTCAAAAATGAGTCTCATGTATAAAAAAGGGGAACTGTTGTTTCTCTTTTCCCTTTTCTAAAGCACTTATTATATACAGTTGGTCTTCCTTTCACTCCAATTAGCCCAAATTTCTACCATTCAAAGATTTATTCCTCAAAACATTTATTTATTATGCCAATTCCTGGTCAGTTGAACAGGGTGGATATGTATGATGTAATGAACAAAGAATCTGATGGTTTCCAACCTATGGCGTTAGACTACAACCGAGTGAAGCTAACGACCTGAGAGCAGTAATGCGAACCTGATGGTTTCCAACCTATGGCGTTAGACTACAACCGAGTGAAGCTAACGACCTGAGAGCAGTAATGCGAACCTGTAGTCGACACGAGACAGATGATGCTGATGAGTGAGACTGAGAAGAAGTGAAACAAAAGATACTTGGATCTATTTCTAACCTGATGGTTTCCAACCTATGGCGTTAGACTACAACCGAGTGAAGCTAACGACCTGAGAGCAGTAATGCAAACCTAACAAATGACAGCGAATGAAATGAGAAGAATGGAAAAGATAGTGAGAGCTGAACCAGAGATAACGGACCTGTAGTCGACATGAGACAGATGATGCTGATGAGTGAGACTGAGAAGAAGTGAAACAAAAGATATTTGGATGAAGAAAAAGAGAAACAACAACAAGAAACGTGTGTGACTAAATACATCCAAATTATTAGGTTTAAGTTTCATACTTCTCACTACTCCGCATCCGTCGATTCTGCCGCAGTGGGATGAAAAGAACATCCCTGAACTACAAGTTCAATACCCCCCCTACTTTTCAACCCGTGAGGTTAATCCCATTGACGCATGCTTCATGTTTGATTCGCCCCAGTGCTTTGGTTAGGAAGTCAGCTAGGTTAGAGTGAGTTGAGATGTACTGAGTTGATATGTCTCCCTCTGAGATTCTTTGACGAATCCAGTGAAGATGAACTCGGAAGTGTTTGGTCCTGTCGGCAAACACCGTGTTTTTGGCTAGTGCGATGGCTGCCTGATTATCACACATGATGGGAATTGGGCCTTCATGAGATATTCACAGAGATTGAAGAAGAAGACGAAACCATACTGCTTCACGTCCACCTTCATACATAGCGACATATTCGGCCTTGGTTGTCGAAGAGGAAACAGATGTGGATTTCTTGGCCTTCCACGATACCAAGCTATCACCCATGAGAACGAGATAACCAAAGTAAGAATGAGATTCAACCACATTGTTTGCGTAATCAGCATCAGTGAACACCCTGATGGGTGAGATGCTTGCACCGAGGGTAATACCACGAGACGGTGTGCCGGCTAGATACCGGAGCAGATGGACACAAGCCGCCCAATGCTTCGTTCCTGGCTGCTCCAGAAATTGAGAGAGTTGCGACATCGCAAACGATATGTCAGGTCGAGTAGAGACTGCCAGGTAATTCAAGAGCCCTATCACTCGACGATAGTTCACCCCTGTTTTCACAAATTCTTCATGTTCTTGCTGCGTAGCCGGAAGCAATCTCGTATTTGGAACAAAGGGTGTCTGTACCGTCCGCGAGTCTTGCATCCCGTAGGCTGACAGAATCTTCTTGATGTAGATGTCTTGCGAAAGGCGAATGGATGAACCGGTCTTCTCAATCTTCATCCCTAGAAGGTACTTGAGTGAACCGAGGTCGTCCATAAGATATCGAGCGTTGACAAGTTGTTTGAAGCGATCGACATCTTTGCTGACGATGACCATGTCATCAACATACACATGCACCCAGCGGTTCCACTGGGGATTGTCGGAGACGAACAGGCACGGATCAGCAGGCGATGGTGAGAAGGAGATTGATTTAAAGAACCCAGATAGTTCGTGATGCCATACACGCGGAGCCTGTTTCAATCCATAGATGGATTTTATCAGGAGAAGACACTTGCCTTTTGGCAATGCTAGCCCAGCGGGGGCCCGTAGATGAATTGTCTCGTCAAGCCGGCCGTTGAGAAAGGCGTTTTTGACATCCATCTGGTGAATGTCAAATCCATTCACCAAGCCCATTGAGAGAAGAGACCAAAGAGTTGTCGGACGACCGGTTGGGGCATAAGTTTCCGCAAAGTTTAAACCTTCAACCTGAAAGTTGCCGGCTGCACAAAGACGAGCCTTGAATTTGGAGAGCTGACCGACTTCATTAAACTTCTTCCGAAAAATCCAGACGGTATTGAGGAGTTCAACGCCAACGGGTGTATCGACCATTTTCCATACTCCCAATCTTTCCATCGCCAACAATTCTGCCTCGATGGCCTCAATCCAGCCAGCCGCTTCCGGATGCTTCATTGCCTGAGAGTACGTTTTTGGGGCATCTTCGGTTTGATCAAAAAATTGAGCTCCAGCTAAGTGACATTGAATGTTAAAGTCAATATCCTCATTGACGACGGCAAAATGAGCCCTTCGCTTGGATGATATGATGTTTCTTTCATCAATGTCAGCAGATATATCTTTAGGAGCTTTCTGATCGAAGGGCTGTAGAATCACATCAAATCCTGGACAAACTGAGTCGAGTGGTACTGAAGAATCCGACGAAGGGATTGGGATTTGAGGAGAAGGCAACATGTTAGAGGGAGCAGATTGATCATTGTGTAGATTGATTGAGCCTTCTTGATTTGACAGATGCTGTCCGATGTTAACGTCAGGTTCAACTAATCTTTCGTCCTCATCGATTGGAACATCATCTGTTTCAACTTCCTCGGACAGAAGAGATGAAGGGGATGTAAGGCCAGCGGGATCAAAGGTGGAGATTCCTGGATAAGAAGTCTCGTCAAATTGAACGTCGTGACTCAACTCCACGCTTTCGTCCTCTCTCAGGATGCGCCAGTTGTGCAACCCTAGCTGATAGCCTATCAATATTCCTTTTACCGAAGTGTCTGCGAACTTCGAAGGCCTCTTTGATTTAGGCAAGTTGATGTATGCTCTGCAACCAAACGGTTGGAGACGAGAGTAATCAAAAGTTCTCTTGAACCACAGTTCATACGCTGCTACCCAGTTTTTCTTACGAGTGGGAGTGACGTTCTCAATAAATACCGCCATTTCAACCGCAAAGCCCCAGAGAGAATGAGGGAGTTTGGCCTGCTTGAGCAACGCACGAGCCTTCTCAGTGGTGGTCCGATTTCCTCTCTCAGCCACAGGGTTTTGCTGAGGAGTATACGGAGCAGTGATATGAGACGATACACCTTTGAATTGGAGGAAATCTTTGAATTCAATGGAGTTGAATTCGCCACCGCCGTCAGTGGTGATGTTTTTGATTGGTCAAGCATGAAGAGTTGTAACAAGAGTGTAAAATTGCTTAAAATAGCCAAAGGCTTCAGATTTCTTTTTCAATAGATAGACAAACTTGTAGGAAGAGAACTGATTGGTTATTTTAAAGTAATATTCATATCCTTCAGAGGTGGGAGGAGAGATACGACCACTAAGATCGAAGTGATAGAATTCTAGACAATGAGTAGAAACAGGTAGGATTCCCGAGTATGGCAGTCGATGAGACTTCGACAGGGAACACGCTTTGCAATGTAGCTTAAAGTCAGACAGGTTGAACATCTTCTTTAAGGAATCATTGCTTGGGTGGCCGGCTCGTCTATGAAGAAGCTCAATGTGAGATTGATGGCTTGAAGTAAACCTGAGCGAAGGAAACGACTTGCCTTTGATGATTTCGATCTTGATGAGAAATACGTCTTGATTGTTGAGCTTTGCCTTGAATACGGTTTCTCCTTCGTATGCAAGATTTGCTGTCGTAGGACCAGTTCAAATCACGTCCATACCACGACGAAACAAGCGACCTTGACTGATAAGGGTGCCGACTTGTAAGAGCTATGAATGCTCTTCACTGATTCAGTCGAAGGGGCGCAGGGAAAAGGCTAATGAGCCAAGAATTCTACAACCAAGGTTTGTATTTCTGGCCCAGAGAGAAGTAGAAAGGATTCTCTCTGTCAAACATAGAAGTAGTAATAAACAAAAGAAAGAAAAAGGAAAAAGAGAAATAAGAAACTCACCTGGCCCAGAGAGAAGTAGAAAGGATTCTCTGCAGAGCCAGGAAAGGAAAGGCGGCCGTGGATATGATACGGTCTGTGACATCTAGCTGGGAGGTGTGTGAACCCAGCTGAAGGAGGGGGTTTACAGTCTCCCCTCCTATAAAAAAATTCTAGTTAAGTAAGAACTACATAGGTCTAAACTTGTTCAAATGTGAGGATGATAAGAAAGGAAAAAATAAAATGATTTAACCAAGAAGAGAGAGCAAGAGGAGAACATGGAAGGGAAAGATCAAGAGTCGGCTATTTCGTCTTCAAGGCTGTATTTGTGTTTAGCGAGGTCAATCCGATTCGTGAGGAGTTGCTTATCAAGGTCCTCCAGTGCTTCGATTGCGGCGGTGCTGAGACTGGGGAAACAGCCTTCCTCATCAACGATCGAATCGTAGAATGCATCCTCTCGTATCGCCGCGTCGACAGTTAGACCCGCGACATGAGCCTCGTAAGGTGTTTCCAAGGAAACGGCAGCTACGGACGCCGCACGAGGTGGACGACCAGCAGGAGGTTGAGTCGGCTTGCCCGGGCCTACAGAGCCGCTAGCAGCACGGGGAGCCGTATAGTGTGGGGGTTTTGGTGGAGGTTGATAGGAGGGGGGAATGTCGACGTGAGACCAATCGATCGTCCCCGTGCACGTACCGGCAATGCTCCCACACTGCTTCTTGCAAAAATGGCAGAGGCCCTTCGAGTCGAGGTATGAATGAACCCGCCAAATGAAGTCCTCGCGACTGAGAGTGTTCCTCGTCGGAGGTGTCTGATTTGATTGAGTTGGTTGAGGTTGAGAGCGTTGTAGGGCCTGGAATGATGCCGATGCTCATTTTTCGAAGGTACCATAGTTGAATGGGATCGACTCGAGTAGCTGCAGCTCATCGATCCGATCCTGAAAGGCGTCCGGGAGGCCGTAAACGACGAATTGTGCTAGATCAATATCGCTGAGTTTCGTCGTCCCAACAGCGTCAAAGTTGAATAAACTTTGGAGCGTCCTAGCCCTTGTACTGTATTCCAGGAAGCTCTCCCCCGTCAGCATTCCCAATTGCCAAATCTGGTGTTTTAATCCCGATCGCCAGTTCAAAGGAAGGGCAAATTCAAACAATCGCTCCTTAAACTCTTCCCACGATCTGGTAATGTAAGTCAAAGCTTTGTTGGCGTAGAGCGATTGGAGATTCGTTTCGGCGATAAGATTACCAAGGATCCTGATCTTATCCGCCGAGTTGGAAACCGATTTCGTTTTGAAGAAAACTTGGACCCCATGAATCCAACGGAGAAATGGTTCTGTCTCTTGAAAAGGGCCTCGATAGGTCGGTCCATCGGACGTGCGAAATTGTTGTAAATCAACTCTGCCCGGTGCTCGTTGAGTTGGCCGGCCATCGTTATCGGATTTGACATTCATCTGGAGGACGAGATTCTCAAGGCGCTTAATTCGATCGGAGCTCGCTTGATGGGCTGCCAGAAACATTCGGCGATCTTCAGCTGCTTGTTGACAATCTTCCACAGCCTGGGCAATCGTTGTGTGTTGGATCTTTAAAACAGCCTTGAACCAGTCCTTCGCACTGGACACATCGGGTGAGCTGGCTCGACAATTTTGTCCACGAGACTGTTCAAGGTTGGTCGGAGTTTCTGTCGTTTCGGACATCTCAGGAACGGGCGCTAATATTTCCGGGGACGACGATGCTGGAATCGGGACGATAGCTTGAGCGGATAGTCTTCGTGCAGCGTTCCCGGCTCGAATGATTGCTTCCGGGTCCGAGCGAGGCAGTAGTTGATCGCTAGGCAAGGTCTGCCGGGTTGACATGCAACACCTAACTAGTCGTAAAAAAAAGAAGTGGGGGGGGGCTTGGGAATTGAATAACCCAATTTTGAAGTCGAGTCAAGTTGAAGTCTTAAGTCGAATGAAGTAAAGGCGCAAGTTAAAGGCAAAAGTCGCAAGTCGTCAGTCGAGGAGGGTAAGGCGTTTAAGTAAGTCGAAGTCTCAAGGCGTAAGGCGTAGGTCGGGGAAGGCAAGGCGTATTTATAAGTCAAAAGTCTCAAGGCACAAGTCGAAGGCGGTAAGGCGTCAAAGTAAGTCGAAAGGCTCAAGGCTAAGGCGTAAGGCGAGTTTCAGGGCCGTGTTGGTGAGAAAAAAAAGTGTAAGAGCTATGAATGCTCTTCACTGATTCAGTCGAAGGGGCGCAGGGAAAAGGCTAATGAGCCAAGAATTCTACAACCAATGTTTGTATTTCTGGCCCAGAGAGAAGTAGAAAGGATTCTCTCAGTCAAACATAGAAGTAGTAATAAACAAAAGAAAGAAAAAGGAAAAAGAGAAATAAGAAACTCACCTGGCCCAGAGAGAAGTAGAAAGGATTCTCTGCAGAGCCAGGAAAGGAAAGGCGGCCGTGGATATGATACGGTCTGTGACATCTAGCTGGGAGGTGTGTGAACCCAGCTGAAGGAGGGGGTTTACACGACTAGCTGAGGAACGTGTAGAAATTCCAGCTTGATCGACTCGCCTTTTTCAGTTTTGACATAAACGTGCCCCTTTCCGGGACAAGAGATGATCTTCCCATCAGCAAGTTTGATTTTGCATTTGGCATCGGTTGAGTACGTGGAAAATGCCTCGCGATCCGCGATCATGTGATGAGATGCCCCGCTGTCTAAGTATGCCGAGTTGGGCCCCAGCTTGATTGAATGAGCCTTCCTGACACAATGCCACACAGAGCCTGTTGGATCTTCCTCAACTTGAGCCGTCTTTGCTTTTGATTTCCATTTGGCACGACGCCTTTCAAATGCTTCTTTTTGCTTGGGATACAGTTCGAAGCATTTGTCTTCCGAGTGATCCGATTTGGGATTGTGTTTACCGTTTGAGCAAGTCGCTCCGGTCTTTGAAGACTTTGAGATAGTTTTCATAGCTGATTCTTCATTTTTGACGTGAGTGATTGGATAATCTCTACTTCTCTTGTCGAGGAGAGTGAAGAGGGATTCGACTGTCAGAGGGTGTCCTTGAATGAGTACTTCTCGAGTATGCACCAAGGTCTTTGGAATCTTATCGACGATTTCTTTGCAAAAGAGGTTCTCGTGAAGTTGAAAATCTTTCGGAATCCCTATTTGAAGACCGACAGCAGTGAGATTACTGATGTGAGAAGTAACATCGGAGATGAATGCTTCGATGTCAGTTCCTTTGAATTTAAATGACAGAAAGTCATTATAGACCCGAGATTGGTTAGCGATTTCCTTCGACTTGTAATGAGATTCGAGCTTCAGCCACATAGCACGAGGATTGTTCTCGGTGTCAACAGTTTTAAACTTCAGGTAATTCGTTAATCCCATATACTGTTGTAACACACCAGATGTTTTCTGCTTTCTGGTTTCAAAAGCTTCAGCTTGAACTGCGTCAACAGGAGGGAGCTTGATGGTCGTGACAAAGGAGATAAGATTTTGTTGCTTCAGATATGCCTCAATTAAATTCTTCCACATTACCCAATTTATGTTGGTAAGTGTAGGAATGTTTGGAGAAGATCGATCGTTCATGATGATAGGAGATTTTTGAATTCGCAGTTATAACACCTCTGGGCTCATAACCTAATGAACGAAGAATCTGATGGTTTCCAACCTATGGCGTTAGACTACAACCGAGTGAAGCTAACGACCTGAGAGCAGTAATGCGAACCTGATGGTTTCCAACCTATGGCGTTAGACTACAACCGAGTGAAGCTAACGACCTGAGAGCAGTAATGCGAACCTGTAGTCGACACGAGACAGATGATGCTGATGAGTGAGACTGAGAAGAAGTGAAACAAAAGATATTTGGATCTATTTCTAACCTGATGGTTTCCAACCTATGGCGTTAGACTACAACCGAGTGAAGCTAACGACCTGAGAGCAGTAATGCGAACCTAACAAATGACAGCGAATGAAATGAGAAGAATGGAAAAGATAGTGAGAGCTGAACCAGAGATAACGGACCTGTAGTCGACACGAGACAGATGATGCTGATGAGTGAGACTGAGAAGAAGTGAAACAAAAGATATTTGGATGAAGAAAAAGAGAAACAACAACGAGAAACGTGTGTGACTAAATACATCCAAACTATTAGGTTTAAGTTTCATACTTCTCACTACTCCGCATCCGTCGATTCTGCCGCAGTGGGATGAAAAGAACATCCCTGAACTACAAGTTCAATATGATGAGATGACAATGGCTGATTTTTGAATACTTTATCTTCTAGGTTTTCACTCGATGCTTCAACCTGATGGTAATGAAAAATTTCAGTGTGCTTCTTGTGGGGGAAAATTGTTAGAGTTGAGAAATGTTCCCCGACACATCAAGAAACCCTTTCATAAAGAGATGGAAGCGGCTTTCAATCTAAGAAGAAGTTATGAAAACACACAAAAATCATCTGCTCCTTATAATTCAACTGGTGGTTCATATGGAGAGTCAGGCGTAGGCACAAGCAGACTTTACCTACCTGAATCACAAGTCCTTCAGGGAGGAGCTGCAGTTTCATGCAACACCAGAATTACCCCACATGAATTGAATGCTTTGGAGGTTCAAGATGCAACTTGTAATGTCCAGACAGAGATTGAAAATCCATTTGAACATGAATACTCCTTACCTCCATTGGATATGAATGAAGAATCAGGAATGGGGTTTGGTGGGTTAGATGGATATTCTAATGATGGTTCAGAAAGTGAAATACACTGGCATCACTGGTTGATGGATGATCCCTTATCAACTATGTCCCCATTACCGGTTGGTGACAATGTGAGGCCGCCTGGGTATGATGAAGAACCAGCCAATGATGATGACTTAGATCCAAATGGACAATGGTATCCATTCCCTGAAAAGATGGTATGTGGTGTTTATGCACCTAATTTTCATCATACATTGTAACCTCACACTCATGAAATATTTCGGTCTTTTGATATCCTCCTTATTACTGTGTAGTATCTGATGGCTGCTCTCATACTTGGTCATTTGCATCACATCATGTCAAGAGCCATGTATCACCAGATCCGCTTGATATTACAGCTTTGCAATGTGTTTATTCCCCGCTGGGACACAATCAGGAGAAGAAGGGAGAAAATTCGCAACATGCTGAATATAAAGGTTATAGAAAATCTTTCAGTCCTGAATAACAAGTGTTATTCACTTAGCTTGAAAGACATAATTAGTCATGTGAGTGAGGCTTTAATCAGACACATTAGACCTTTTATTCCCTCTGGAGGATTACTGACACATTGCATCATTTGGACCCAATTATTAGGAAGTGGGGAATCCCTATGTCAATGATCATCTAGAATTCTATCCACATGAGACATATGGAAAGAATATACATTCCCTCTATCAAATTACTAAATGGCGTGAATGCTTGTCTAGGAAAGGAAGAGTACAGATGGTTGAAGTATGTAAAAAACACTATTACATTTTTGAGCCCATCACACTCAAAGGACCCCAACAAAACATTGTCATACCAATTTTTTTCTTCAAGGTGGGAAATATATTACATGCCAAATGCATCTCACCAAAGTTGAATGATTATAACCCATTAGATGATGGAACCCCCCAGCTGGCCATAATAATACCTGGTCATCTCAGTTACCATTCACCAGAGCTTCAAACTATACCTGTTGATCAATTTGACCTGACTTATTATGAAATGCCAGATATTGATGGAAAACAATTCATAAATAGAACATGCCATCGTATTATTGAAGTTGATGATCATGGCCACCATTTTTCGATTCCTGTACCTAACCCCTGGAGGAATAAGGCAAGAGGCAAGGTTATCCGCCATGTTCCTATTACACTATACTCAGATGATACCTCTGGCAACCAATCTAAGAGATGGAATAAACATGTCTCATATTATTTTACTCTTAGTGGGCTACCCCCCTCACATAGCAACATGGAGTATAACTGCCATTTTGTTTCTACATCTAATGTTGCAGGGCCACTGGAATTGGGAGAGTCAATTGTCAAAGAGATGAAGTAGGTCCAGTCTAAAGTGAAACATGGGAGTATGACATTATTCACTGACTTATATTTCATTCAGCTCTTTGACCAAAGAAGGTATCTTTGCATATGATTCCAGTCTCAAAGATGAAGTTTTGATCATGAGTATGGTTCTTTGCTATCTGGGTGACTCGCCTATGGCAGCAGAGGTTACAAATACACCAATTCCCCGAATTTGCAAGAATCCCTGCAGAATATGCCATTTGCGGGTTGATCAAGCTAAAGAAAGGAGTAGTTTGGGTTACATCCATGATTTCTTTGGGATAAAAGGGTTACCTTGCCCACGTAGGTGGTATGAAACCGTTCAGAAAACAAATGGTTCTTGGAAAGTACTCAAAACAAAATCCAAGGCAGAATATGACAAACACATGAATGAATTAGGTTTGGTGGACAAACTTCAAGATAAACTCATAGAATTGAGACGCAATAATCCTCACGACCGGCAAAGAATAGAGGTAATTGAAAATACTGAACCTCACCGACTTTGCAATGTATTTACACATCTCCTAGAGTTTGATGGATGCAAAGACACACCTGTTGAAATTCTCCATGTTTTCTCCCTTGGTGTTGTCAAGTACTTGGTCAGGGACTTCATGGAAAAACAGAAAGACCTTGCAAAGATGGAGGCCCTTTTCAACTCAGTTAACTTGGATTGCCTAAACATTCCACCAATCCAAGGTAAATACATGGTCACCCACTGGAAAAGTTTTATTGGAAAGGACTTCCGCACTTTAGTCCAGTTGGCCCCATTTGTATTTTTTCCCTTCATGGATGAAACACAAAAGAAATTATGGATTCCTCTATGCAAACTAGGAAGCCTGATTTTCCAGACCACTATAGAAAGCATGGATGAATATATTGCAGAACTTCGAATGAATATACAGACATTCATGTATCACATTCTCATGATGTCAGCACAATGGGCAAATAAGCCCAAGCTTCACATATTTTTACATCTCCCCGAGTCCATCAAAAGATTTGGGCCAGCAACTTTATTTGCCACTGAGAAGTTTGAAAGTTTCAATGGCCGTCTCAGGCACACCGCAGTTCACACCAATCGGCTCAGTCCAGGACATGATATTGCCGTCAGTTTCAGTAACTATCAGATAATGAGATTAATCCTTTCAGGTGGTTACATGTTTGACCATAATCAAAAAGAGTATTTCCAAGCATCAAACCAAGTGAGAAGTATATTTTCAGGAAACCCAGCGATTCAAAAAGCCATGGGATTCAATAGCCAAAAAGTCATGACAATTGGACAATACCCCTACTTCAAATCATCCAAAATTCCAGATGCTGGACTTGAACAAGTTCCAGATGCATTGAGACTGTTTTACCCAATGACCCAAATCCGACAGATTTGGGTACTGAACATCAATGATAAGGAATCTATTCAAAAGGACTCATTTGTCATTGTCAGTCAAATTTATCTTCTTTTCATATTGCCTATGAGATATAAAGTGCTGAAAGGACATCCAATACATCCAGGAAGAAAAAAATAATGGTAATTCAGGCATCTCTTGTGTCATATCCATTTGGGAAGTCATCCACCCCAAATCTTACTTCATAAAAGTGGCTGAATGTAAACTCAATGGCTTGAAAAAGGATTGCTCATTAAGAATTGTACACAAACAAAGAAATTTTACATGTGTTCCTGTTTCTGTGAGTCAAATTGATTACCACATGTCCATCCCAACCTACCCAATCTGATCAATCTGTATTACTACTCATTAGAAAATCCTATGTTGTGTAAATGTGCAACACAACTGCTTTGATGGTGGGTGTCAGGCAGGGGTGTCAAATAGATCAAGAAGGAACAGACAAGAGGGAACCACGGTATCTCGTGAAATACATCACACTTCCTATAACAGCTATCTCTTGAACGCATTCTCACATCACCAAGCTGCATTGCACCGGTGCTTTTCCAAATTGGAAAATGAACAAATCACAGAACACAAAATGCATGATGCAGCACATGCTGGTCAAAAAATTTGGATTGATAGTATGACCAAAAAGAAAGGAAAAAATGTGGAAGGATCAAGGCAATCAACCCACCCTCAGTTCAGCCCCCAGGTTCCACCGCAATCACTGTATAACCCTGTTAATAGCCCTGGTGCTGTGTCTTTTTCATCTCACCACCCAAATGTGAGCCCTCAAGCTGTTCCAAGGACTCATCACAACCCTCAAATCAGCCGGTCATTGTATAACTTCAATTTCAGCCCCCAGGTTGCACCAAGCTCATTGTCTAACCCAAATTACAGCCCTGGTGTTGCATCAAGGTCATTGTATCACCCTCATTTCAGCCCCCAGGTTGCCCCAAGGTCATTGTATAACCCAATTAGCAGCCCCCAGGTTGCACCAAGGTCCTTGTATAACCCACATTTCAGCCCCCAGGTTGCACCAAGGTCATTGTATAACCCAAATAACAGTGGTGGTGTTGCATGCGCTTCATCTCATCGCCCCAATGTGAGCCCTCATGCTGTTCCAAGGCCATATTACCCCCCTCAAATCAGCCCCCAGGTTGCATCAAGGTCATTGTGTAACCCAAATCGCAGCCCTGTTGTTGCATCCACTTCATCTCACCAACCTCAATTCAGCCCTCATGTTGAAGCAAGGACTCTTTATCACCCAAATCACAGCCCTGGTGTTTTATCCACTTCATCTCACCACCCAAACTTTAACACCCATGTTCCTGTTCCTTCCAGGTCATCTCATCACCCTCAATTCAGCCCTCACATGGCATCAAGTCACCAAAATTATAGCCCCCGTTCTGCCTCAAGCCCAAAGTACTACATGTGATATTCTTCATGTCATTACATGGTCAATTTTAATGCATTCTGATTTTTTGCCACCCCACCTTTTGTCAAAGCAAAAATTACACGTTGTTGTTGTTTTTATGACGTCAATTAGTAGATATGGCCAATTTGTCAGCCACTGAGTACATATCACAGTACCTGACATGTACCACGTAACTGCAAAGATTATTAATTATTATTATCTCTAATAATAATTACTATTCTTATTAATTATTATTACTATTTATTATCATTATTTATTCTAAATAACTCCACGTAATATTAATTATTATTATCCTTAATAATAATTACTATTCTGTAGTTATTATTATTATTATTATACCTTCATTATTATTACTTTAATATTAATATTATTAAAGTACATTAATTACATTAATTAATATAAATACTTTAATAATATATTCATTAATAAACTCATGAATAATTCTGGTTAAGATATGTACTCCTGTTATACAAGATACATAACTTGTAGGCCTTTTGCCCCCTGTCACGTGAAATAACCAGAGTAACAGATATCACTCTTTCCCCTCTGATTACGCCCACATTCCTTAACATTGGAATATTTCACGCATAAGATATGTAATTTAATATCTTATTAATAAAAGAACTTATTAATATTATAATAATTAATACTTATAAGATGTACCAATAATAAATGACATCATTATAAGTTAATAACTTTATTAATATTAATAACAGATCAATTAATACAAATGTCATGATGTGATCCAATCCCACTAAGGACTACTGATCAAAGATGTGTCCCATAACACAGCCTTAGTAGAAATCACATCATAAACATTAACAGATCCTCCCAAAGGGATCTGTCTTGCCCCTGAAGTTCCACAGTACCTCCCAGGTCATGGAAGCGCTCACAATCTCCCCAAGAGGAGATATTACAATATATAAACAGCTTGAAAACATCTGTTTATCCCCCAGAGAATATTTAGAACACACCAGCACAGTACATACCTTAGAGTTATTTACCTTGCTTAGTTCCCCATTCTCCAACAATCCCCCAATTCTGGATAATCTATAGTTTAATACTGTTATTACCTCAAGAATTGGCCACAACCTACCTTCAATAAGGTAGAAACCACAAACCCAAGTGAGTACCTCCTTGGATGCCTATTAATACTCTGTATTGATTTGGATGCGCCTAATTAGAGCAATTAGAGCAAGCCTCTCAGACATGACTTACTGATTGAGGAAGTACCTTTTTACAGGACTTAAACCATTACCCAAACCACTTTAAATCATCAACCTACCTTAGTTACAACCCATAACCACGGTTAGTTCCACACCCAGGCTGACAATTGGGGGTCTGGCCTTTATTTATCCGTGATTTTTTACCCTTTAACCCTTAAAAAATCATCACTAACACCTCCTTACCTTTTTATTTTTCGTGAAAATGGCCCTTTGATAGATGCCAGAAATCATTTGTGACTTCAAAAAGAACTCCAACCTTTTCCAGCAAAGATATTATCAATTGGACAACCCAGAAAACATCATCACGTCACAACTAGTGATAAGAACTGAAGTCATAGAGGGAGAAGATCAGTTTTATAACTGCACCTGGACTAAATTTAAACAACTTACACTCACAAATACTTATTCTTCTGACGGTACTTTGCTTAATACTGAAGAATCTGACGTATTAACCAAAGAAGAACACACTAAAATTGTCAGAAAAGAAATTAGATCAGCTTTAGAAGAAGGAAATCCACCCTTTAATGATATATATTGTGATATAATTTCTTCTAACAATACTTACGTGTCTGTTCCCCCTTTTTTGAATTGTGACGCTCCAGAAGTCCCTAGATATCTCCTTAGAAACAGTAGAAGGAACAAAGATCCAAGATTGACTGCTTTTAACTACAGGAAAAATATAAAATCATAAAAAATACAGCTTGTTTTTCTATTTTTTCTTATCTATAAAATTATAAATTGCAATAAAAACACAGTCTATTACCCAAATTTGAGTCTAAGAAAAATAAAAAACACTACAAAAATTGAGAAAAACTCGAAATTATAAAATAAAAAACATATAAAAAATTAAAAACCAATATCTGGCTGAAGATATTGATCAAAAAACAAGAAAAACCGCCTTTTTTATAATAAAATCCCTTCAAAATTCTACGTTCTAGTAGATCCACTACTCATAAAAAAATTCTGAGTAGACCATTCGAACCGCAGTAGTAGATTTACACTACTAAACTCTCGTTCCCTTAATCTCTAGAGCCTCCATTCCCAAGGCATTAGTCACATAATCCCTACAAATCCTCCTCGAGCACGTATTACATAGCAGTATACACACAGTAACCGCATACAAGTGGTAATACACACCGTAGTACATACCGGGTGTATACTACATAGTACATAAGCGATCGGAAGATTGATCTTCTAGCCTGATCACGTGTTACATACTGTATTCCCCGGATATTCCAGGATCTACAGTATACATACGTGCGCCGAAGCACTTCTGGAAGTTCCAGCATACATTCTACACTGTAATACACGGATAAGACCCTTATATCCGATCATAAGAATCGTCGACGTTAGACTTTCTCACTCAATATTTGAGCTACCAAGGTGTTGAGTAGATCAAAATAACGGGAAAAATCAGCTGAATTCAACTGTCTGATCTATTCCATTATTACACATCGGGAACAGTGTGTATTAGCCCCGTCGAGACTTTTTTATCTCACAAATCACGTTTCAGAGTCACTCCGTGATTTGTACATAGTAAAAGAAGGTACATTAACATAATTAAAAATAAATTAGATCATTTTTGATCCAGTTTACACATTATCTCTCACCCTGAAAGGAAGAAAAATCCCCTTTCAGAAATATCTCATAAATCACGTTGAGTTTCTCCGTGATTTATCAAAACAAATATAAAAATTAGTGTAAACTAATTAAAATCAACTGTAAAACAGATCATTTGATCAGGTTACATCTACTTTATCCCCCTGAAAGGAAGAACAATCCCCTTTCAGGTACATCTCACAAATCATGTCGAGTCTCTCCGTGATTTGAACCAATAAAAACAACTAAAAAAATACCAAATTTGACTGTTAAACAGATCAAATTGATCAGTTTACATATACTCTCTCAACCTGAAAGGAAGACTAATCCCCTCTCAGGCACATCTTACTAAGATTTAGCTCATTTTTTTTTGTCATTTCCACCTGGAATTTTAGACATAAAAGCAGACTCCTTTCAAGTCTTGTCATACTCACAACAAGCAACTTGATTTTACCGCATAAAAATCATAGAACAACTACTATTACTCTCAATAAAGTAACACATTCACATTACTTTATACCTCTTTTCTCTATAAAACAAACCTTTTCAGCCCTCTTCAAAGAAAAAATTCTGAAGAGTAAGCAAACATCTTTAAATCAGTAAAAATATAACATATTTTTTACTAATTTTCCCTTGTTTTTAGTGTCCACCAACGTAGACAAGCTTACCCCTGAATTGGACATTTTGAAAGTGTCTGACAAGACCACTACAGCCCGTGACACCAGAGAAACCTCTGAGATTACCACTCACAGAGAAGCCTCTGTTACTCCATCAGACAAATCATCTGGTGAATTAAATCCTTAACAAATTATATCCTTATTAAAAATCTCCTACTAACAACCTTTTACGCATTTTTACCATGACTCCTCCTTCCCTTAGAAATAGAGGTTACAATGGCCGCACCAGGGAGCCAGAGCCAGGACTTGGATTTCCATCAGCGTCAGTTTTGCCCCCTGGCAGACAAGAATCTTTAAATAAAATTATTTATAGAAGTAAAAAGACTAATGATAAGGGAAATTCTTCTGATTCTAGTCACAGCAGAGGAAAAATTCGAGAGATTTTATTACAGGATGAAGGAAAACAAGTACTGGTTGAAAGATGTGAGAAACAGAAGCAGCTTCAATGCTGTGAAAGCCCATCTAAGTTACTGCCAGGAGGATTTCCGTCAGATGGTCAGCCTCAAAGGTCTGCCAGCAGCCCTCTACCGCACCAAAGATTGGAACCCACTACATTTGTCTCCAGGAATCCTTTTCTCTCCCCCCAATCCTTCAAATACTCCCATCAGAACCCAAAATCCCCGTGGTCCAAAGGGGAGAAATGTCAATTCCAGACATCCCAGGAACACAGGGAAGAATACTCAGTGGCGCAACCAGATCTATTCAGAGATGGTACGCCTAGGGAGATCCCTCCAAGGGACTTATCAACATCTGGAGCAAGGCAAAATAGCCCGTCAAGAGCGCCAGATGGAAGAATCCCCATAAATTGTAACACTTCCCCATCATCTAGTCAGAAAATTAGAACACAAAGTTCCCCATGTGTAGTAATTAATGACTCCAATAAGTCTACTTGTACTCCTGAACAACATCAACAAATTACCACATTTCAACATGTAGTAAATGCTATGAACAATAGTAACAAAGCTCTATCCAATGACTTACAAGAATTATGCCGTAAAATTATGAGAGCTACAGATGAGCAGGTGAACTCAGAAGATAGTACATTATATCTTATTCAACAGAGGTTGACTGAAATGGATACAAAAATTGATATGTTTCATGTAGAATTGGATGATCATTGTAAAACATTTAGTAAACAACTGTCTAATTCTATGACCAGAATTGATGACTGGGTTGAAGAGCAAGGTAATTCCAACCAAGATCTTATCAAGAAAGTGGCACAATTGGAATTAAAGATTCAGAATTTACAATCAGATACTACGAATAAAGTAAATTCTCAATTTAGAACCTTTGAAGATGTAGTGAACAGAATTGAGAAACAGTTCACATGTGTTACGTCAGAAATGACCAAAAACAACTCAGATATCATGCACAAGTTGGAAGAACTCCTGACTAGAGATGCCCAACCAAGAAGCAGACATGATACTATTAATGACATTGGAGATGACAGTCAATCTATTCCTCCAGTCATTACAACTCAATTGGCCAATTTAACCCCTTCACCTTTACAGAATACCCAAGTTGAACCAAGCAGGGATCAAACTGCTACGCCAACTCTCAATACTCAACAAATTAGAGTGGCCACATCCACCATTAATAGTTTGGATGAAGACAAGGCCATCCACAAATTAGTATTAGCAGGTCTGCTAAAGACTAATGAGTGGCTAACCTTTTCTGGAGTGGGAGAATATGACCACTTTAAATTTATTGATTGGATTGATAACTTGAAAGAAGATACTAATGCCCCTGATCAAATTATATGCTCGAAATTGAATTCAATTCTTACTGGAGTTGCAAATTCATGGTATAATTCTAGGAAAAAAGAAGTACCTGGCAATAAAAATTGGTTATTCTGGAAAAAGGAAATCATTAATAAATTTAGCACTCCTGAATGGAAGAGAAAAGTGAAAACCACCTTCAGAAGAAGCAGATTTGACATACTGAGTGATGTAGAACCATCTGATTGGGTTACACAACAAGTGAACAGAATTAAAGCCATTGAAAGAGATGTAGACAATGCCTCTATTAATGATAAATTACTTGGACAATTAGATCATAATACTGAGTACATGATGCGTAGAGTTCTACAAAGTGACAGTGATTTAACTGAATTCATCAATCAACTGGAAAGTCTTGTCAATGTTAAAAGAAAAGACAAGAAAGACAAGTATAAATCTGTCAAAAGAGATAATTACAAAGACTCCAGGAAATCAGACCAGAAGGAAACCAAAGACACTTCTGAGAAAGAAATTACGTGTTATGAATGTGGAAAGAAAGGACATAGATCCAATAAATGTCCCAATAAGAAATCTAGTCAGAAGGTACATTGTATTGAAAACATTGATGACAACTTGGTCCCAATTAATGATGATTCCCAATCCAGTATAGAATCTTTACCAGATGATTCTGATTCTGATTCCATTGATTCTGACTCAGATATTCACAGTACTCATGCCATTGTTTCAAAAGATGAATTGATCATATCTAATATTTCTAAAATGGAAGATAAATTCAGACCTGTAAACATTAAGAAATTACACTTGTCCAAAGAGATGCATACTGGAAATATACATAAGACTGGTGGTACTAATATCACTAATATAATATGTAACAAGTTTAAAATTAAATGTTTAATTGATGGAGGAGCTTTCTGCTCTATTATTGGTCCCAATTTATTAGATAAGATATTGCCTCAATGGAAGAAAGAATTAATCCTCATTAATTCTGAGAAATTCTACAGTTGTAACAGTAAATTGAAACCACTAGGTATTATCAAATTAGATATTATATTCCCTCATAACAGACAAAGTATTCAGATTACCGCTGAATTAATAGTTATGGAAGATTTTAAAATGAAATATATCATGTTAGGAAATGATTATATCATTAATTATGGAATAGATGTGATAAATTCTAATGGAAGATATTTTACCTTCAATGGTGACATTGGGCGTTGATAAACGCACGCCAACGGCGCACGCCAACGCCAACCCGCACGCCAATTTTTTTGGCGTGTGGGGCCTACACGCCATTTTTTTTGGCGTGTAGGGTCTACACGCCAAAAAAAAAGGGCGTGTGAGACCCACACGCCAAAAATGGCGTGTGGTTCCCACACGCCAAAAATGGCGTGTGGTTCCCACACGCCATTTTTTTTGGCGTGTGGGCCCCGCACGCCAAATAAAATTGGCGTGTGGGCCCCGCACGCCAATTGTTTGGCGTGCGGGTCCCCCCTCGCTCACATAATCGAGTGGGAGGGACCACTCGATTACGTGAGCGAGGCCGGCTGACGAGGTTATACAACCTCGTCAGCCGGGAGGACTTCCTCCCGGCACAAGGCTGTATAACCTCGTCAGCCGGGAGGACTTCCTCCCGGCTGACGAGGCTATACAACCTCGTCAGCCAGGAGGAAGTCCTCCTGGCCGACGAGGTTGTATAACCTCGTCGGCTGGGAGGACTTCCTCCTGGCCGACGAGGTTGTATAGCCTCGTCGGCCGGGAGGACTTCCTCCTGGCCGACGAGGTTATACAACCTCGTCGGCCAGGATGAAGTCCTCCCGGCCGGCGAGGCTATACAACCTCGTCGGCCAGGAGGAAGTCCTCCTGGCTGACGAGGTTGTATAACCTCGTCAGCCGGGAGGACTTCCTCCCGGCTGACGAGGTTATACAACCTCGTCAGCCAGGAGGAAGTCCTCCTGGCCGACGAGGTTGTATAGCCTCGTCGGCCGGGAGGACTTCCTCCTGGCCGACAAGGTTGTATAGCCTCGTCGGCCGGGAGGACTTCCTCCTGGCCGACGAGGTTATACAACCTCGTCGGCCAGGAGGAAGTCCTCCCGGCCGGCGAGGCTATACAACCTCGTCGGCCAGGAGGAAGTCCTCCTGGCTGACGAGGTTGTATAACCTCGTCAGCCGGGAGGAAGTCCTCCCGGCCGACGAGGCTATACAACCTCGTCGGCCAGGAGGACTTCCTCCTGGCTGACGAGGTTGTATAACCTCGCCGGCCGGGAGGAAGTCCTCCCGGCTGACGAGGTTATACAACCTCGTCAGCCAGGAGGACTTCCTCCTGGCCGACGAGGTTGTATAGCCTCGCCGGCCGGGAGGAAGTCCTCCCGGCTGACGAGGTTGTATAACCTCGTCAGCCGGCCTCGCTCACGTAATCGAGTGGTCCCTCCCACTCGATTATGTGAGCGAGGGGGGACCCGCACGCCAAACAATTGGCGTGTGGGCCCCGCACGCCAATTGTTTGGCGTGCGCTCCCACACGCCAATTGTTTGGCGTGTGAGAGCGCACGCCAAACAACTGGAGTGCGGGGCCCACACGCCAATTTTATTTGGCGTGCGGGGCCCACACGCCAAAAAAAAATGGCGTGTGGGAACCACACGCCATTTTTGGCGTGCAGGTCTCACACGCCAATTTATTTTGGCGTGTAGACCCTACACGCCAAAAAAAAATGGTGTGTAGGCCCCGCACGCCAAAAAAAATTGGCGTGCGGGTTGGCGTTGGCGTGCGCGCTTGGCGTGCGTTTATCAACGCCCGGTGACATTATGAACAAGTTTGAACTTGGAATAAGTGACAAAATGAACCTGGAACAACTTGAATGTAATTCTATCAATAATTCTAACTTTGATAATACAATATTAGAAGCAAAGATTGCTGAGAATTTAGATGATGAGCAATTGAAGGAACTGAAGAACTTGCTACATAAAAAGAAACTTGCATTTGCCACTGCTGATGAACCCTTTGGAAGCATTAGAGGTCATGAAGTAAGAATTAATCTTAATACTACTAGACCTTATCCTCCTGCTTTAAGGAAAGCTGCTTATCCTGCTTCCCCCAGAAGTAGAGAAGCTTTACAGCAGCATGTTACTGAATTAGTAAGAATGAATGTCTTACGCAAAGTGGGAGCAAATGAAAATGTAGAAGTTACTACCCCAGTTATTATTGCTTGGCATAATGGAAAATCAAGAATGGTTGGAGACTTTAGAGGTCTTAATAATTATACCACACCTGACAGATACCCCATGCCCAAAATCAGTGAAGCACTGACTCAGTTAAAAGATGCCAAATTCATAACTTGTATGGATGTACTCAAAGGTTTCCACCAGAATGTAATTCATGAAGACAGTAGATATTTGATGAGAATAATATTACATATGGGAATTTATGAGTATCAAAGAATGCCTTTTGGAATTAAGAATGCCCCCTCTCACTTCCAAAGAATGATGGACATAGAATTCCACAAAGAATTACGTGAAGGCTGGCTTATTATCTACATTGATGACATCATTATTTTTAGTCAAGACTGGAAAGAACATTTGGAAAAACTTTCAATAGTTTTAGACAGAGTTACAAAAATGAATATGAAAATATCCATGAGTAAATGTCAATTTGGCTTTAAGGAATTGAAAGCACTTGGACATATAGTTTCTGGACTTAGTATTGCTATTGACATGAATAAAGTGGCTGCAGTATTGCTTAAGCCCATGCCAACTAATGTCAAGGAATTACAATCATTTTTAGGTTTTGCTAGTTATTACAGGCAACACATTAAAGACTTTGCTAAAATTACTGGACCCCTGTACCAAATTACTAGTCCAAACACTGCATATGAGATGACTTCCCCCAGAGTAGATGCATTTAATACAATCAGAGAAATGTTAACATCTGCCCCTATATTATTAATGCCTGACCCTCACAAGCCTTACAAATTATATGTAGATGCAAGCATGGAAGGACTTGGAGCTGCGTTACATCAAGTACAAGATTTACAAGACATTCCCAAAGAAGGAGTAATATGTTATATTTCACGCACACTTAAAGACAGTGAAAAGAAATATGGGGCTAGCCAACTAGAATGCTTATGTCTAGTGTGGGCCTTAGACAAATTATATTACTACTTGGATGGTTGTGATTTTGAAGTTATTACTGATTGTAGCGCACTTAAAAGTTTACTCAGTATGAAAACTCCCAACAGACATATGTTAAGATGGCAGATTGCAATCCAAGAATGGAGAGGCAGTATGACTATTGTCCACAGAGCTGGAAATATACATAAAAATGCTGATGGTCTCAGTAGATGGTCTTTAGACAATCTACCAGAAAATCCTGCTTGGGATGGAGAGATTGCTGCGAAAATTATGTGCCTTTTTCCATTAAATAATGATGAACATAATCCTGCTTATGATGACCCTTCTGAAACTTATGACATTCTTGGACTTCATGTTACTGAACTGAAGGAAGAATTTTGGGATGAAACACGTGAGAGTTATAACTTGGACAAGAATTGCTCCACTCTTAAAGAAATTCTACAAAGTAAACATAAAAACCTGGACTTGATTAATTCTTTAGAAGAACCTTGGTCTACTGCATTTAATGAAAACAGATTTTCACTTCTGGATGGATTAATATATCATAGAACCAAACATACTAGTGTAGTAGTTCTAGCAAAAAGGGAACATATTAATCTTTTTCTTAAAGAATGCCATGATAATATCACAGCAGGACATTTTTCCTTTGACAGAACTATAGAAAGAGTTAAACATATAGCTTGGTGGCCCCATTATAGAAATGCAACCAAAGAATATTGTGAATCTTGTGAAAGATGTCAAAAAGCAAATAAAGCTACTGGAAAAAGATATGGTTTACTACAGGAAATTGAAGAACCCACAGAAAGATGGTCTGTAATTAATATGGATTTTGTTACTGGATTACCTCCAGCTGGAATGAATAACTACAATTCTGTACTAGTAGTAGTTGACAGATTCTCTAAAAGAGCTAAATTCTTGCCATGTCATAAGGAAAATAATGCATTTGATGTAGCTCTGCTATTTTGGCAAAAGATTATAGCTGATGTAGGATTTCCTAGATATATTATTACAGACAGAGATCCAAAATTTACATCTGAATTCTGGAAAGGTTTATATGATTTATGTGGCACTCAATTGAAGTTCTCTACAGCTTATCATCCTCAGACTGATGGATTAGCTGAAAGAATGATTCAAACCTTGGAAGATATGATTAGAAGATATTGTGCTTATGGTCTAGAATTTAAAGACAAAGATAATTACTCACATGACTGGTGTTCACTATTACCAGCATTAGAATTTGCTTATAATTCCAGTAAACACAGTAGTACTGACATTACTCCTTTTGAATTAGAAAGAGGATGGATACCTTGGTTCCCCAAAGAATTAGTTCTCTCTAAATCAGTAACAATTCACCCCAATGCCACTAATTTCCATCAAATGATGACTAAAACTGCAAATTACGCAGCAGAATGTATTAAGAAATCTTTTGAATATAATAAGAATAGATGGGACAAAACCCATAAGGTTCACCAATTTAAAGTTGGAGATCAAGTTCTTATTTCTACATTTAATTTTACTAATTTAACAGGACCCAAGAAACTCAGGGACTCCTATGTTGGACCTTATACAATTAAAGCTTTACATGGTGCAAATGCAGTAGAAGTTATATTAACTGGAGAATTAGAAAGGAAACACCCCACATTCCCAGTTAGTCTAATCAAACCATTTATTCCTAATAATGATGATAAATTTCCTCTAAGGAAAGATAACATTAGAGTTGTGATACCTCCAGTAGAGAAAGACCAACTCATTAAAGTTAAGAAAGTTATACAACATAGAAAAATTAGAAAGAATAATGAAGATGTTACACAGTACTTAGTCAGATATAGTGGATCCAAAGAGGATGAATGGCTTACAGCTGATCAGATCCCTGATTCAGAAAGAATTCTGAGACAATACAGAGTTGACAAAAGAAACCATTAAAATTTCTTAGTCAACCCTTTTTTAGAGGGAGGAAGTGTCAGCCACTGAGTACATATCACAGTACCTGACATGTACCACGTAACTGCAAAGATTATTAATTATTATTATCTCTAATAATAATTACTATTCTTATTAATTATTATTACTATTTATTATCATTATTTATTCTAAATAACTCCACGTAATATTAATTATTATTATCCTTAATAATAATTACTATTCTGTAGTTATTATTATTATTATTATACCTTCATTATTATTACTTTAATATTAATATTATTAAAGTACATTAATTACATTAATTAATATAAATACTTTAATAATATATTCATTAATAAACTCATGAATAATTCTGGTTAAGATATGTACTCCTGTTATACAAGATACATAACTTGTAGGCCTTTTGCCCCCTGTCACGTGAAATAACCAGAGTAACAGATATCACTCTTTCCCCTCTGATTACGCCCACATTCCTTAACATTGGAATATTTCACGCATAAGATATGTAATTTAATATCTTATTAATAAAAGAACTTATTAATATTATAATAATTAATACTTATAAGATGTACCAATAATAAATGACATCATTATAAGTTTAATAACTTTATTAATATTAATAACAGATCAATTAATACAAATGTCATGATGTGATCCAATCCCACTAAGGACTACTGATCAAAGATGTGTCCCATAACACAGCCTTAGTAGAAATCACATCATAAACATTAACAGATCCTCCCAAAAGGATCTGTCTTGCCCCTGAAGTTCCACAGTACCTCCCAGGTCATGGAAGCGCTCACAATCTCCCCAAGAGGAGATATTACAATATATAAACAGCTTGAAAACATCTGTTTATCCCCCAGAGAATATTTAGAACACACCAGCACAGTACATACCTTAGAGTTATTTACCTTGCTTAGTTCCCCATTCTCCAACAATCCCCCAATTCTGGATAATCTATAGTTTAATACTGTTATTACCTCAAGAATTGGCCACAACCTACCTTCAATAAGGTAGAAACCACGAACCCAAGTGAGTACCTCCTTGGATGCCTATTAATACTCTGTATTGATTTGGATGCGCCTAATTAGAGCAATTAGAGCAAGCCTCTCAGACAAGACTTACTGATTGAGGAAGTACCTTTTTACAGGACTTAAACCATTACCCAAACCACTTTAAATCATCAACCTACCTTAGTTACAACCCATAACCACGGTTAGTTCCACACCCAGGCTGACACAATTATACGCCAAAATTATTAGAAACATACAGATAAATCATGTTTTTATGATGATATTTAGTAAAACATCATTTATATCTAAAAAAACCAAATGGGCATTGGAGGTAATCATGATGAAATGCCACATCTGTGCCAGGATTCACCCCAGAGTAGAGGCAAATGACCTAAGTTGGTTGTACAGGTCAAACCATTTGTGTAGTTCCCATTTGACAGGTCACACCATTTGTGTAGTTCCCATTTATGACACAATCACAAAAGGACATATGGATCCCATTATGCTATATTGGAAGCCTAACATTTGACACAAACATAGATGACAAGATTCACACAATCCTGAGATTTGGCCCAGCTGGCTTATTTGCCAGTGAGAAGTTTGAAAGCTATGAAACCAAATAAAAATATAACATATATATATATATCTAGTTACAAGTGTAAGAGGTCAGCCTTGAGGATTGTAAGATCCCAGCCGCTTAAGAACGTTGGCCACACAAGATATTATCAAACGAGCTGGGCCCACACAGAATCCTAGGTCTGTGAGCTCTTTCTGAGACATTCCTTTGAAAGCAGACCAGTGGTAGAAAGAATGTTCAGCCATTACAGACAAAGTGTGTCTGTCATTTTCAGATAAGTATGAAATGAGGAAAAATTCCGCCATGGTGAGATTGGCTTCTCCCCGCCATGGAGTGCTGGTGGGGCATGCACCAGAAATTGAGTGAGAATTAGCCCCAGTTGGAGGGATAAGGGGGAGATCTGGAGCCTGGTTGGTGTTGATTTCATCAGTGGGGTCCACTTCAACCCCATCTTCTGAGGGGGGCCATGAGATGTGAGTGTAGTCTGACTCAGTGGTGCTGAGGCTAGGGGGGGACTACAACAACTTTAAATCAGTCAAGTTGCCTCAATTTGAAAAGATAAATCATGTAATTAACTTACAGGATTCTTTGATAATCTCTCCTTGTGTTCAGGGGAGAATTTGATCAACACTGAGACAGAAATATCCCCTTTCTTGGGGATATTCACCATGAGGCGTTGAAAGCGCCGGTACGTCGAAGCGGATACCAGGGGGTAGAGGTGGTATCGTCGTCCGCGGCGGATGCGGCCGGTCCAAGCGAGATGGCGGGAGGCATCCTCATACTTCAGGATGCCTCCGACCATGAAGTCGCTGCGGGCCAAATCAAGAAAATCGAAAATTACTTTCTTGAATCGGCACAGCCGGTGGGTGGTGCGTTGGCTGACCGGCATAAGCTGACTGTTGTTGGTCGGCCAGAAACCTTGCGCCTTCTCAGGCGCACAGAGTTTCAGAATGTTGTCGCATAGCCAGGGGTCAAACACGATGTTGACCAGGTTGGTGGATCTAGCCATAAGGGCTGATGGAGCGGGAAGGAGGGATGAGAATGGTTATGAAAGGACTGCTTAGTGCAGTCCTTTTATAACCATTCTCATCCCTCCTTCCCGCTCTCTCCGGCTGGAAGGAGGGACCATTGTCCTCAAGTCGACCGTAGATCTGAGTCCCGGTCGACTTGAGAACCTTGTGTGGATTCCAAGCGGCTTGGAATCCACACAAGGTTCTCAAGTCGACCGGGACTCCGATCTACGGTCGACTTGAGGACAATGGGGAGCTCAAGCCAACTTGAGAACCTCAAATGGCTCTCAAGTCGACATGAGCACCCCCCTTTGTGGTCAAGTCGACTTGTGGATGGTGCTCAAGTCGGCTTGAAAACGTCATTTTGGTTTTCAGGTCGACTTGAGTACCGTTGGGGGGGCTCAATCGGACTGCATCACACCGTGAGAGCATTTGGTGGTCCTCAAGTCGACTTGAGGACCACAAATGGTTCTCAAGTCGGCTTGAGGGCCCAGATTTGGCTCTCAAGTCGACCTGAGAACCATTTTTGGTTCTCAAGTCGGCCTGAAGACCCCATGGGTAGGAGGTCTCCCAGGCCAAAGCTTAATTTGGTCTGGAAGTCGACCTGAGGACCAATTTTCGTCCTCAAGTCGACTTTTGTTGTCTGTTCGTCTTGAAGACGACTCAGATGTCAACCAGGTGCACCCGTGGTGTAGCTCAAGGTTACAGTATTATGACTGAAGCATGAAAGGAGAAGGAAGTTAATACACATAATTATGTAAATAGTGTCATACAAAAAAAATGTCAAAAAAAATTTGTACATGGTTGATCGAGCACGGCAGAAATATTAAGTTTCTCAAGTTCCAGGTCGAAGGTTAGTTCAGTTGGGGTCTGTAAGATTGTCATGCTAGGCCTACATAATCGGATGAGGTATCGACCAAAGTCAGTGGGCTGACTGGTACGATCAAAAAGACTACATGAGGGATAGAAGCAAAAGGACTGACCGATGTGCTGGGTGTTTTTGCAGCATCTGGAGCATCTTTCATGAATAGGCCACCACCGTAGGGGTAGCCGTAGAAAGAATTGTAGCCGTAGCCGAGTCCGCCATAGCCGAGTCCGCCGTATCCGAATCCCCCGTAGCCGAGTCCGCCGTAGCCGAATCCCCCGTAGCCGCCGTAATAGTTGTTCATGCCGCATGAGTAGCCTAAGCCCCAGCATTTCTGGTCTGATTGGCCTTTGGTGGCGGTGGTGTCTGCTCGCGGAGCAATGGTGGGCACAGCCAGTACCGACTGAAGGACGGCTAAGACGCAGGCGATGAAAAAGAAGCAATGCATGGTGATGGGTGTGGTGATGGGGATGATGATGATTATGCTTAGGATTTGTAGTCGTATGGGTAGAGTGTGGGTGATGGATGAAGGGGTGCTGGTAGTGTTCGAAACGGTCCTTTAAATACACATCAGGATGTCTTCTCGGCTTGCCCTGTGCTTCATTAACACTTCACTTCCACCACATCAACCTCCGGTTCTACAGATTGTTGGAGTAGAAAATCTCTTTGCCGTGTGCAGCTAACCGGCTCAGTAACCAAGCCTACCGTTCTACGGGTCATTTTGATAATGTGATCCGAATTCAAACTGGTACATTCAAAAGATTCTACTCGATCCAACATTCGGAGTTTTACGGCCTTCATACCTTGATGGTTTTAATCCCGTCAAGCGGGCCGCGGCTGGATGATTGAGAATAATTCAAGGAGAAATTCACACATCGCAGTGTGAACCTCCCTCCTTGAGCACGATGAGAAGATACTCGAGTATCTATGTATCTACTCCAGCCTTTCATGGCAGAGTTCATCGTCTCAGTGGGTCAATGATGAGCTGCCTTGAGATCAGCGGACCAAAGGACATCCGATATCTATTTAAGAGGCTGGTAGGAGTGTCGCTGACCATCACGCACTCATCCCTCACACTCCGCACACACAACCACATCTCCGCACATCCAACCACCACTATCACCATGCATTGCTTCTTTTTCATCGCCTGCTTCTTAGCCGTCCTTCAGTCGGTACTTGTCAGCTTGCTACTAGTTCAGAGACAACCTGACTAGAACATAAATAAATATAAAATAAAATATATATTATTATTCATTTAACAAAAGGTAATAAATGAATAATAATAAGATAAAGTAACATAAAAAAGTAATATGTAAATAATAAATACATTTTCACATAGTAAACTAATAATAAATAAACAAATACAATATTAAGTATAAAACAATGAATATGCTAATAAATAATAACATAAGTGGAAATATTATTTCATAATCGTAAAGAGCGTGTAAAATAACCTAGGGTACTTCAGCCAAAGCACCCCAGATAACTTAAAACTTCTAGTAGTAAAACAGCTTGAAAGAATATTACCACTAAAAGCGCTGAATTAATTATTATACATTAAAGTACAGAATAAAAACCATAAATACATGTACAAAACCACGAAATAACAATGTATTTAAATAAGAACATAATAAAATAAAATACATATGACATTAATAATATAAGTATATAATACTAGTAATATACTATATTATCTATTTATTTATTTATTTTATTTAATTAAATACTAAGTATACTAAGGATGATTCAGAGGGACAAAGACCACGAGCCAGAGGAAGGAAATAAGATGAGAACCTTCTGAAAATAACAATTGAACAACTGTTCAAAATAAAATGTATTACATCCTTAGTGGGAAATTATTGATTGACAGATCTCTGCAGTCATGCATGCCCAAAGAGCCTGCATGACAGGGATCAAACAAGAAGCTCTTGAAGCGCCCACAGAACAAACAAATACATGTATTTCACATTATACACAATACAAAACAATGAAACTCTGACAAATGTGATCAACAGGTACATGTGATATTTAATCAATACATTTGGACATGTAATTAAAACCTTTGATAAACACATCTAACAAACCTTGTCAGAGGTTCAGAAGCGCCTCAAGATGCCAGCAAAAGAGCTAAGACAGGCTGTACCCATAGTAGACAGCCTGTACATATGGAAAATTGATTAAACAACTACATACATTTATATTAAATCTTAACCCCTTCCTCTTAAATATTCCCATAGCCAAAAATAAATCCTGTGTTTCGCCATCAGGGCTCCAGAAAGGCATTTAAGGAGCCCTTGTTCCCCCTGTATTTTGCCTCATCATGCTTTAATAGATATACTACAACCTTTACCCACTTACATAGCTTTACAATTGTTATTCTGTCTGGTAAGGTCCTAGTATCTGTTCTTTAGCCCCTTCTTATTCCCTTGAAATTGCCCAGTGTCCACCCAGCCCTTCCAACACCCTTTCCAAGCGCTTCCAACTGCCCAATTTCCCCCTGGAAGAACCTCAAGTCTGTAAGGTAATTTATTACTAGTAAGTAGATAAACCTTTCTCTTGAGATTCTCCCCCCCATCTTTTATCTGGGATTTAAACCACCCCTGTTTACAGGCCCCAGTGTGTTCAGGTACTTAAATCCTCTGCTTGCAAGATACCTTTGAGGGATTAAACCACCCCTGATTTATCAGGCCCCTCATATTTTTAATTATATTAAATTTATTTAATATAATTAATCACTTTTTACCGCTCATACCTCATATCTTTATTGGTATTACCTCTTATAAATCCTCCCAGAGCTTTATATTGCTCTTTATCTTTTATTTTGCACCTTGTGTAGCTAGAAGGATTACTCCTTGGCATCACAGAGGCTGACAGTACTGGCTGTGCCCACCATTGCTCCGCGAGCAGACACCACCGCCACCAAAGGCCAATCAGACCAGAAATGCTGGGGCTTAGGCTACTCATGCGGCATGAACAACTATTACGGCGGCTACGGGGGATTCGGCTACGGCGGACTCGGC
The DNA here is from genome assembly GCA_007896445.1 of Puccinia hordei. Lineage (NCBI taxonomy): Eukaryota > Fungi > Basidiomycota > Pucciniomycetes > Pucciniales > Pucciniaceae > Puccinia > Puccinia hordei. The sequence goes on from RDRW01000204.1 coordinate 131,695, forward strand.
TACGGGGGATTCGGCTACGGCGGACTCGGCTATGGCGGACTCGGCTACGGCTACAATTCTTTCTACGGCTACCCCTACGGTGGTGGCCTATTCATGAAAGATGCTCCAGATGCTGCAAAAACACCCAGCACATCGGTCAGTCCTTTTGCTTCTGTCCCTCATGTAGTCTTTTTGATTGTACCAGTCAGTCCACTTACTTCTCCTCGCATTCTGCAGGCTTAAGTTGTCCATCCCGAGACCTTAACAGGTAGCATGTATCAAAATCCACCATAACCTATCCACATCTTCTTTTTAATCTGCTTCACAATGTCTACATAATCATGCCCCATCCCACTTTTTGGCTCAGTAGTATTCCTTTCTGCTATTTTGTTTTCTGTAGCTTCACCCTAATCATCTTCCTTCTTCTTCTTCATCAACCCCTTTTGTTTAATTCAACTCCCATGACAACCTACATTTTCTGATACATATTGACAGCCCGACTGGCCTGGAGGTCGATCACGACATGATCACTGTGAATTTAAATGAGATCTGAGCAAAGCGGTGATGATGAAAACAAATTGACACTTTGGTGCAGGCTGAGATAGGCACATGGACAAAATTGATGTGAACGGGGCACTCACTAAGCCAATGGATCGCAGTAGCCCACGGTGTTTCTTGCCTACAAACGTATGTATCTGTCTTATAATCCGATCCCAGTACAAACGCTGCCCAAGTTTCTCGAATCCATGCCATCATGGACTGAGTGAAATCACGGAAGAAGGTACAGAGCGTGTTACTCTCAGTAAACTCCTGAACGCCCCTGAGTACTGCTTCACTATGGTTTCATTTTTCCTTGACACAGAGCCAGACCCAGGAGAATGAGCGGCAAGGATGACGACTTTATGCTTGGCCAGTGGCCCAAACCCCTGCTACATTCAAACGTGCTCCTTGGAATCAATAACTGTTGGCCATTCAATATGCTAATTGTTTCACACCTCTCGATCAATACATGTCTGCACATGATTTGTTTTCCCTAATAGGCGTCGAGTATTTTTTCTAGCTACTTGAGCTGAATCTAAAAAAGGAACTCAAAATGAAATAAAAAGGAAAGAAAAATTAGTTTAAAAGAATACATATTAAACTCATATTGAACTTGAATGAAGTCTTATAACCAAAACAAAACAAAAAAGTTTGGTGAGTATGCCTGCTCTTGAAATTACTTGTGTGGTCTTTAGCACATTTGAAATGCTTTTCAATGTCACACTTTGTTAGCATTCTGCCCCATGGCCAAAATAGGGCTTGTTTGTAGTTCTCTTTTTCTCACCATTTTCTGTTCCTCAGAAGATTAGGCCCTCAACTTGGGCCCCTATTTTTGTCATGTATTTCATCTTTCCTCATCTGAAATAGAAACTCCATTCAGTTCCAGGCCCATACCAGTGAGACCGGCTGTATGCCCTCACCTGGGGCACACCCTTCAAAAAAAGGGTATGCAGCCCAAAATTTATTTTCAAACAGGGTTTACTGGCTACAAACCATTTTTTGGGGTTTAGCATGCCATTGGATGGGTGTCCATCCTGCATGCCAATGCAGGAAGGGTTCAAATTTTGGGAGAATATGTAAGTTTGATTTCATCAAAACAAAAACAAAGAACAAGAGCTTAAACAAAGAGATTTACCTGATCAAAGCAAACAAAAAAGAATTAAGGAAAACAGGAAAACATGACTACAGGAGGAAAAGGAGAGAAAAAAAAGGAAGATTGAGACAAATTGCTGAAGGCAATGTAAGAAAACAAGAATTGAGCAAATCAATTTGAAAGAAACAGGTTTGAGGAAAAATTATAATTGAGGTTTGTAAAGATGGCTGAGGACTGCTCAGGTGAGAGTGTTGATGGGTGGGGGAACTCAGTAAGTTTTAGAAGAAATGAGACTAGACAATAGAGTATTGAAAGATAGGAGTTCCCCAGGGAGAAAGAGAAAAACTAGGTGGGCAAGACTCATATTTAAGGCTGAACCGATGGCAAGAGAGAGTTGAGAAGACTGGGGAAGCTGAAGGCCCAAGGAATATGATATCATTGATCAGGAATGGGTGAATCTGAGGCAAAATTGGAAGGCAAGTGTTTTCATGGGTTCAAGCATGTGTAGTCAATTCAGGGAGAGAAAAGGGATTTTTTGAATGATTATGTGAATCTCTTTATTGGGCACACTCAATGTGGTGCTCCTGGTAAGAAATATCACAACTAGAGGAACCAGGTGTCACAGAGACTTCAACAGAAGGTGTGTGTAGGTGAAATGCCCATCTAATGGCAAGAAAAAACTGTCTACAGATGGGCATGCAGCTGCATTCCCTTTTCAAAAGTGGTGTGCAGGCTGAACACCCTTTCTATGGGTATAGGGTATGGTCTATGCCCATTATCTAGAGCCTTTTAGACCAGAGGAAATAGCTCTGGTCAAAAAGGCTATATGGCCTTTCAACCAGAGGAAATTACTCTGGTCAAGGAGACTTTATGGAATTTTCAACCCAAGTAATTTCCTCCAGTCAAAGAGGTTAAATATCCTTTGGTCAGAGGAAATTACCCTGGTTGAAGAGGCTATGAGTCCTTTTTGAATGGAGGGAACCCCTCTGTTTGAAAATATATATGGCCTTGATGTACTGAGGGGATCCCTCCAGCTGAAGAGGCTACATGGCCTTTAAACAGGAGGGATTTGTTGAAAATCAATGTAATATGAATGCTCAACACATAAACTGTGAAAGAAATGTGAAATAAAGTCATCCTCATTCAAGTCTGCAAGAATCAAAAATCAAACCTAATTCATCATCATCAGCTGAAACCTAATGATCAAATAAATTGTAAAGATCATTCACTCTCCCAAAGTCATTTGGCCAAGGACCCTTCCAACTCTGTCCTGATCGATCACCTTCAGCCTCATCTACATAATCCTGATAACTTCTATTCTCAATTTCCCTTAATCCTTTTGTATTCCTTCTCCATTCCCTTCCTATTGAAACAATTCTGTCAAACTCCCACACCATAATTGATTCAATGCTTTCAAAAAACAGTGGTTTACCTTGTTTCATTATCTTCCCTCAAAATACATCTTGTCAATATCAACTTGGTGAGAATTACATTACCAATATCCAGCATGCATTCAGAATTTTCTATCAAATAATCATTCTTACTAATCCTTTTCTTATTCCTGTGTCTCTTTCATTGTCCTGCCTCTTTTTCATAACTCTTTGTCTGTTAATTACTATTGAAATTTCTTTTTCATAACTAGTTGTCTGTTAATTATTATTACAATTAAGCCAGGTATTTTTTCCAATCAATTATTATCTACCTTCCCTTTTATTTTCATTCTATCATTGTGTATTTCAGATCTGGTCTTTTGTCTTTTAGCAATTTAGTCAATTGCCTTTAGGATTTCCTCCAGCCAAAGAAAGAGTCATATAGCCTTTTTGACCAGCAGAAATCTCCATTCAAGAGAATATGTAGCCTGTCCAACCAGAGGGGTTCTTTCAGCCTACATGATGCCAAAAGGTAAAATATTGTCAGCTTGCTACTAGTTCAGAGACAACCTGACTAGAACAATAAATAAAGTAATAATTAATTGATAAAAAATACATATGAAAGAGACATCATTACATAAGTAATAATGTAAAATAAATTATAATCAACATAAGAAAAAGATAAAATTTTAAAATATAAACATTATTATGTAGTAATAATGCAATAAACAAATATAATAAATAAATAAATAATAACTCATTAAACTTTGAGATAAATGAGAACCTTATTTCATATTCTGAAAGAGCAAGTAAAATAACCTAGGGTAACTCAGCCAAAGTACCCTAGAAACCTTACTCCTTCTAATAATAAAATTAACTTAAAAGAATACTCCTACTAAGCGCTAAAATACTTACTAGGTATAAACATATGTAATATGAGAGTATTCTAATAAGTAGAAGTCCTCAAAATACGGGATAAGTACTTAAATAAACTATGTAATTATCCTTTAAACACATAAATAAAATATTAAATAACATTTGACATAAATATCACGCTGTTTTATAGTCTTTGTAGTATTATTAACTTATACAAATACATAAAGTATAACTTAAATAATATCATAACACATGAAAGACACGAAACAGGGGACTAAGAAAACACCAGAATACTTCAAACAAGTCTAAAAGAACTTGTACAATTAAAATAAATGACAAGCTCTTTTTTATCACGGGAAAATAATAAATGTTGACACTTTTCCCAGGATGTTGTGCTTGTCAAATAATTGAATGGAAAGCTGTTAAAGCGCCCACCATGCAGGTATGACAAGAACTCTCATGGTACAGAAATTTATATATGAAATAACCAAATTAAACAGAAATAAGATTCTGTATTATAATTTGATTATTCCTTTTTTATTCTATTGATCAAGTGATCAATACATGTTGTACATCAAACTAAGAGCTCTTGAAGCGCCCTCAGATGATGCCTACAGATGACTGACAGACTTTATTAATTATTGACAGCCTGTACATGTAATAATTTGATAAATTACATCATTTATTTCTACTAAGGATAACTCCTTCCTTGTAGTGTTCCCATAGCCAAAATAACACTTGATGTTTCGCCATCAGGGCTCCAGAAAGGCATTTAAGAGGCCCTTTCTTCCCCCTGTATTTTGATTCCCCAGCTTTATCATATTTACACCCAGCATTCCACCAGTCCATCATACTAGTGTCCTGCCCAGTAAATCAGTCTTCAAGACTTCAAAGCCTCTTGTCCTCAACCCCAACTCTGTCCAGCCTTCCAGCCCACCTTTCCAACCGCTTCCAGCTGCTCAGTTTACCATAAGAAAGCTCCCCCACCTCCTTCCCTCAAAGCCTACTACAGTAAGTCTTTCCCTACTAGGAGTTGTGGCCCTTTCTTAGCCACTATTTCACTGGGACTAAACACCCCTGCTTGCAGGCCCCAGTTTTAAAGGTTCATTTCTCTGCTTTTAGCACGAACACCTTTGGAGGGAACTAAACACCCCAGCTTGCTGGCCCCTCCATAAATCTTTGATCTTTTAAATATTAATATAAAAGATCAAAAACCCCTTTTTTGCCCATATTTTTTGCCTTGCACCTTGTGTAGCTAGAAGGATATTAGTCCTTGGCATCACAGAGCGTGACAAATATTCTAGCTAAATGTGGTTCAAAAATACATTTTTATGGAAAAATGGTTGGATGAGTATTTTGAAACAATTCCAAAGGAATTGGGGCATAAAAAATTTAAGGATTTTGGTTAATTTCATTAATATTTTAATTAAATCAAATTCAAATTAAAATTAAAATACCCAGAGGGGCCTGATAAATCAGGGGTGGTTTAGATCCCACTAAGGTACCTTGCAAAAAGCAGAGGATTCAGGTACCTTGAAACCACCAGGGCCTGATAAATCAGGTGTTGTTTAGATCCCAGACACATAAAAAGGAAGGGTTAAAATTGCCACAAACAGAGGACCGGTTATAAATTACTATTGGTTAACTCTTTTAATTTTTGGGGGACTTTTTAATATAATTACTAATGGGAGTTTTAGATAATAACTACTCAGGGACTTAGCAGAAAAGAGGCTGGTACTAAGGCTTTTCTGTAAGCATGTAAACTAGGTAAATAATACACATTAATCTGGGAAATGATTTGTGAAACCTGCTCTCATGACTTTCAAAAGGTTATGTAATCAACCAATACTTCAACACTCATTTCCCTGCCCCCTCCTAGCTCAACAGAGACTGCAACTTATATTTTCAATCACAATCTTCTGAGCTAATATGACCAAATCCAAAATTAAAACCATTGAATTAGGTTTTTCAACAAAATTTCACTTCTGAGAATTCTGAGCCATTTTATATAGATATCCATGGTTGTTAAAAATGGTGCAGTTTAAAAACCAGCTGATTAGATGGTGGTAGATTTGTTCATATTTGATACCCCCTGTGGGTATCAAATATGAACAAATACTGGGCATAAAATCTTGGATTGGATTCAACCCCATCTACAACATGGAGCCACTGGTCTATTTCAGACAACTTCCATAAAGTGGATTTTAATAACCCTGGAGTAACTCACCTCTGACAATTGGTAGCCATCCCTTATACCCATACACCTGGAAAGCCCTGTGTGGAAGGAATCCTCCCAACTGAAAGATTCATCATTTTGATTCTGTTTATTTTTTTAGAAAAATAGAGTCTGCTCCATTTTTTGGTGACTGTTGCAAAACAAATCACCACCAATTTTTCTACCAATTCATTTCTGGATTCAGACCCAAAATTCAGCTAGCCTAGTTTGTGGTTAGCTTAAACCACCACCACTGTTTTTGGTTGTTGGACTCAATAGCAAAATATTGTCTTTTTATTTCTTGATTGGACAACCTTCTATTGTCACTCTTTTTTCCTTTCAAAATTCTGATGTCCTTCAAACTTGAATTTGAAGACATCAAACAGGAGAAGTTAGAAGACCTAGAATTGAGGGGATTGATAAATCCACGCCCATAAAAAAAGGGTGTGCAGCCCGCACACCCTTTTTTGGTGTGGGCACGCCTACAGGCGTGTGACACCTGCCCAAACATGGGCTTGTGGTTGCATTCCCCATTCAAAAAGGGTGTGCAGCTTGCACGCCCTCTTTATGTATATAGGAAGGGGTGTGCATGCCCATACCCATATCAGCAGTGGGCCCGCTATGCTAACAATAGCTGTAGCGTAGTGTAATTTTAGCTTTTTTCGCTACACTAACACAAAGTTACTGTTAGCTGAAGATTTTTTCAGCTAACGCTAAAACAATTTTGTCAAAAAAAAAGTAGCGGGTAGCATAGTGTTAGCAACTTCAAAAAAATATGAAGGCGGTCAGATAGCAATTATTGTGCAAACTATTTGTATATACATTTTTTTTTTGTTTTTTCTTTAATCCATGAAACAAGGAAGAAATATTGAGACCAATGAACAAGAGCAATAAGAAAAAAAAAAAAAATTATTTTCATTAGTTTTTTGGGAAAAATTTGTGTAGTTATTAACAATGCCTTGAGCTTTTGCAAACTTTCCAGCCACCTGTATACCGTCTTTCAACCACATGTGACTACTAACACACCTCTCAATTGTAGGTGGGTTCAAGCTTCCATGAAACATCAGCAGCAGAAGATAATGTACGCTCTGCAGCACAAGATGATGCTGAGCTGGCCAAGTAGTCCCTTGCTAATGATGAAAGAACTGGATATGTTGATGAATGAAACTGACAAGTAGCATTGTTAAAATCAATATGAGCCAACAAACACAAGTGGAAAAAGCTGAGAACAAATAGAAGCTATACCTTCCACCACCTCAAAATACTATTGGGATCCTTTCCATTTGGACTGGTTAAGCAATCCATGTTCTTGAAATATACTTCTAGCTCTTTGCTTTCATGCAATGTTTCAGGAGTGTTGAACAAATCAAATATATTATCCTGTTCAACATTTGAAGTATTCTTGTCCAAGATGTTAATGTTTGATTTTTTCTTCTTGTTCAACAAATCCCTTTGTTTAGCAAAAAGGCAGTCCAAAGTTGCTTCGGCTGCCTCCGCTTTTTCAGGTCAGCAATGAGAGAAGATTTTGATGTGAAACATTGGGTGAAGAATGGTTGCCATTACAAGTGTTTCACATTCAAGCGCCTCTTCTTGGTAGACCTCAAGCTTTTGTATCATTTTCACATACATTGGATGGAATGGATGCCCTTGATTTCATCCTGCCTCTTCCTTCTTTAAATCAGAGATAGTTTGATAGTAGTTTGGCAATACAAAAGCACCTGTAGGACCATTCCCCTACATCTCCTTGGTCAAACGGTTAAACGGCTATCAAAAGAAATAAGCATTATGTATGAAATAAATAAGTGGATCTGTGGAATGAATATATCTTACTTCTAACTCCTGATTCAATTCATTGATCAATATCCATTCCTTGCTGGTAAACTGAATTTCTTTGAAGTAGCCAAACTTTTTGTGATTTTCTTTGCGGCTGGACCAAACAATTTGATCTTGGAATTTACTATACTCATCACGGAGCATTGCATCAATAACCTGATGGTGATGGCCTGGGTTGATGAAAAAGGTCCATTGAGACACACTCTCCCAACCAACCCAAAAATTCATTGAACGTTGATTATATTCCTTGTTCTACAACTCAGGCAGTTTGCAGCCCATCCTCAGCTCCCCCCTCTCACCCACAACGACCTTCCAAACACGTGTACCGGAGATCAGCAGGGTAGATAAATGTGTTCCTCAGCTCTAAAAAACAGACTCAGTTGAAGACTACCTGGATCTGTACAAACAGATTGGCAAAGCCATCCTCTCAACAAGTGTCAATCATCCCGTTCCAAAAGCAGGAATATTGGCTTGTTCAATTGAAGCCGTTGGATTCTTCCATTCAATCAAGCTGGCCAAGCTCACAGGCCACTTAATTAAGACTTGGTTGTTCGTCAGCATTACCGGGCACACCACCAGATCGGCCCTGTTCTCATTCTTAACCTTGCAACAGACCAACAGGCCTAGTCCAGCCGTCCCGTCTGCACCCAAGAAAGCCAAAAAAATGAAGAAGGGTAAAAGTGCAATGCTTGGTCCTGAGAGAGGTGTTCACACTGGTTTGAGTAGCTGGACCGTTGTTGCGCTGGAGGAAGCAAAAGAATACCGTTTAACTTGCCACTCTGACGGGCTTACTGGACCCGAACCAACCAGCTCCCCTCCAGCAATTGTAGCATCCCACTGTTTCCCATGTACATAGAAAGGGCATGCAAGACACACACCCTTTCTATTTATATAGGTAGGGGCACGCACACCCCTACCTATGTACATAGGCTCAACCAGTGGGAGTCCCTCCGGTCAAGGAGGCTACAACCTCCTCAACCGGAGGAAATGCCTCCGGTTGAGGAGGTTGTAGCCTCCTAGACCGGAGGGATTTCCTCTGGTTGAGGAGGTTTTAGCCTCCTCAACCAGAGGGATTTCCTCCGGTTGAGGAGGCCACAACCTCCTTGAATGGAGAAAATCCCTTCAGTTGAGGAGGTTGTAGCCTCCTTAACCAGAGGGATCTCCTCCGGTTGAGGAGGCTACAACCTCCTCAACCAGAGGAAATCCCTCCGGTCAAGGAGGCTACAACCTCCTCAACCAGAGGAAATCCCTCCAGTCAAGGAGGCTAAAACCTCCTCAACTGGAGGGATTTCTCAAGGAGGTTGTAGCCTCCTCAACCAGAGGAAATCCCTCTGGTTGAGGAGGCTAAAACCTCCTCAACCAAAAGGATTTCCTCTGGTTGAGGAGGTTTTAGCCTCCTTGACCAGAGGGACTCCCTCTGGTTGAGGAGGTCATGCAGCCTCCTTGACCGGAGGAATTCCCCCCGGTTGGGAAGATTGGGGGGAGGGGGCGGGTGCCGCAGGGTGATGGAATTTCCAAATTGAAATGTGGGCATGCCATCACCCAAATGTATATAGGCACACCCCTGCCCATACACATAGATTTGGGTGTGCAACCGCACACCCATGTTTGGGAGGGTGTTGCACTCCTGTAGGTGTGCCCATGCCCAAACAAGGGTGTGCAGCATGCAAGCCCATCAAAAAAAGGGTGTGCAGGCTGCACACCCATTTTTTTATGGTTGTGCCCTGGGCATGGGCGTGCACCCAGGGGAGTGGTTTTTTCAAACCCCTTCTTTGGTTGAGCAGTATTTTTCTTGGTTGTATCATTGTCAGAGACATTTTGTGCTTGCTTCTCAATGGGTTTCTTCCTTATTGCTGACTTCTTTGCTATCACTTTTCCTTTTCCAGTGATGAATTTATTTGTTTTTTTGATAGGCATTTTTCTGGGATCATGGAATGATGGATTAATGTATCTTTCAAGAGAAAGTTTATAATCAACAATACTTACCAGATTTTGAGGAAAACTGAAGAACAAATCTGGGTTTGTGATAGGGTGGAGTTGTATTGGGGACAATTGATTGTTGGTTGAGATTGAATCATGGATGATTATTGATTGTATTGGGGTTGTATTTTTGGAAAGTTTGAATCCTGAGTTATGATTGTTTGAATGGTGGAGGATTGTGGTTTTTGTGATTATATTGGGGTTTTTGTTGTTGATACTTGACACATCTAGTGCAAATAATTCCATTATTTGGAATTTTTATTGACTGGTTTCTTAATTGGGGATTTGTTGAAACCTGTTGATTAGATAATTGTGGATTTGGTCATATCTGATACCCCCTATTATATTACACATTGGTAACTGTGTTACTACACAAGAATTAAATTGAATTTGGACAATATTTTATCTGAAATTAGGATCAGATTGAGAAAAATCCATCCAAAATTTGCACATGACTTGCACTCAAATTACTGTGTGGTTCAAATTGGAGCTGGCTTCATAAAGTTAAAATAAGGTAATTGCATTCAACTAGCTCACCAGGAAAATAATAATAATAGGGGGTATCAAATATGACCGTATCCACAATTAAAACCAGTGAATTAGGTTTTTCAAGAAAATTTCACTTTTGAGATTTTTGAATAATTCCATGTTGATTATATCCATGGTTTTTAAAAATGGTGGAGTTTCAAAAACATTTGATTAGATAATTTTGGATTTGGTCATATATGATACTGCCTAATAACTTGATTACAAGTGACATTCTGCAACTTTGGTTGTAGCTCCAAAGCAACTCCTATCCTGTGTATATTTGATGCCACTGGAACCTTACTTAAATATCTGACTTTCATACTTCCACAGCTCATTTTTTTACTGTTGATGCTCAGATTTCACCTTTTCTGTCCAGTTTTCACATTTTATGATTAATCCTTTAACAGTTGATGCTCAATTTAGACATTCTATTCTCAATTTTCCCAATTTATACTCAGTTTTCACAGTTTATGCTCAGGTTCCACCTTTTACGCACAGTTTCCACAGTTTATGCACAGTTTTCACTGTTTTTTGCTTAGTTTTCACAGTTTATCCTAATATTTCACATTTTACGCTCAGTTTTCAGGGTTTATGGTCAGTTTTAACTTTTTAGGCTCAGTTTTGACCTTCTCTGCTCATTTTTCACTTTTTCTACTCAGCGTTCAGTTTTGTTGCTTAGTGTGCACTGATCCTGCTCAGTTTTACCTGCTGGACGCTTTAGCTGAAATGACTCATCTTTTACTATTACTGGTCAGTTTGTTCCAGAACATCTTAGTGCTCCCTGATACAACTCAATTTCCAACATGGCAAAGCTAAGTGTTCACTCTTTCAAAAATCCATGTTCACCCTGGCAAATTTCAGTGGTCACTCTGTAAAAGCTAAATTTTCATCCTGCAGAAGCCCGGTGTTCACTTGGGTACACCTCAGTGTCCACTCTAGAGACGCCCATTTTTCACTTGAGTGCCTCTCAGTTTTCATCATGGCACAGCTCAGCCACAGCTTTTGGGTAGAACAAAGGCACACTAAGAAGGATGGGAATTTGTGTTATCCTGAGCCATCTACCTAGTAAGCTAAAAGCTGAGAAGTGCTGAGAATTTTTGAGGAGCTCTGCTACACTGATATGTGCTCAGAGCAGAATATTTTGACAAGAAATTATGTGTCAAAAAATTAAAAATATACATATACAATGGTGCTATAAATCACTCTCAGGTGTAGCAGTGGATAGATGCAGGATAGATGACATAAGTTGTAAAAATTTCACTTTCCATCAATTTATCATTGTTTTTTTTAAAAATCCCTGATTCTGGTAAAATGGAAGCCCTTCCAAAAAGTGGTTTATAAGATGAGTTTTTTGTTTGTTTTGGAACTATCAATGGTAATAATATTTATTCCTCCTTTTGAAAGAGAGAGGTTTATGATTGATACTGAAACTTGTTCACCATGAATACAAAATGTATTCCAAATTTTCTCCTGAATATGGCTTTGAATTTAATTTGAACCTCTTATAACTGTTCCTCATGGAAATAAATTCAATCAAGTTGTGAACTATCAACATAAATTATAGAGGGATCAGTTTTCAATTTGCCATGGAGTTTTGTGAACTTTATGGGATGTATCCAGATTTAACTGGTACAACATGAAACCATTATAAGGGTGTCTGGCAGAACCCAATATGCTATAACTCTTTCCAGGAAGTTTGACCAATAAAACCTCTATCAACCTACTGGGAAGAATGATCAATTGAAAAACCAAACAGGCAAAGAAGTATGTATCTTTGCCATTACTGGTCTGCGCCACTGTTGAGACATGTGTCACCAATTCCTGTCACCAGTTGTTTGTTAAAAAAACTTCCTATGTTTTAATGACTGTAAAAAATATTTTCACAAATGAAAACTGACAGGATATAAGGCATGAGAGAGAGTTTCTATTCACACTAAATGCTTCCAAACAGCCTTTAGTTGAAAACTCGCACGCCAACGGTCACCAACGCCATTCCACAATAGGGTCATCCCCACAACGTGTGGTTCCCACACGCCAATTATTTTTGGCGTTGGGCCCCGCACGCCAATTTTTTGGCTGGGGTCCCCCCTCGCTCACGTAACGAATGGGCCCTCCCATTTTAAATATACAACCTCGTCAGCCGGGAGGACTTCCTCCCGGCACGAGGCTGAATCGTTGGCCGGGATGATTACAACCTCGTTGGCCAGGAGGAAGTGTATAAACCTCGTCAGCCGGGAGGACTTTCCTGTACAATTAGCCAGGAGGAAGTTGAGAGGTTGTATAACTTGGGGAGGACTTCCTCCCGTCCTATACAACCTCGGCCAGGAGGAAGTGGAGTTGTATAGCCTCGTCGGCCGGGAACCTCCCGGCCGAAGTAGCCTTGTCAGGGAACTTCCTCCTGGCCGATTACCTTGAACCTCCCGGCTGACGAGGTTGTATAACCTCGTCAGCCGGCCCGCTCAGGGAAGATTAAGCGGGATCCCCCCACACGCCAAACAATTGGCGTGCGGGGCCCAGCAATTTTATTTGGCGTGCGGGGCCCACACGCCAAATAAAATTGGCGTGTGGGACCACACGCCATTTTTGGCGTGTGGGTCTCAGGTAGACCCTACACGCCACTTTTTTTTGGCAGGCCCCGCACGCCAAAAAAATCGTGCGGGTTGGCGTTGGCGTGCGCCGTTGGCGTGCGTTTATAAACGCCCGTTCCTTTTCCCAATATTTTCTTTTTTTCTGAAACCATTTTAAATATGTTGAATAAAATTTCTTACAATTATTGACTTGGTTGTCCCTGAAACAAGTAGAGGGAAATGAACCACCAAGGGAAGTGATTTTTATTCTTCACTCCTTCCAATTATTGACTTCCCCTGAAGAATTTTCTTCTCCTTCCAATTATACTTCAAGTGAGTTATTTGATATAGGCTGAGGTAGGAATTCTGGGGTTTTGATTCTGCATTCACAGCTAATTAATACCCCCCCCCCCAAAAAATAAAGGTTCTCATGAAATGAACCTAGAATGTCAGCAATGTCATTTATGCTAAATTTTCAGTGTATTGAACTCATAACCAATGAGGAATAATGTTCTCTCACTCAAAAATGGTTTAGGTAATCATACTTCCAATAAAATATCAGCTGCAGATCCAATGAAACCAATATATTACTTGCATAATATTGCAGCTGAAAAAGGTGTAGGCTCTTCATCAACTGCGCTGGGTATGAGAAACAATTCACACACAAAGTTACATACAGCTCTTGGATTATGATAGTTGATTTTTGATTTCCATTCAGAACTTGAAGAAACTAGGGGTTGGATTAAAATTAGTAAGTATTTCCTGCTTTGAAATATGGAAAGGTTCAACGCAAAATAGATAATTGTTTTTTGAAAACATTTGGCTCTAGGGAAAGAAATCTGGGAAGTTTACTGGAAGACTCAGGGTGAGATCAACAAATGGAGATCATATTACTTGGAGAAATCAGTTACACAAGCACATGCTTCAGAAATGGATAAGAAATTGAGTGATTCAATCCATGCAATCAAACATTTAGTATTCAAAAGAATTCAGCAGCTAGAAAAAATAGCCTATGAAGGGTCTGAAGTTTTGAATGAAGACACAGTGTCATTAATAGTTGAGAAGGAAGATCCAGAATGGATTTCTTCCTTTGCAGATTCTGGAAATATCAGAAAGATTTTGGAATCATCAACACCCAATAAAGAATATCAATCACTCATCTGTTGCTGGAGTAATATTGCATTAGAGTTCTTGGTTGATTCACAAAATCTTGGGATTCTATGTGAACAAAGCATCAGGTTGTTCTTGAAAAAAACGAATGCAAAGTTCATCTCAGACTACATCATTGACCACCTGGACCCAACAGATCTTGATTTCCGCATATTTATTTTTGATCTCAAGCTGAGCCACAATGAGGCACCATTTTTCCAAAAGGTTTCTAAAATATCAAAATGTGAGTTCAATGTTAATTTGTTTTGGAACTATTTTTGCAAACACTCAAAATCATTTGAAAATTTGTTTTTGGGAAGTGTTGGACTATGCAGGATGGGAAAAAATTGAGCTCAGATTTCTTGAGATGCAGATCAATTCAGATTTGAAGAGAATTGAAGCAGGTCATCTGGATAGTGATCTTAAAGTTTCCCTTGAAAGTGCTAGAACATTTGTTCAAAGGATATCACCTAAGAGGAAATTTCCAGAGTCTCAGGCTGTCTTGGAGGAACTATTAGAATTCATTGCTTCAGAGTACAAGGCCTTTGATTATGGTAAATATTATGAGCAAGCTTTATCTTTGAAAGTTTTCTATGACATTCTTAGAATCATTATGCACTACCAATCTAGGAATAAATCCACTACATTCCTTGAAGACTACCAGAAAACAGATTCCTTCCAGAAAGTCAGATTGTTTGAAGAGAAAATTGGTTTATATTATAGTGTTACACATGCAATTCATTCCAGACTCTATGAAGCTACCAATCAGATCAAAAAAGAAATTCCAGGTCAAACACAACTTAATAAGGAAATTGCAGAACTGAAGCAAAATAATAGGTTTACTATATGTAACCCAGTTGATTCAAATGAAAACAGGCAGATTTCAAATTTCATAATTGTTAAAAACCAGGAAGAATTCCCACTGGAAGCTGAAAATTCAAACCACCAGGATATTCCTCTCATAGATATTCCCAGATATTTTCACAGTGGACAATCCAAAATTATCCATTCTGATACAAAATTGATGGATCAAATCAAGAGATACATAGACCAACAAAATCTGGCAGGTGGTTCTGGAAATGTCATAGTTTTGAAGAATTTGATTAAAGAACATCTTGGATCCAATCAAAAACATATTGATAGGATAATTCAACGTCAAAGGCAGTTGTTTGATATCAAATAGGAAATTCATATGCTGAGGATTTCAATTTCAAAACATGATTTTCCTGTATTATGGGGGCTCTTGTATGTCAGAACTCTGGTCCTACTCCGCTCTCAGTTTTTTTTTACCTGTTCCTGTTAGGCCATGTGGCCACCTCCTGTATGGCCAAGTGGCCTTGTGTCCTGTCCTGTCTGGCCAAGTGGCCTTTTTATTCCTGTCCCCAGTACCTGTTCCTGTTCCTGTCCCAAGTACCTGTTCCTGTTCCTGTCCGCAGTACCTGTTACTGTTCCTGGTCTGTCCCCATTCACCTGTCCCCTGCCACATGTCCCCTGCTTTCTGTCCTGTCTCATTTCCCCTGTCCTTCCCTTTTTATTGGTTAGTCATTTATAGGCCCCCTTTGGATCTTGCAAGGGGGCTCTCTAGTTGTCACTTTAAAAGTCTGCTCCTCATGATTGAAATTCAGCATCAAGTCTGAGAACAACCAACTCTTTGTTTTCTCCTTGGTCCTATCAACTCGCCACAGATGGTCCCTCCCCCTTTGTTTCTGGGTGTTGATAAACGCACGCCAACGGCTCACCCCAACGCCTACCCGCACGCCAATTTTTTTTGGCGTGCGCGCAATTTTTTTTTGGCGTGTACGGTCTACACGCCAAAACAAAAGGGCGTGTGAGACCCACACACCAAAAATCGTGTGCGGGTCTCACACGCCCTTTTGTTTTGGCGTATAGGCCCCGCACGCCAATTTATTTTGGCGTGCAGGTCCCACATGCCAATTGTTTGGCGTGCGCTCCCACACGCCAATTGTTTGGCGTGTGGGAGCGCACGCCAAACAATTGGTGTGCGGGTCCCCCCCTTGCTCACATAATTTAATTGGAGGGTCAATTCAATTACGTGAGCGAGGGGAGGACTTCCTCCTGGCCGACAAGGCTGTATAGCCTTGCCGGCCAGGAGGACTTCCTCCTGGCCAACAAGGTTGTATAACCTCTTGAGCCGGGAGGAAGTCCTTCCAGCCGACAAGGTTATACAACCTTGTCAGCCAGGAGGAAGTCCTCCTGGCCAACGAGGTTGTATAGCCTTGTCAGCCGGGAGGACTTCCTCCTGGCCGACGAGGTTATACAACCTCAAGTCCTCCTGGCCAACGAGGTTGTATAGCCTCATCGGCCAGGAGGAAGTCCTCCCAGCCAACAAGGCTATACAACCTCCTTGGCCAGGAGGACTTCCTCCTGGCTGACAAGGTTGTATAACTTCGTCAGCTGGGAGGACTTCCTCCTGGTTGACGAGGTTATACAACCTTTTCAGCCAGGAGGAAGTCCTCCTGGCCGACGAGGTTGTATAACCTTGTCAGCCAGGAGGAAGTCCTCCCGGCTGACAAGGCTATACAACCTCGTTCGGCCAGGAGGACTTCCTCCTGGCTGACGAGGTTGTATAACCTCGTCGGCCAGGAGGAAGTCCTCCCAGCCGACGAAGGCTATACAACCTCGTCGGCCAGGAGGACTTCCTCCTGGCTGACCAGGTTGTATAACCTTGTCGGCCAGGAGGAAGTCCTCCCCTCGCTCACATAATCGAAATTGGCCCTCCAATTCGATTATGTGAGCAAGGGGGGGACCCGCATGCCAATTGTTTGGCGTGCGCTCCCACATGCCAAAAAATTGGCGTGTGGGAGCGCAGGCCAAACAATTGGCGTGCGGGGCCTACACGCCAATTTTGTTTGGCGTGCGGGGCCCACACGCCAAAACAAATTGGCGTGTGGGACCCACACACCATTTTTTTGGCGTACGCTCCGACACACCAATTTTTTTTGGCGTGTAGGGCCCGCACACCAAAAAAAATTGGCGTGTAGCCCCCGCACGCCAAAACAAATTGGCGTGCGGGTTGGCCTTGGCGTGCATTGACCAACGCCCTTTGTTTCCTCTTCATCTTGAGCTGAAATCCTAAAACTTTTACCAAGAATTGGGTGGATTATATTAGGGGGTATCAGATATGACCAAAATCTATCTTTAAGACAAGGCAACTAGGTTTTCAGATATGTGTATGAAAAACTGGCTTCATGTCTATAAAGAAGCCAGGTACTATCACTGTTCTGAATGGTTATCTGAATAATAAAGTATATTACTCTCTCTATAGTATCCAAAATATGCACAGAGGATAACCACAACTCCTTATAATAGGGGGTATCAAATATGACCAAATCCACACTTATCTAATCAACAGGTTTCACCAAATCCACAATTATGAAACCAGTCAATAAAAATTCCAAATAATGCAATTATTTGCACTAGACGTGTCAAGTATCAACAACAAAAACCCCAATATAATTACAGAAACCACAATCCTATTTCAACCAATCACAACTCAGGATCCAAACTTGCCAAATATACAACCCCAATACAATCAATAATCCTGCACAATTCAACCCCAACCAACAATCAATTGTTTCCAATACAACTCCACCCAATCACAAACCCAAACTTGTTCTTCAGTTTTCCTCAAAATGTGTTAATTTTTAGTTGATTATGAACTTGCTCTTAGAACAAATGTTAATCCATCATTCCCTGATCCCAGAACAATGCCTATCAAAAAAATGAATAACTTCATCACCGGAAAAGGAAAAGTGATACCAAAGAAGTAAGCAAGCAGGAAGAAACCCATCAAGAAGCAAGCACAACATGTCTTTGACAATGATACAACCAAAAAAACTAATGCTCACCTAAAGAACAATGGGCGTTGATAAACTTCGTGCTACATAACACGCCAAAAAAAAAGGGCGTCCCACACGCCAAAAATGGCGTGTGGTTCCCACACGCCATTTTTGGCGTATGGGCCCCGCACGCCAAATCGTGTGGGCACGCCAATTGTTTGGCGTGCGGGTCCCCCCTCGCTCACATAATCGAGTGGGAGGGACCACTCGATTACGTGAGCGAGGCCGGCCGTGCGGGTTCGCTCACATAATCGAGTGGGAGGGACCACTCGATTACGTGAGCGAGGCCGGCTGACGAGGTTATACAACCTCGTCAGCCGGGAGGACTTCCTCCCGGCCGGCGAGGTTGTCAGCCAGGAGGAAGTCCTCCTGGCCGACGAGGTTGTATAGCAGGACTTCCTCCCGGCTGACGAGGTTATACAACCTTGTCAGCCAGGAGGACTTCCTCCTGGCCGACGAGGCTGTATAGCCTCGCCGGCCGGGAGGACTTCCTCCTGGCCGAAGGTTGTATAACCTTCGGCCAGGAGGAAGTCCTCCCGGCCGACGAGGCTATACAACCTCGTTGGCCAGGAGGAAGTCCTCTCGGCCGACGAGGCTATACAACCTCGTCGGCCAGGAGGACTTCCTCCTGGCTGACGAGGTTGTATAACCTCGTCAGCCGGGAGGAAGTCCTCCCGGCTGAAGGTTATACAACCTCGTCAGCCAGGAGGAAGTCCTCCCGGCTGACGAGGTTGTACAACCTCGTCAGCCGGCCTCGCTCACGTAATCGAGTGGTCCCTCCCACTCGATTATGTGAGCGAGGGGGGACCCGCACGCCAAACAATATGCCAATTGTTTGGCGTGCGCTCCCACACGCCAGGCGTACCACACGATTTTTGGCGTGCAGGTCTCACACGCCACGTGTAGACCCTACACGCCAATGGCGTGTAGGCCTTGGCGTGCCGTTGGCGTGCGCGCTTGGCGTGCGTTTACAACGCCCAAGAACAATGACTTCCTCATAATCATTGACTGGCTCAAAATCCAAAAGAATTATGATTTGTGCTTTGGGACTGGTAAGTCACAGGCAGTTGGAAGGCCAGCAAAAGGGAAGATTAACAGATTCAAGCTTATTTCAATAAATCTGAGAAATCAATCCCCTTCACAAATCAATCTAACCCCCAGGCAGATGACAGATTGTTTTAACAGCTACAAGGACCAAGAAAACACATACCCAATGGCTTTGGACTCACCAATGAAGACCGATTGGCAGGAATTATCACCATTGACAAGAAGCTCAACAAAATGTGTCCACATTTCCATGCTATGCATCAGCTGATGGGGAAGAAACTGTTTGTGACACCCTTGTACCAAGTCAATGCTCACAATGGTGATGAGAGCTCTGACTCTTCTGGTCCCAAGGACAACAATTTGGACAATAACAACTTGGATGAAAATGTTGAGAAAGATGACTCAGATAATGCATCTGTGGATTCCAATAACTCTAGGGTTCCAGTTGTAAGATTGATCAGTTGTTTCATCATCTTTTCTGATAATTGCTAATATATCCAATATTGTTTATACATGATGACTTAGTCAGCAATCTTGGAACCTTTAGAAACCAATGAGAATAGGTCTGAAGGAGGCAAGGACGGTGAAGAGGTGTGTTTGAATTTCTTTTTATTACTTATGCAATTTCTTCTTCAAACAATTCACCTTGCCACCAAATAATTTAGGAAGGAGTTGGACCTGCAAGTGATTGTGAAAATCCATCAGATGAAAATAAAGTGGTGTAAATTGTATGTTGAAAAAGAAGGTGACAGTGGCTCCTGGCAATGAGATTTATCCCCTCCATCCTCCTCACTAATGTGCTGTGACTGTTCTTGATCAAGAGGAAGAGCACATCACCAATGTATGTTACAGTTCTTACTTGACCTTTTACCAGTCACTTGCACATCAGATTTGATTGGGGATTTGATGTGGGGTGAGTCTTGAGTTTGTAGGGTCCAGAGGCCAAAGATTGCTCCCCTCCATCCTCCTCACTAATGTGCTGTGACTGTTCTTGATCAAGAAGAAGAGCACATCACCAATGTACGTTACAGTTCTCACTTGATCTTTGACCAGTCACTGGCACATCAGATTGGATTGGGGATTGGACATGGGGCGGGTCTTGAGTTTAGTTGGGTCCAGAGGCCAAAGATTTCTCCCCTCCTTCCTCTTACTAATTTGCCGTGACTGTTCTTGATCAAGAGGAAGAGCACATCACCAATGTACGTTACAGTTCTCACTTGATTGTTGACCAGTCACTGGCACATTAGATTGGATTGGGGAGGGGATGGGGTGCTAAAGTAAGTTGGTTTCAGAGGCCAAATATTCCTAACGTTCCAACCAAGTACATGTTGTGAGCCATAGCTTCTTGCTGAGGTTTGGCAAAGCTTGAGACATTTTCTGGCAGTGAGGGATGCTGAGAGTCCAGGAAAAAAGATGGTTGAGGTTATTGAGAATATTAATTGTATGTGAGCTGTTTGGAGCTCCTGAATCATGGTGTGACTTGTCCACTTCATCAGTAAAACAGTTGTGTAAGAGTAAGCCAGGGTACTTAGGATTGAAATAAAGTCTGATGATTCTAAGCCGTCCATCAACCGGGCCAAGAATTGCAAGCCTTTTACTTGTGGATGATGTCTAGAATTTTTTACTCAGTTAGTATTCAAAAACAAAAAGACAAAGTAACAATTCTGGGGATTGGAAAACTCACAGGAACATTACCGTTTGACATGCGTTCAAGAGTTGAGTGTTTTAAGTCTGCATGATTTCCTGGATTCTAGGAGCAAGTTCAGTTTGACTGAGGCGTACAAAGGAAGAATGGGTCACATGGGGGGTAGACAAATGAAAAAGAGAGGACATACATGAGGAGCATGATATGAGGAACAACGTCTTGATGGACCAATTCAGCCAACAAGTTATAGAGGAAGACCACCTTGGCTTCATCGTCAGCCAAGGAGATCATATTGGTGAAGACGGCAACAACCAGTGACACTGAGTTGGGACTCTCCAGGTAGGACTAATGTTCCAGTCCAAGTCAGGACTACTGTGTCCATAGATCTATGTGTACCAATAGTAAGAATAACAAGCGGATATATTCAAATTAAACTGTCACATGTGATGTCATGAAAAACATGTCCTTAAACTGTTTGAGGAGTGTATGTTGCATTGCTAGTTGGGAGCATTTCAATGAGCTTGGCTCCCAAGAAGGTACCCTTTGAAAGCATGAAATTTGCCCCAATGTCTGGCATTGACTGCTGCGCAACTGGTTGTTTGCGCTGATGACGTCTATTCTCATGTACGGTGAGCTGACTGAAGAAATTCAAATTCCATGAAAAAGGCGGTAAAATCATTGTTTGAAGCGCAAAACACAACCTACAAGCCATCCGATACCTCACAAGAATTCCATTGTGATCTTCAAAACTGATGGGACCGGTGAGTGGTTGACGCTTCAGATTGGTAATATGGGGGATCTGTTGGGTATCATCCTCAGTGCCAGGACCGGTGTCCAGGACTGGGGAGTAAAGAGAAACCTAAGTTAGCCCTTGAGTCATGCAAATGTTGAGGAAGAAAGTCACAAACCTTTGGTATCCTTCATGATACCTGCTATACCATAGTACGGCAAGATGTGACGCTCGCAATCTGCATCCAAAATCTAAAATAAGGTTGACCGTCAAATTGTGTGATACTTGAGAAACAAATCAAAGGGACTTACAACTGAGGAGGGCAGTTTAGTGGTTGGACATACGGAGTTGGTTGATGATGAAGCCATAAGAAACGGCAAGTTTGGCGGCATCAAGCGCCTTTCTATTGACATGAGCGAGTTAAAAGAGCTGAAGGAGTTTGCCTGTCCGCACAGCAATAGGAAGAAGGACAAAAAAGTAGGATAGAGCTTTGGGACTCAGTCGTCTCCCACTGCCCTTGTTGGTTGGTTGGTTTGTAGCCTGGACTAATAGTAGCTCTAAAAACTCCTTGGCATCTTGTGCAATCTGTGCACGTCGTAATCCTTTGATCATCAAGCTGGCTAGTGCAAAGCCAAAGTAGATTGCTCCATTGGCCACATATCCTGCCTCCCCGTTATCAAATCGTAACCCACAGACTTCCTCAATCAACAATGAATTATTCAAGCACATCTCACGCACCTTATACCGTGCGTCTCCAAAAGATTTTGTGGGCTGTAAGCCCCCCAAGACTCTACCGCGTCTGATCACATTTTCTTGTTCTTCAGGAGGATGTTCGGATCACATCCTAAGAAAAGTGTGAGTTGAGACACTCCAATCTGGTTTCTCAAAGGGCTGAATGAGCTAAGCTTTCAACCTCTCTCAGATTCATGCCTTCTTGATATTTTCTTAGAAAATCATCTTCTATTGGCGCATTTGATGCCACATGGTTGGTATTGTATCCTGAAATAAGTGTTGAATGTATCAGTCAAGAAGCTTGTAGCGTAGTTTAATTTTTGAACATCAGATCATACGGTAAACTGGGTTTCCCACCCAATCAACTGAGAAGGTAGTCTCATATTTCTTCAAGATTTGATCAACCTCCTGAGTTGATAGCATGGTTAAGATTTTTTTAGCAGCAGGTGAGCCAGTGCTAGATTAAAACCAAAGTAGTCAAGGAACAGATAGAGTAAGTCCATTTATATCAAAACACAATGGATGTCGAATATGAATATTAGGTGTCAAAGCTGATTCTAGAATTGACTAAAGACTCACTAGACTCACTGGCTGGCAATCAGGATTTTGAATTGTTCTCTGTGTGTAGGGACCCCGGATAATGGGTCATCAATCTTCTTCTGTCTGGTGGATTTACACCAGAGGACAGTGGCACCGATCGAAAGGAAACCACCAGAAATGAGTGCAATGTCAACGAGTACTTGTTTCTTAGGTGGGGGGGAGAGGGATTTGGCCCTGAATGGACTAGCCAAGGTTTTCCTTGCAAAGAATGGGAGGCACGGTACGTCCAGGGAGGCAATACTTGAGTTGACAAGGTGCAGTTAGAAGAGAAAAGTTTAATTTGGCTTGGCTGACGGGTGATGTTGAGGCTTGTCATTACTTGAGAGTAGTTTGACACAAACCAGTAGGAACAAACAAAGGAAACAAATTATGGAGCTTTTGAGCAATGTTCAAGAATGTAACCCGGTAAAATCAACTTACTTTTGGTTTAATTATTTAAATACAAGGGCATAGCCCCCAATTTTTTGTTGATGCTGAGATTGATCCTAAGTAATAGTAAGACTATGGTTAGTGATTATCTTGGCATCTTTTGTTTGTGCTAGCATTACTTACTGTTCTGGTAGTCCGCTTTGTTAGTCTTGTAATCCAAGTTACTGGTTTTGATGAATGCTAGTCCATCTGGTTTGAATGAGCTGAGTAGGATCAAGTTGGCTGGAAAATGTTTGTTGGATTATCACCTGACAACATCTCCAAGAGGTGTGATGATTGTTTTTTCAGGTGAGGTGTGATGATTGCTGCGTTCAGGTGAGGTGTGATGAGGTGTAAAAATGACGGATTAGGAAGTGATGGGTTTGGATGAAATACCAGGGTTTTTTTGATCTTGGTGTTTCCAAAACCCGTTTGCTTTTTAGCTACCCCGTTTTGAAAACCTGTTGATTAGAAATTGTGGATTTGGCAATTTCTAATCAATGGGTTTTAATTGTGGATTTGGTCATATTTGATACCCCCTAATGAAAGGAAATTATATCGGCAATCTACCCAGCCTTGAGTTTGATAATATTGAGCATTCCAGTCATCTTTCATCTTCCAAGTTCCTTCACAAGTTGTTACATCATGTCAGCTATCACCGATTGCAAAAGAAACTTGGCATTCCTCTAAAAATTGTCAATGATTGTGAATCATGTGCCATTGCCAAG
Organism: Puccinia hordei; assembly: GCA_007896445.1. Taxonomy (NCBI): domain Eukaryota; kingdom Fungi; phylum Basidiomycota; class Pucciniomycetes; order Pucciniales; family Pucciniaceae; genus Puccinia; species Puccinia hordei. The sequence continues at coordinate 155,575 of RDRW01000204.1, forward strand.
GTCACTAAAGCGTTGTTCAAATCAGTTCACAAACCAGCATCAAAAGTGTTTGAACAGCTGCATCTTGACATTATTGGACCTATTTGGCCTCATTCATTTGACATACATTGATACATCTTAACTATTGTGGACAGCTCTACTTGTTTCTGTGTCGCCATACCAGTAAAAAACAAGAGCAATGTGTCCAATACGCTCTTGTATATCATTGAAATCAAAGCAAAAAGATTTGGGTATCATCCCTCAATTCTACACTCTGATTGAGGCTCTGAATTCCTGAACTCTAGCTTGGGAGAGTACTTTGCCAATCATCTGATTAAAAAAAGAACATCCAACGCCTACACTGCCAGCATAATTGCCTAGGTTGAGTTCATCCCAGTTAAACTAGGATGCAAACAACCAATTTCAAGTAGGTTGAACTCAACCAATGAAATATAAAACCAAGGGGGTTCCCTTGGATTTATATTTCATCAGTTGATTTCAACCAAGTTTAAATTGGTTGAGTGCATCCCAGTTTAACTGGGATGACTTCATCCTAGGCAATTATGCTGGCAGTGTCAGATTTCTGTACTCTACTCCACTTATTGTGGCATTTAAAGTAAGGACTAAGAAATTACCTTACACTTATAAAGTGTAATAAAAAAGATAACAATAACAATAATTACTTAAGTGTTACAAAATAACAGGTTATTACCCTGCTGCCAAAACTTCTATTGAGGGAATAGTACCTCAGAAGGGCTAACCAGATTGAGACACGGTTCTTCCAATCAAATTAAAAGTATTTAATTTATTGGGGGGATTTTTGTTGAGGATTTTTAACTATAAGATAGTATATAAGGGATAAAGGCCAGTCCTCCTTACTTACAGGAGAAGGTGAGCGCCTTGGTAGCTTATAATAAGTTATCTATGTGTATGTTAAAAATGATGGGGAGGTGATCTTCAATTTAGTGGAGAAAACCTCCTCTTAAATAATAAATTAATTATTATTTCACATGCTTCTTGGAAGCAGTGATCAGGATACAATCACCAGGGAGAAATGATCACCCTGTTCGTGATCTGATGTGAAAAATGGTGTCATTCCTATGTAGAATGACCCCATAATTATTTCACAATAACTTACTTAGTGGGAAATAATTATTTCAGCAATGAATAATTATTTCACTAAGTATTACTTGTGAATAAATTTTCTAGAGACTAGAGCTTGAAAAATCGATGGCCCTGAGTGATCAGTAATTTAAAATCACATGTACTTATGTAATTAATACATACTACATAAGCTATGTAATTAAATACATATGTAATCTTATAGTATAGATTACTATGGGTTATGCTGGGATTTTCAAGGATTTTCAAGGAAAAACCTATACCATTAAATGGTTCTTTATCCATTTATTGCGTGTTTGGAAATTGATTTGCCAAGGATTTTCTGTAATTAAATTTCCTTGGATTTTTGATAAAAAATAGATAGCATTTACATAAATTTGTTAGTATATTTTACCTGTGGTCATGAGTGTGGCTTGAACACAGAGCCTTATGTATCAATCAGATATTTCAAAGCTTTTTCTTAAATGCTAGACTATTATACCAATTGTTGAAACAGATAAGTATAATTTCTGTTACAATCATAAAATAAAATAAAATAAATAATAATATAATTAAATGTTATTAATTGTTTCAGCTTGCAGTTTCAAGTGTTACATGTTGTATGTAATATCTTGGTGGCTGACAGGCAATGCTACACTCCGCAACAGAATGGTCTTTCAGAAAGATTCAACCAAACAATACTTGAATCATTGAGAACTGTTCTGGAAGACTCTGGAATCAACCGAAAGTATTGGAGTGAACTGGCCAAAGTCTTTTCTCTCACTTTAAATCAAATACCAACTCATCAATCCAAGAAATGCACCTATGAGCTATTCAAGAATTGCTCTCTTCCTATCAACTATTTTTATCCAATTGGCAATTGAGTTGCATATCTTATTCAACCCAAACAAACTTTCTCAAAATTGAAGCCAAAGGGTAAATTAGGAAGGCTCATTGGATACACCGATGAGTTGAGATCTTATAAAATTCTTTCAGATGATGGAAAGATTGTTGAAACAAAGAATGTTTGATTTGTTGAATACACCTCACCAAAATCAAAGTCTTCTGACTGGGACATCTCATTTGAAAACAAATTGACTACTGCTGAGCATCAAAGTAAAACTGACGCTGAGGATCAGAATAGTGATTCACTTGAGGTGTCTGAAAATATGGAAGAAGAACCTACTGCGATTACAGTTCCACAACCTATTGAAACTTGAGTACTTTGCAAACAAACAACGCAAATCAAGCCTGTAAAATACTCTTATCTGAAATTGGATCCAACATCTTATAAAAATGCTATGAAATCTCTTGATAAAGACAATGCTGCTGAAGACAAACTTTCAAATATTGAAAATCATCAGGTATGGGAGGATATGTTCAACACTCCTAATTCATTTCTACGTACTCTGTGGGTGTTTAAAACAACACCAGTAACTCTTTCCTCCGATGAAAGAAAAAAGGCTTGACTATGCGTGCAGGGCTTCTTACAAGAAGAAGGTGAAGACTATGGAAACATGTTTGCTCCGACTGGAAAATTCACCACACTTCTGGTTGTACTCAGGTTTGCAATTGATAAACAGCTACCAATCGGACAATTCCATGTAAAAAGTGCCTTCCTATACGCTCCACTCAAAGAAGATTTATTCATTAAAACTCCTGAAGGCTCTTCAAGAAAAGCACCTGTTCTGCGGCTTAAGAAATCATTGTACGGACTTAAGCAAGCTCATGCAAATTGGTATCAAACACTCACATCCTGGTTTGAATGTATCAATTACTATCAGTCAACTGCTGAAGCTTGAAAGAATGGAAACTGCCGGTACTAAATCAGGTTGCGTTCTACATGAGAGGTAATTGAGTATTCCCGTGAATGTTTGAAAATTGATATTCAGTTTGCCAAACTCTTCTTTTTCTTCGTCAGTAGCCGGCTTGAGTTGAACACCAACTGACAGCGGAGTGCATACAGGCTTAAAATCTGTTAAGCCAAGCATTGACAATCCCTTGTTGATCAATTTTTCTTGAGAAAATGCAATAGCATCTTTGGACTTGTGAATGTCCATACATAACAGTGTATCAGGATCATAAGCTGAAGAGTTTGGAAATTGAAGTAGAAAAAGTTCTTCAAATTTTTCAACACTTCCTTCCACGATTAAATCATCAACATGAAAAAATAAAAGAATTTTTGTCTTGATGAATGTATAGACACGGATTGACAATGATCCAGGCATCAATCACTGGAAAGAACTGATACACTGTTGGAAATACGTTAGAGGAACTCAACAACTTCATCTAACACTGTGTCCTACATCAAATAACTCTGATTCCATTCAACACTATACCAATGCAACTTGGGCAGATGGGGGGCATTGATAAACGCACGCCAACGCCAACCCGCACGCCAATTTTTTTTGGCGTGCGGGGCCTACACACCATTTTTTTTTGGCGTGTAGGGTCTACACGCCAAAAAAAAAGGGCGTGTGAGACCCACACGCCAAAAATGGCGTGCGGGTCTCACACGCCCTTTTTTTTTGGCGTGTAGGCCCCGCACGCCAATTTTTTTTGGCGTGAGGGTCCCACACGCCAATTGGTTGGTGTGCGGGTCCCCCCTCACTCACATAATCGAATGGGAGGGCCCATTTGATTACGTGAGCGAGCCCCCTCCCGGCTGACGAGGTTATACAACCTCGTCAGCCGGGAGGACTTCCTCCCGGCACGAGGCTGTATAACCTCGTCAGCTGGGAGGACTTCCTCCCGGCTGACGAGGTTATACAACCTCGTCAGCCAGGAGGAAGTCCTCCTGGCCGACGGGGTTGTTGGGGGGCTGGAAGAGGAGGGTGGGTTGCCGTTGTGGGGGGTGGGTGGGGTCGCCATTTTGGCGATGTTTAGCTTTCCTTCATGTAGATCACGGGAAAGGATGCGGCAGCTTGATCCCAAGTGCCCTGTTTGCCCGCAATAGTTGAATTCTGCTCCTTTGTCTGCCATTTAGGAAGAAGTAGGGGCCGTGTTTTTGAAAGCCAAAGTGTTTGCCAATTCTTTGGTGCCAAACAATTGAGGTTGGTTTGGGGGAATGTTTCATTGGGTGTTTGATGAAGGTTGATAGGATTGAGTTTTTGGTTGGAGGTGGTTGACTAGGATGGGATTCTCAGAATTGCCAATGTGTATTTCCCCTTTGACCTGGGTGATCTCTTGACATACTTGGTTGAGGGTGATAGGCACTGATGACATGTTCAATTGAGGGTTTAAATTGTTTCTGAAAGCATTTTTGTCTACGTCGAGAGGTGGTTGTGCTATTGATTGTAGAATCAATACAAACATTTCTTCCATTGTAAGTTCTTCTGTTGGACTTCTAGGAAAAAATGTTGAAACTGAGCTATGAGTTTGTCATTTGAAGGCTGGCGTTTGGACAAGTAGAATTCCGGGAGTTTCCCAAATAGTGCAACCTTGTTCTGTTGATTGTTGCGTTTGCAGAAACCCTCCAACTTGTTGAAGATATCCTTTTTTTGTCAGACTTGTGTCACGGTGTTGATGAGCTTCTGCTCCACTGATGACCTTAGGAGGATCACTACCACCGGTTCTTGTTGTTCATTGACGAGGATCCAATTGGTTGACTGAGAAAGGAAGTCTTCTTGTCAAAAAACAAAATCAAGTGTGGTATTGATTTGCCTCTCCCAGGCAGTATAGTTCTCCCCGTTGAATTTCAAATATTCAACTTTTGAATGTATCAAACGGTGTAAGGCCATAGGGCCTTTCATAAAATGTTTCTGATTGACAGAGTATGATGTGGAGTTTGGATTGGAAGATTCTTGTTTTGGTAGATGGGGGGGTTGGTCCCGCTTTCAATGTGTGCAGTAAGTTGGTTGACGGCTTTGATCACATTGTCCATTTTACCTTTGAGTTTGGTGTGTTTGTAATCAATGCTGCCAAGTTTATTTCTGGTTTCATGGTTGCCCAGTTGTAATATTTGATATTTGGAATTGAAGTCCTTCAAATGTTTGAGGATAACATCTTCAGACAATTCCCCGGCCATGACGTTGCTGATGGATGGAAGGGTGGTCAACGGGGAATTGGATCTCTCATGCTGCATCTCGGTTGCCTTTCCCTTCATTGAGGATGTACGCTTTGACATTGTGTTGGGGATGTATAACAAGTTTGGTAGTGCTGGCTTTTAACCTGTAAAGGGTTGGAACAATGAGTACCGGTTCCCCAACGTGGATGTATGGATTCAAGAGAGATGAAGAATCCATACATCCAGCCGCGGCTACAGTATTTATAGACTACAGACTATGAGTTATTATGTAGTATGTAGTATGTAAATATGACTGATGACATGAGAAGGGAAAATACAATATTACATAAATATGATGAGTAAAGTTTGCAATGTTGTCATACCCTGAAACCTTACACTCTGTTAGTCCTCCTTCCCCTGATTTACAATTACTCCTTGCGGAAACATACAAAGCCAATCCACCGGATCCAGAAGATGATGACAAATTGGAGCACCGGGATGACCTTTGGTGGTTTAAGGATTGGATTTTTGTACCTGTTGCCCTTTGACCACATGTCCTAAAGGACCTCCATGACAAACCCACTTCTGGTCATCCCGGTTCTTTGAAAACACTCAGATTAATTACTCAAACAATGTTCTGGCCGGGTATAAGATGTGATGTGTTGAATTATACAAAATCATGTTTGACTTGTCAACGTGCAAAACATTCTAATCTCAAACCGGCAGGGCTGATGAATTCTCTTTCCATTCCAGACAGGCCGTGGAGCGTAATTGGGATTGATTTTGTTGTTAAATTGCCAATATCGTCCAATTTTGACTCTATTTTTGTTATTGTAGACCATTTTTCAAAGGGGGTGCATCTTATACCAGCAAAAGAATCATGTGTTAGATTTGTTCATGGTCTAAATCTATTTTTATGTTTTATTCTCTTTATTTTATTATTTTCTCTTCTACATACCTTTCATAGATCTTTCACTTACATGTCACAAAATCTTGTACTATACCTGGGCAGCAGACTCGTGGAAGGACAGTTTCCTCATCCTTCCACACCTTCATCTTCTGCTGTCCCAGGTATGTTTTTCATTATGTTTCTCTCTAATCTTTATTGTTTCTTTCTTTCTTATTTTACTCATTGAAAATCATCCTTCCACACCTTCATCTTCTGCTGTCCCAGTCTCACTCAACATCATGGAATGCTGAAGAGGTTGCATATTCTTTCTTTGATCAATTTTTTTGGTTATGTTGTTTTCCAGATAAAATAGTATTGGATCGTGGAGCCCTTTTTGTCTTGAAATTTTGGCAAGAAGTTCAACACCTGACCAGAATAAAACCAGCACCTTTGAAAGCATGGAATCCTTGCACAGATGGTCAGGCAGAACGGAAAAATCTAATGGTGGAGAAATTCCTGAGGCACTTTGTTTTGGATCAACATGACAATTGAGAAAGGCTCCTTCCCATAGCTGAGTTGGTTTTCAACAATTCTGTTGCCGCTTCAACCAGAATTTCCCCATTCTTTTCACAATTTGCATTTCATCCCAGATTAAATTCTCTCATAGATGGTTCACCAGTTCCAGCGGCGGACTGATTTGTCTCAGATATCATCAAAGTCCAAGAAACTCTCCAAGACAATCTGAAGCAGGCAAAAGAAAATCAGCAAAATTATTTTGATCAACGTACCAAGGAAGCCCCAGCATACAAAATAGGGGATTGGGTATGGTTGTTACAAAGGAAAATTTATTGCACACATCCATCTAGCAAACTTGATTTCAAAAGATTGAGACCATTCAAAATTTATCTAGCTATGGAAAAGGACATCTATTGTTTGATTTTACCTGCGGATCTTTCAAAAATTCATCCTGTTTTTCACACTTCCTTGCTACTCCCTTTCCAGGACCCTCAAAACTTTCCAAATTTCTTGATAAGCACCCAGAGGACCCATCACCTTAGGTAAAGATTTTTGGTACAAAAAAGATGTAGAAGCACTGATAGGTTACAGGTCCCCAACTTGCACACGCAAATCACACAAATATCTTGTTTGATGGCAAGGAGGTTCTCCGGAGGATGACACCTGGGTGAAAGGGGGCATGTTCTTTGAAACAATGCATCCATATCTTGAATGTCTCCATGACAAGTTTGGCACTGAAAATATCATTCTTTCTCCAGATAATTTTGTCCGCACTTTACTTTAGATTATTGACGGGTACATGGCAGGTCATTTTGTCAACACCAGAACAACCATGGACAAAAAAAAGATTGGTTTTCTCATTATTAGAATCATCAAAAGATCATGTTACACTCTCTATACCCATACATTGGTATTATCTATGTTACGGATTATACATAACAACCAACAAATACATACGCACAATACTTGTCACACAAATACATATAAAATTCACTATTGTTTTCTATCTTTTTCCCCTCATGGGATTTATCTTGTTTTCATACTTAAATCAAATATAATATTTACATTTTAAGTCTTTTCAAAATTCTCCTTGAGTAAAAAATTAAGATTCACTTGCCTGTTTTTTACACTACACGCCAACATAAATTGGTGTGTGGGAATGCATGCCAATTTTCTGACGTGCAGACCCTACACGCCAATTTATTTTGGTGTGTGGGAATGCACACCAATTTTCTGGCATGCAGACCCTACACGCCAATTTATTTTGGTGTGTAGGGCCCTGCACGCCAAAAAAAATTGGTGTGCAGGTGGGTGTTGGCGTGCGCCTTTGGCATGCCTTTATCAATGCCCCAGATAATGCCAAGGAAAAATATATCAAGTTCTAAGCCTCAAACACCATGTGCTGGACTAATTACAAAGCACATGATCTATGGAGTAGCTACATAATTCTACAGCCCACGTGATAATTCAACTTGGAGGTTGAGAAGTACACATGTACATGTATAGGCAATGAAAAACCAACCAAGTACTATAAATAGAGTACTCTGAGCTGAAAGGTAAAGATGTATATATAAACATATCATTTACTAAATTTTTGTGTTCTCCACAGATTTCTAAGTCAACACAAAGAATTGAATCCTTAGTAATGCCTTGCATAATCATTGAAGTAACTTTCTAGCTAGTAGCCTTTTTATCTTTACAATTCCTTACTCTATTATCCCACCAACCATTACCTTTAGAAAAATGAAGAAAATATTTCCTCCTTATTGGTTGAGAAAAATCCCCCAATACCTTCAATTTAATTATTGCAGACCTATATCCCAGGTTGGAGGTGAGGAGAAGAATTAAGTAAACAACTAAAGAGCCCCCTTTTACTGTCAGCTTGCTACTAGTTCAGAGACAACCTGACTAGAACAAAAATAAAATAAAAAATATAGTATTAATCATTTAACAAAGATTAATGAATGAATAATAATATGATAAAGCAACATAAAAAATAAATATGTAAATAATAAACACATTATTACATAGTAAATTAATAATAAATAAACAAATACAATATTAAGTATGAAACAAAGAATATGTTAATAAATAATAAGATAAATAGAAATATGATTTCATAATATTAAAGAGCGTGTAAAATAACCTAGGGTACTTCAGCCAAAGTACCCCAGATAAGTTAAAACTTCTAGTAGTAAAACAACTTGAAAGAATATTACCACTAAAAGCGCTGAAATAATACAGAATGAAAACCATAAATACATGTACAAAACCACGAAATGAAAATGTATTTAAACAAAAATATAATATAATAAATACATATAACATTAATAATATAAGTATATAATACTAGTAATATACTATAGTATCTATTTATTTATTTATTTTATTTTATTACATACTAGGTACACTAAGGGTGATTCAGAGGGACAAAGAGCACGAACAAGAGGAAGGAAATAAAATGAGAACCTTCTGAAAATAACAATTGAACAACTGTTCAAAATAAATGTATTACATCCTTAGTGGGAAATTATTGATTGACAGATCTCTGCAGTCATGCATTCCCAAAGAGCCTGCATGACAGGGATCAAACAAGAAGCTCTTGAAGCACCCACAGAAAAAACAAATACATTTATCTCACATTGTACACAATACAAAACAATTAAACTCTGATAAATGTGATCAACAGGTACATGTGATATTTAATCAATACATTTTGACATATAATTAAAACATTTAATTAACACATCTAACAAACCTTGTCAGAGTTTCAGAAGCGCCTCAAGATGCCAGCAAAAGAGCTTAGAGAGCCTGTACCCATAGTAGACAGCCTGTACATATGGAAATTTGATTAAACAACTACATACATTTGTATTAAATCTTAACCCCTTCCTTTTAAATGTTCCCATAGCCAAAAATACATCCTGTGTTTCGCCATCAGGGCTCCAGAAAGGCATTTAAGGAGCCCTTGTTCCCCCTGTATTTTGCCTCCTCATGCTTTTACATATATACTACAACCTTTACCCACTTACATAGCTTTACAATTGTTATTCTGTCTGGTAAGGGTCTAGTATCTGTCTCTTAGCCCCTTCTTACTCTTCTGAAATTTTCCAGGGTCCACCCAGCTCTTCCAACACCCTTTCCAAGCGCTTCCAACTGCCCAATTTCCCCCTGGAAGAACCTCAAGTCTGTAAAGGTAATTTATTACTAGTAAGTAGATAAACCTTTCTCTTGATATTCTCCCCCCATCTTTTATCTGGGACTTAAACCACCCCTGTTTACAGGCCCCAGTGTGTTCAGGTACTTGAATCCTCTGCTTGCAAGATACCTTTGAGGGATTAAACAACCCCTGATTTATCAGGCCCCTCATAATTTTAATTATATTAAATTTATTTAATATAATTAATTATCTCTTACCCCTCATACCTCATATCCTTATTGGTATTACCTCTTATAAATCCTCCCAGAGCTTTATATTGCTCTTTATCTTTTATTTTGCACCTTGTGTAGCTAGAAGGATTACTCCTTGGCATCACAGAGGCTGACATTTACAATCCAAAGGGGGCCTAAACACATTGAAAACAAAAATGAACAGGACTATTGACAGGAACAGTAACAGGGACTGGTTAAAGGAACTGGGAACAGGAAAGAATAGATGACAGGAGCAAGAAACTTAATGGGTACTGGGGAGGGGAGCAGAAAGTGGAAATGGGACAGGTAAGGGGAACAGGAGCAGAAAAAGTAACCAAATAAAGTGAGCAGAGACCAGAGGCTCATATTCAGAAAATTATTTCTCAAGAACTTCCTACTGTAAATACAAGATATAAATTGAGGAAGAATATCAGCAACATTTAAAAAAAAATTACAGCAAGAAATATAAATCACCTGCAGATCAATTCTTATGTGCCACTGAAAGTGAAATTCTTTTGTGTGGAATGTTTTACCTTGGATTTGTGCATTGTGGACTTGATGGATGCAAGTTAATTCCATTTGACTTGAGTGATTTTTGACCCCTGCTCTTCTCAGGGGTCACACAATATCACAGATTAAATAAGCTCACTTGACTCACTTATCAAACCTTACCCCTCCCCCTCTCCTAGCTCAGTAGAGAAACTCAACTGATCTACTTTCTCTCTGAGCTAGGTATGTAGCTTCTTCCATTCTCTTTATCCCCTTTCCTTAATTGATGATCTTGATTTGAGAGCAAACCTTAACTGATCCACTTTATCTAGAATCTTTCCTCTCCAAGGCTTATAGCCTTGTTTCAACAGCCCCAAGACAGATCAGTGAAGAGAAAAACAGTTCCTCTTTTCAAAGATTTTGTATGGCCTCTTTGACTGAGAGATTTCCTCCAGTTGACAAGGTTGTATGGCCTCTTTGACTAAGGGGACTTCCTCTGGTTGAAGAGGCCATACACAAGTTTTTACCAGAGGGATTTCCTCTGTTTTAAAGGCTTGCATGGCCTCTTCAACTGGAGTAAATACCTCTGGTTGACAAGGCTGTATGGCCTCTGTGACTGGAGGGACTTCCTCTGGTCAAAGTGGCCATACACACCTCTTTGACTGGAGGGATTTCCTCCGGCAGTCCGGTTGAGGTGTGAAACTGCAACCCTGCACGCCCTTCTGGAGGAGGGTTTGCCTCCAGGGGCATGCATTTATCAATTCCCACCAACACTGCATGTTGATCTGTCTCCTCCCTAAACTTATTGAGTGGTAAGGTGAATGGTTTGAAGAAAAATTTGCATAGTTTATTAAACAAATGTTCAAACACATCTCTTTGATGTCTTTGCTTCCTTCAGAATTATGCTCCTCAGCTTCCAAAGTTGCCAAGATTTCTGAACAATTCATCATACATTAACAATATTAAATATATTAGATATTATAAAACATGAAGATGAAACAAGTGATGGATCTTATGGCTCTATCCCTGTGCTTTGAGGAGTCCAAAGATACAGTATCTGAATTGTTTTTCTCAACATTTTCATCCATTTTGTTATCAACCAAATACTTTTCCTTGGAGCCATAATACTCAGACCTCTTATCATGATTTTGAGCATCCACATTTTACAAAGGCTTTAAAAATGGTTTCTTTCCCATAAGCTGATGCATAGCATGAAAATGTGGACAAATTTTGTCAAGAATTTTGTCAATGGCAATAATTCCTGACAATTGGTCTCTTTCTGTGAGTGCAAAGCCAGTCAAGAGGGATTGAGTTTGTGTTTTATTTTACTTGTCCTTGTAGCTTTTAGAACAATACTATTTCTTCTTGGGAGTTAGATTTATCCTTGAAGGGGATTGATTTTGCAGGTTGATTGCCATAAACTTGAATCCATTAGTTTTCCCTTTGTCTAGCCTTCCAACCGCAGGTGCCTTCCGGTTCCAAAGAACAGATTGTAATTCTTAATGAACAAAGAAGGTGATGTTTTCTTTTGAATAACCACAAAACCACATTTAAGGAGAAGTGGCGAGTGATGATTAGTGTGAGTTGGCTTGATGAAACAAGTAGAGTTGAGAAACTTAATTGAATTAAGCACCTTTTGAAGAACCACAAATGTGAGACTATAGAAATCACTGGAGTGATGAGGAGGGAACCAAACCTGATAATGAAAGTGTCAGCCACTGAGTACATATCACAGTACCTGACATGTACCATGTAACTGAAAATATTATTAATTATTATTAGCTTTAATAATAATTACTATACTTATTTATTCTTATGACTATTAATTAATATTATTCCTTGAAATAACTTCAAGTAATATTAATTATTATTATCTTTAATAATAATTACTATTCTTTAGTTATTATTATTATTATTCATTCATTCATCAGTATTACTTTAAGAATTAATGACATAGTATTATTAAAGTAAATTCATTACAATAATTGATATAAATACTTTAATAATATAATCATTAATAACACATGAATAATTCTGGTTACTCTATGTACTCTTGTTATACAAGACACGTAACTTGTAGGCCCTTTTCCCACCTTTCACGTGAAATATCCAGAGTAACAGATGTCACTCTTTCCCCTCTGATTACGCCCACATTCCTTAACATTGGAATATTTCACGTATAAGATATGTACTTTAATATCTCATAAATAAAAGGACTTATTAATATTATAATAATTAATACTTATAAGATGTTCCAATAATAAATGACATCATTATAAGGTAATATCTTTATTAATATTAATACCAGATCAATTAATATAAAAGTCATGATGTGATCCAATCCCACTAAGGACTACTGATCAAAGATGTGTCCCATAACACAGCCTTGGTAGAAATCACATCATAAACATTAAACAGATCCTTTCCAAATGATCTGTCTTCCCCCTGAAGCTCCACAGTACCTCCCAGGTCATGGAAGCGCTCACAATCTCCCCAAGAGGAGGTATTACAATATATAAACAGCTTTTAAACATCCGTTTATCCCCCAGAGAATATTTAGAACACCTTAGCACAGTACATACCTTAGAGACATTTGCCTTGCTTAGTTCCCCATTCTCCACCAATACCCCAATTCTGGATAATCTATAGTTTAATACTGTTATTACCCCAAGGATTGGCCACAACCTACCTGTCAGCCTCAGTGATGCCAAAGACTGGAATCTTTCTAGCTACACTGGGTGCAAGTAAAAAACAGGTGGTAACACAAGGGTATGTGTCAAGGGGAAATGGGTAATGGTTGATTTAAAAGAAAAGGTTTTAATAAAAACAATAAAGTTTTTATTAAGGGAGGGGCCTGAGTTACAGGGGTGGTTTATTGTGCCCTCCAAGGTTCTGGTATTTTTGGTAAAAGAGTATGCCCAGACAGTAGTATACTACTGAAGTATATAAGGAAATAACACTCACTAGTTTATTTCCAAGAAAGATAACTTCAGGAGGAGTATGACTGGTCTTGAGGCGCTCAAATACCTGGGTAACAGGTTGGTGATGAGTGCTGATAAAGGTGAAAGGTTGTTGGATGAAATTCAAGTATAAAACAAGCAAAAACTGGACTATATAACAGGCTATAAGACTGGTTGATATGGTGGGTAAAAGCTGGTAAATGTAAGTGAAGATGGGGATATCATTTCGTGGGAAGGAAGGGCTGTTTATATATCCATTCTGGGCTCTTGGAGGCGAAGCAGAAGCTCAGTCTTTCCTGGTCTAGTCTCCTACTAAGCCCTAGTTACCTGTATAACTGGTTTGGTTACGGTAGGGCTTAGTTACATGTTTCAAAAGGCTCAAAGTGGTTTAATGTTCCCAGTAAGTTGAGTACTTTCGTTTCTTCCTGCCTTTTGGACCAGTAGTCTATTTACAACCAACAAATTGGGATATCTTGGCCTTAGTAGGAAACGTATTGCCGCGGCGTTGGTTGTGGCTTCTATTACAGGTGCAAGGTACATGTAACTATGGAAATGATGATGTAAAACTTATTTATGCATCATACCCGAACTCTATTAACCTTAATTACATAGTCTACTAGCATATATTTAAGGTTATGTAGATCTTTAAGTCATATGAAAACTTGACGGCCTTGTAAAGGGATGTGAAGGAGTAATAATTACGGGGTACTTTTGCTGAGCTACCCTAGGTTAATTTACATTTAAATTCAGAATCTGAAATAACATTCTAAGTTCTCTCTATACTTTAGAAGTTATATCTAGATTCTGTGTTATATGCTTTGTTTTAATAATTTCTTTTGAAACAAAAGATGTAAGGTGTGCATTCTTTTGAGACTAAGAATATAAGTTTTATGTTGGTATAATTTGCTATGGTCAGGTTGTCTCTGAATTAGTAGCAGGCTGACACTACCTTCAATAAGGTAGAAACCACAAACCCAAGTTGAGTCTCTTCTTGGATGCCTATTAATACTTTGTATTGATTTGGATGCACCTAATTAGAGCAATTAGAGCAAGCCTCTCAGACAAGACTTACTGATTGAGGATTATCCTTTTTACAGGAAATTTTAACCAACCAAAACCACTTTAAACCATCAACCTACCTTAGTTACCACCCTTAACCACAGTTAGTTTCACACCCATGCAGATAAAGAGTGCAAACCTAATGGAAAAACAAAGATATATGAGACAAATAACAAAGTGTGATATTGAAAAGCATTTCAAATGTGCTAAAGACCACACAAGTAATTTCAAGAGCAGGCATACTCACCAAACTTTTTTGTTTTGTTTTGGTTATAAGACTTCATTCAAGTTCAATATGAGTTTAATATGTATTCTTTTAAACTAATTTTTCTTTCCTTTTTATTTCATTTTGAGTTCCTTTTTTAGATTCAGCTCAAGTAGCTAGAAAAAAGACTCGACACCTACTAGGGAAAACAAATCATGTGCAGACATGTATTGATCGAGAGGTGTGAAACAATTAGCACATGGAATGGCCAACAGTTATTGATTCCAAGGAGCACGTTTGAATGCAGCAGGGGTTTGGGCCACTGGCAAAGCATTGCCGCTCATTCTCCTGGGTCTGGCTCAGTGTCAAGGAAAAGTGAAACCATAGTGAAGCAGCACTCAGGGGCGTTCAGGAGTTTACTGAGAGTAACACGCTCTGTACCTTCTTCCGTGATTTCACTCAGTCCATGATGGCATGGATTCGAGAAACTTGGGCAGCGTTTGTACTGGGATCGGATTATAAGACAGATACATACGTTTGTAGGCAAGAAACACCGTGGGCTACTGCGATCCATTGGCTTAGTGAGTGCCCCGTTCACATCAATTTTGTCCATGTGCCTATCTCAGCCTGCACCAAAGTGTCAATTTGTTTTCATCATCACCGCTTTGCTCAGATCTCATTTAAATTCACAGTGATCATGTCGTGATCGACCTCCAGGCCAGTCGGGCTGTCAATATGTATCAGAAAATGTAGGTTGTCATGGGAGTTGAATTAAACAAAAGGGGTTGATGAAGAAGAAGAAGGAAGAATTATACATATATAAGTTTGCGATGATTAGGGTGAAGCTACAGAAAACAAAATAGCAGAAAGGAATACTACTGAGCCGAAAAAGTGGGATGGGGCATGATTATGTAGACATTGTGAAGCAGATTAAAAAGAAGATGTGGATAGGTTATGGTGGATTTTGATAAATGCTACTTGTTAAGGTCTCGGGATGGGCAACTTAAGCCTGCAGAATGCGAGGAGAAGTAAGTGGACTGACTGGTACAATCAAAAAGACTACATGAGGGACAGAAGCAAAAGGACTGACCGATGTGCTGGGTGTTTTTGCAGCATCTGGAGCATCTTTCATGAATAGGCCACCACCGTAGGGGTAGCCGTAGAAAGAATTGTAGCCGTAGCCGAGTCCGCCATAGCCGAGTCCGCCGTAGCCGAATCCCCCGTAGCCGAGTCCGCCGTAGCCGAATCCCCCGTAGCCGCCGTAATAGTTGTTCATGCCGCATGAGTAGCCTAAGCCCCAGCATTTCTGGTCTGATTGGCCTTTGGTGGCGGTGGTGTCTGCTCGCGGAGCAATGGTGGGCACAGCCAGTACCGACTGAAGGACGGCTAAGACGCAGGCGATGAAAAAGAAGCAATGCATGGTGATGGGTGTGGTGATGGGGATGATGATGATTATGCTTAGGATTTGTAGTCGTATGGGTAGAGTGTGGGTGATGGATGAAGTTGTGCTGGTAGTGTTCGAAACGGTCCTTTAAATACACATCAGGATGTCTTCTCGGCTTGCCCTGTGCTTCATTAACACTTCACTTCCACCACATCAACCTCCGGTTCTACAGATTGTTGGAGTAGAAAATCTCTTTGCCGTGTGCAGCTAACCGGCTCAGTAACCAAGCCTACCGTTCTACGGGTCATTTTGATAATGTGATCCGAATTCAAACTGGTACATTCAAGAGATTCTACTCGATCCAACATTCGGAGTTTTACGGCCTTCATACCTTGATGGTTTTAATCCCGTCAA
Organism: Puccinia hordei; assembly: GCA_007896445.1. Classification (NCBI taxonomy): domain Eukaryota; kingdom Fungi; phylum Basidiomycota; class Pucciniomycetes; order Pucciniales; family Pucciniaceae; genus Puccinia; species Puccinia hordei. The sequence continues at coordinate 171,988 of RDRW01000204.1, forward strand.
GCGGGCCGCGGCTGGATGATTGAGAATAATTCAAGGAGAAATTCACACATCGCAGTGTGAACCTCCCTCCTTGAGCACGATGAGAAGATACTCGAGTATCTATGTATCTACTCCAGCCTTTCATGGCAGAGTTCATCGTCTCAGTGGGTCAATGATGAGCTGCCTTGAGATCAGCGGACCAAAGGACATCCGATATCTATTTAAGAGGCTGGTAGGAGTGTCGCTGACCATCACGCACTCATCCCTCACACTCCGCACACACAACCACATCTCCGCACATCCAACCACCACTATCACCATGCATTGCTTCTTTTTCATCGCCTGCTTCTTAGCCGTCCTTCAGTCGGTACTGGCTGTGCCCACCATTGCTCCGCGAGCAGACACCACCGCCACCAAAGGCCAATCAGACCAGAAATGCTGGGGCTTAGGCTACTCATGCGGCATGAACAACTATTACGGCGGCTACGGGGGATTCGGCTACGGCGGACTCGGCTACGGGGGATTCGGATACGGCGGACTCGGCTATGGCGGACTCGGCTACGGCTACAATTCTTTCTACGGCTACCGGTGGCCTATTCATGAAAGATGCTCCAGATGCTGCAAAAACACCCAGCACATCGGTCAGTCCTTTTGCTTCTATCCCTCATGTAGTCTTTTTGATCGTACCAGTCAGCCCACTGACTTTGGTCGATACCTCATCCGATTATGTAGGCCTAGGATGACAATCTTACAGACCCCAACTGAACTAACCTTCGACCTGGAACTTGAGAAACTTAATATTTTTGCCGTGCTCGATCAACCATGTACAAATTTTTTTTGACATTTTTCTTGTATGACACTATTTACATAATTATGTGTATTAACTTCCTTCTCCTTTCATGCTTCAGTCATAATACTGTAACCTTGAGCTACGTTGTTTCTTCACCCTGATGGTCGCAACCAATGTACTAGTTCTTTCTTCTTCTTGTTACATAACTTGACAATTCCATCTCTAGTGATTCGTCTGAGAGAGTTGATCCAATTGTTTTGAACCGCTGGAACTCAGGGAAGTTAGTGGGTTGATCAAGATGCCGCGGGAGCAAACTTTGACCGGACGTCCCAGCCTAATCTCTGCTTGAAACCATGGACGACGAAACGCGCCTTGTACCTGTAAATTATCCCGTCTGGTTTTCTCTTGATGTCAAAGACGAAACGGATCTGATCAAATGTTTCTTTTCTTTCTCTTCCATTTCAAAATCGTGAATGTTGAGTAGTTTTTCCCACTCAGTCATGCATGCCGCCCGCCAGATCAAAGCATCCTTTGATTTCAACGCAGTTTTGAGATTTGTGCGGATGTCCGAATCTGATAGAGATTGACGTTGGTTGATTTGCGAGTCCTGTTGTTTGCATATTTCTTTTGTCTTTTCTTGGCCCAACCTCAGAACTCTACAAAGGGTAGGATGGTTAGTTAAGGATGAAGGAACAGGGATTCAAGGTTATCCTTAGAAATTGAGAAAATCAGCAAACTTAGAATTGACTACCTCCTGAGTCAGTGTCAGAGTAGGTCTCTAAAGTGATCTACAATGAATATTTCTCGACTCTTTTTAACTATAAAAGAGGAGATAAGCCGCGCCTCTTTCTAGAGGGACTGGTTGGGCGAGCACAACCTGAGTCTAATTAGACTCTGTACAGGGTAGGGAGGAAGAGGAAGAGTTTAGAGAGGAAAGGAATAGAACTCGAACTTACTGTTGAGATTAGAAGAAGGTCGAGTTCTGGGGAGATTTTCTATAAGAGATAGGATGTATGGAAATCAGAGAGTTGTATAAGCCCCAATCGTAGTATTTCAAAGTATTTTGAAATCTACAATTAGATCAGGCTTGGTAACTAACTTCTGATCAGGAACCTCCTTCTTCTTCCAATGTTCCTGTTTTTTTATACCTTTCTTCTTTGAGCCTGAACTTGTGGGATATCTTGCTTCTGTCAATCCCTCTCTTCCTTTCCCTTGCTGCGCATTTCTTACTTCTTCTACTGGTTAAGTCCTGCTCTCTGAGCGGGTTTGTCAGGCGCAGCGCTGTCGTTGACTAGCTGCTTGGTGACAGTCAGGGGGTTCCGAAAATACCAGCCTTGTTTGTTTTATTGGTATCCAACTAGGTAGCCGGTCCAACCCCATAGAGTGAGTTTCCATTGTTTTCCTTTTGGAATATGGACACATGCATGGGACCCAAATGAGTAAAAGTTGTCCGCCAATGGTCTACAGTTAGACCACATTGCTAGTGGCCTTGCCTTACATTGTGAGTTGGGCAGCTGATTGATTAGGAAGCAGGCACATTTGTATGCATAGGACCATAGGGTGGATGGCATGCCGGAGTAAGTTAGGGTTGACCTAGAAATATTGCCCAGGGTTTGGTTGATTCTTTTGGCCTCACCATTCTGCTCAGGGGTATAAGGGAAGGTGAATATTATTTGGGAACCAATGGAGTCAAGGTAATATGGTAGTGGTTTGATGGTGTATTCTTTAGTTTTATTGCATTGGATGAACTTTGGTGCCAACCCAAACTGTGCTATTTTTTTCTTGATGAGTGCTATGATGATGTGAGGAAACTCTGAAAACTTTTTCATTGGTTAAAAAAAGGAGTAAGTGGTGGTGTGATTGTGAACAGTCAAGAGGAAACAGTTGCCAGATGTATCTACATCAAATGGGCCAATTATTAATATTTGAGGTGTTGTGTCCTTGTTATTTAAATGAACAATGATAAAGTTCTGATTGAAAGCTTAAAAAAGAAAACTTAACAATAAAAAATGGAACCAGTTTCAGTAATCTGAAGAACAATTATTAGAATTATTGATTGAAGTAAAATTGATACTGTAACAATAACACTACAGATGACCTTCAACAATCATTATTAAATCCAGGGGTTTGTTACTGTTGTGTAATCTTCATTAAACCAATATAATTCTGGCTCAGGACTGGGAGATTGTTGAAGTTGAGTTTTTGTAGTGTGGTGGTAATTTAAATTGACTTTGGTCTTGATGTTTGTTTGATTTGCTTTTTGTTCTTTTTTCCAATTGAGGATAATCAAGTTTTACCAGCAACTTAATGCTTCAAATTTGAAGTTGTAACACTCCAAATACCCCACTTTACTTCTCTTGCACACAGGAAATCCTTCAGTCAAGATATCTTTGGTAGTACAGTTGTTACAAACTGTACAGTGGGGCTGGCACCAGTCAAGTCTTAGGGACAAATGGAATCAATACCATCCTAGACCCAACCATGCCAAACACAAAAGGCTCTTGTTGGTTTCTAATTTTTGAGATAGACAGAGCAACAAATCAAGTGTTTCAACTTTCATTCCTAATAGATATCTCAAAGCCCCTAGATTTTCCATCATATACCTAGTGTTGAGATGGGGGTGGACAAACTCCACATTTTGAGTGTGAAGGGTGCACTGTATGGGCTCAGGGTTGACAAGAAATATATCATCACTTGAAACCAAAAACAACCTAGTATCTACAAGAACAATAACTTGAACTGGAATCCTGAAAGTTGGTCCAAGAATGAAAAACGGCTTCTATTTTGGTATCAGGATTTTGGACATGTAGGTCTCAGGGTTCTACACTGGCTCATTAATTAATGAAATGGTATGGGACTTCCAAAGGAGTTATCCAATGGGTCCATACACTGTGCATTCTGCTCTGTGAGCAAAAGCACAGAAATCACTCTTGTATCATCTTCAACAAATTTTCCACTGACAAAGATGGAAATCCTGGCTGTTGATCTTGTTGGACCATTTGGCTCTGAGGTACCAGCAGTGGATGGCAGTAAATATCAGTTCACTCTGTGTGATGCCAGGACAGGATTTTTTAAGCCTATAAAAACAAGTCTGATTCTAATTCTGTTATCATTGACATCATTGCAAGGCTTGAATGACAAACTGGAAATAAAGTGAAGATGCTTTGTAGTGATAATGGAGGGGAATTTGCCAACAAAGCCCTTGGAGATTTTCTCAGCTCTAAAGGCATTGCCATGGAGAGAGCCCTACCTATCATCATTACCACAATGGATTGATTGAGAGGTTCAATCAAACAATTCCGGTGATGGTTAGGAAAGTTCTTATAGAAAGTTCTTTGCCAAAGGTGTTCTGGAATTACACCTTTGATTATGCAATTCAATAAGAATCCCAGCTGCATGGGAAACAGTGTGCTGGATCCAGGAGTGATAAAACTTGACAGAAATAGAAAGAAGGACAGAATATTGGAAGATTGCTGGGTTCACTTTTCACCAAGTTGAGAGAGAGGAAAAAACATCCAAGCTAGAGGCAATGAATTAAATATGAGAGTTGGTTAAGCATTTTTAGAGAAGATGATTCATAGGAATAGATTAGATTAGAAGAGAAAGGAGAAGAAGAGACAGGAGAAGCAGAGAAAGGAGAAGAAGAGAAAAGCAAGGGAAATTAGTAGAGAAGAGAATGATAGGGGTTATTGGTGGATGAGAAGAGTTAGAGTGGAAAGGATTAGAGGAGAGAGGGATTGGATATATCAGTATTGGTGAGAGTTGAAGTTATTTGATTATCCCTTAAATGTTCCACCCAGTTGATCTTGTAAGTATGTGATGATTAGTTTAAGATTAATGGTTATTCATGTCACAGGAGTTTCATCTAATAAAGGTCAAGAGAGTAGAGCAAAATGTGTTTAGCTTTAAAAAAAATCTATAAAAGACCAGTATTTCAGCCTATTTGATGCCAACATGTAAAAAAATTCTAGCTACACATGGTGCACAAATGTAATATAATGGGTAAAACGGTTGGATAATTTTTTTGAAAAAATTCCAAAGGAATTGGATTGTAAAAATTATGATTTTTGTTGTTTTAATTATAATTAATTAAAATAAAAATAAACAAAGCGGTCTGATAAATCAGGGGTTGTTTAAATCCCTCTAAGGTATCTTGCAAAAAGCAGATGATTTAGGTACCTTGAATTGAAAACACTGGGGCCTGATAAATCAAGTGTTGTTTAGATCCCAGATATATGGAAAGGAAGGGGGAAAAAGTGCCACAGACAGAGGAAGGGTAATAACTTACTATTGTTTAACTCTTCAAATTTTTGGGGTGCTTTCAATGATTTTAAACATGATTTTTAAATAATAACTACTTAGATACTGTCAGACATTGAGAAAATAAGCCCAAATGTCTCCAAAATAATACAAGTCACATAACCCAATGGTTAAGGACTTGTATTTACAAAAAAGGGAATAAAATGAACCAAGTAAATTATCATGAATTTATAAGTTCAATTCCCATATCACTCATAATTTTATATACTTATTTTTTATCTAAATAGTATCATTTTTATAAACTAACTATTATTAAGAAATTCTAATTTAAGGAGAGATTAATATCTCCCAATGAATTTACCACACATTATTACAATTTAGTTAGATCTCCTTCAAGGAGACTATTAACATAAATTACCCCATGTAATACAAACTCCTTTGAGTGATTAAATTGGGGATAACATATTGTGTAATATTTAAAGGGCTGAGATTTCCTTCTAAAGGGAATTTCCCCAGATTATTACCATACAAACCTGCCAACCTTACTATTGTTTTAGTGAGTGGGGTTTTATATAATCATCCAAACCAACCTTTCTCTTTATCCCTTATCATCTTTCCTAGTCACTAGAATCTTTATTCAAGTGACTAGAAGTCCTCTCCCACTCTCAGGGAGTAGTTGAGGCAATCACACTGAGCTATCAATAGCTGTGTTCCCTTGTTAACACAAGGGTGCCAGCTTCTCCGCTTTCAGCGTAGAGAAGCTTATTTCCACTGGTCTTACAGACTATAGTGTGACCCTAGATACTGGTTGTAATACTGTATACAGTATCATTACACTTATCTGATATTTGACCCCACGTCACTTAAGAGACGGGGGCTGACAGATACTTACCAGGCAATAGGCTGGTGACAAGGCTTTGTTGTACTTGGGCAAACTAGGCAAGGTGATATGTAATAATTTGGGGAATCCTTTTTTTGGGGGAAAAGGGAGCTCCTTAAATACCTTTTGGTACCAGGCAGCACCCATTTTTTCAGATAATGGTCAGCCTGTGGGTGGTAGAGGTTGTTGTTTCTTATGGAGGGTATTCTTCAGTGTAGTGAGTGGTGTACCCTAGGTAAATTCAGGTGTAGATTCAGAATTTGCAATAATATTCTTGCTTTTATTATTAATTTTTTTGTAATAAAATGTCTCTTTAGTTGTCTCTTTCTTGGTTATAACATATCTTTTTGTTTTTTTTATATCTATTATTTTGTTTTTTACATTATTAATTTGTAATAATTGGCTCTGCTAAAGTAGCCAGTATTATTAAATAAGCATCTGATCCATATGAACAAGATTACTTATATTGATGAGATTTAAATGTTTGAAGGATTTATATAGCTTCCATTCATCCAGGATCAGGAGCAACAAGGGAGAGAAGTTATGGTGCTTACATAATCAGATCGTTGATAGAGACGATCATCATGACACAATCCATTATTAACCAAGCTTCCTTCAGAAATTTATCTGGAACCAACCATAATGTAAAGTACATCCTCTCATTCTCACCTTCTCATCTTCTCATTCTTGCTGACCACTTACACTTACTGTACTCTATCAGATCTCAATCCAACTCTCGTCTAAGGCTCCCACTGGTCAATTAGAAGAGCTCCAACATGAGTCCATCAACTATCACTCAAACGCTCGGACGAAGACCACCTGTCAACACTCCTAACGACTCATCACCAAGCTCATCCCTTTCACAACTCAAACCATCACGCTCAAGGCTACCAGCCCAAACAAAGCATCTAGCCGAACCTCGTACTCCAGCTACCCTAACAATTCGTCGAACGGCCAATCCAACCATCAACCTACTCTCTGGTCTCAACTCACCAGCTCAAACCCCTCTTCTGACCATCAAGCGTGATGTCAAGAGTCGCTTGCCCAGAGTCGCACCAACCCTACGACCACAACCCCCGGAATATCAAATCCAGTTACAAAGAGATTAAGAGTCAAGAAACTCTCAACATTCCAGCCTCAAACTACCACCACCACAGCCCCTTCATCATCCTCCAGTCTTCCTCTCACACCCGAACCTTCGATCACTCAACCAGTACCACAACCAACCCCCTCAACTCAAACCATCGATCCTGATACAACCCCCAAAAAGAAACCATCCCGAGCCCTTAAACCAAATGGACATACCAATTCAAACCCTCAGCTCACCTCTTCTAAACTCCCCATCCCTCCTGCTATCAACCGTCCCGCCCAACAGACCACCATCAATTTCCCATCGATTGTTGAAGAACAGACACCTAGAAGGCCCATGACCCGAGCACGCTCCAAAAAGATCCTCGACCAGTCTACCTCCTCCCTCGCTCCCTCACCACCAGAACCAACCGGGATCCCCCAGATCAAACGAAAGCCATCCCGGGTCATGCAACTCGCACAAGCCTTCCAACAGGAACAACCTCCACCGACCGACGGCCACTCCAACAGAAACATGTTAGGGGTCACCCCACAAAGACGCCCTAGTAATGCCTCAAACAGCTCCATCATCTCACCCGCAGGCTCCCTAGGCGCCAACTCACCCAACATCTCCGCCCTGGCCGCCTCACTCAGCAAGCAACACGTACATCGTGATATGATCAGTCGGGCGCGTTCGGCCCGTTCATCGGTCACAGATATGCTGCGCTACTCAACCATGTCCACCCTCGGCGGGTTACATTGGGAGGATGGGGCCGGCGAGGGTCTGTTGACAGACCCAGACGAAACCGAGGCCATGGTCGCAGACATCTCCATGAGCAAACTTACCCCGCTCAAACCTGCCGTCCAGTCCGCCGCGATCGCCCTTGCTTCGGCCCGGGCCAACTTCTTGAACATCGTCCAAGAGAACGAGGATCAGTCAGTCGATGAGCTTGCCGACAAAGAGGCACAAACGCCCAAGCCGGCTACTAGTAGAATCAAAAAACGACCCTCCTTCGGATTCCTCCCCCCATTTGCTACTACTCCCATATCTAGATCCCGTATCTCTGGCAGTGGTGCCTCGCTTACTTCAAACTCACCACTCGGACAACTGGTCGCTCATGAATCACAACTGGCTGCCCTCTCATCCTCATTAGAACAATCTCACCAACGCGAACTTGAACTCCAGAAAGAAATCAATAAACTATCTAAATTCCAGCAAGAACATCAACATCTTCATGACCAGAAGAGTCTTGTGGGGAAGAATAAGAAACTGGCGGATGACGAACGTGAACAGTCGTTGGTCGACGAAATTCGTCGCTTGGAAACCGAACTTGATGATACTAAAGAAATCAATATCGAGCTCGAAAATTCGCTCGATTTGCTCAAATTCGAAAACCTAGAAACCTTGAATAAATTTGTCAAATTACAGGAAGATCATCATCAATTACTCTCCCAAATCACTCCTCCTTCTCAAAGCATCATCCCCATCGGTAACCCCTCCTTACCCGATGATCCTGATCCTCTCCGATTCGAGAAATTCAAGACGTTCGATCACCAGCTTTTGGCCGAACTTTCCGCTATTAAAGATCAACTGAAATTCATCCAATTCATCAAAATCTCGCTCGCTTTGGGATCCGATTTATTACCTTGAATATCTTCTTCTTTTTCCTCTTGTCCCCCCCCCCCTCTGTTGGTTCATTGTGTGTTATATAAAGTCACTGTTTTACCAAACCTTCATGTTCATCAATTATCACACTTCCACACATACATTTATCCTCATCCTCATCATCATTTTTCATCATTTTTTTTTTTTTTTTTGCTTTTCCTTGACTTTGTTTTTGTCATCACCATTGTAAATAAAGATTTCATATATATATACACTTTTTTTTTAAAAAAATAAATAAATAAATCTAGATCAACCTCCCCCAAAATAAAAATAAGGGCCTTAATATAATATGGGTTTTCTGCGCTTACATTTGGTTTTATGTCTGCTGAACACATCAAGACTGCTGCAGAAAAAAAAAAACATGGTTGGTAAAAAAAATTCTCCTGGCTTGTGTTCAAGCATTTTTTTTTTTTTAATTTGTTTCTCCTACAATTTGTGATGTGAATAATGCTTGGACAAACCCAAGTTTTCCCAGCCATAAAGTGATTGAGTTTAGCCGTAGTAGTTTTTGGACTTTGGGTTCTCCCTATGACTCCTGTGTAACACAGCATGTCCAATTCCCACCTCCATGATCCACTCATTTGCAAAAAAATTCTCGACAAAATGTAGACTCAGACTCAGCCAAAAGAAAAAAAAAAGTGGTTTAGTGGATGGACCAGTCAGCCCCCAAGGTTGTTGCCATCCGGATGATCCTTCAAGGATGATTAATGTTTGCAGGTATCCGCCGTCTACGTAGTGTTTCAATTTCTTGTCAATAGGTTGTTGGTCAATGGCTCGAGCGCCGTCAACAAACCCAATATGTGTGATCCACGACCTGGGATCGGATGAGAGCGGTGGTTGTCCAGCTCTCTCCCAAGACAACTGCACCCTCGTCGTCCATCGGGTCCCATCTGAACTGGGGGCTCTTTCTTCAGGAAATAAAAGAGAAATCTCATATCACTCCAGATGTACAATTCTCAATTGTCAGGGAATCCATCAGGACCTTGTCTAGCAATTGTTGATGTCTTTGGAGAAGTGTGAGCCTGGGTCTCTTATGTGACAACAGGACACAAGGAAAAAAGCTTTGTAGAAGCTAACAAAAGGAGTATGTTGAACTCAAGCTCAACTTTATGATAAAAGGAGCTAAGTTGCCAAGGGACAACCTCCAACCTAGAATATAGGTCTGCAATAAAGCACTTTAAGGGTAGTTGGGTTTGTTTAACCAAAAGAGGAGGACAGATTTGGTTCCTTTGTTTAAGGGGATGGATTGTTGGTGATATAAGGGAGGAAATGGTGCTGATAAACAGAATACTGGCTGGTTGGTTACTTCAAAGACTTGTAAGGCAATAATAAGAATGTAATTCTAATTGGTGACTTAGAAATCTGGGTGAAAAACCAAGAAGGCAGTAATGGGTGTGTTTATGTATGTTTTCTTTCCATCAGCTTAGAGTACTTCCTTAAATAGTACTTGGCTGGGAGCTTTTAGTGCCTGTATAAGTACATGTGTAATTCTCAACCTCCTTGTTGAATTACCATGTGGGCTTAAGCTGTACGTGGACCATGTGTTTGGTAATTAATCTGACACATGATATTTGGGGCCTAGTGTAGAAACTAGTGGCTTGGCATTCTCAATCTGGAATGGCCACTAGTCTCAAAGTAGAAACCATTCATTTGTACTGTTACAATATGTGTTACAGTATCTTCTATGGGTTATGTCTTCCCTTTAGACTATAATCCTTATCTTTCCAAGGATAAGGTGATTATCCATAGGTTTCACATATTATAAGGTATGTGTTTTGTTTATTATGGGTTTATCCATTATTACATGAGCTGCAAAGCTCTATTTCCCTTTTTCTAGGGGACTTTGGTTTATTTTGAAGTCTTTAGGGCAATAAGTGTTGGCCTAACTGTAGGTTTAGGACATACTTATTGTCTCTAAGGCTGACATTCGCTACCACCAAAAAGAATGGAACTTCCTAAAGTTTCATGATCAAATGTGATTTTTTCTAGTTGTTACAGATATTGCTCTGTTTAGCCCCTTTTTGAGGCCCTAAATTTTCTAAGCATTGCTTGATTTTCAGGTATGTCTTTCTCTAGAATCCATTCATCTTGGTCTGCACCTTGATTCTTGTATCTCACTAAGTACATTTTCACTTCTTTTCCTTCTTTCTTTGTCCTTTTTTCACGAAGTACTTTATGGATTATTTGGTCCATACTTTCCTCCACTGGTAAAGGAGTTTCCAGGGGGGTTGTTCTGTCTGGGAATTTCTCCTTGTCAGATTCATAGTAATGTTTAATCAGACTAACAGGAAATGTTGGGTGTTTCCTGCTGAATTCTTCTGTCAGTACAACTTCTACCGCATTTTTTCCATGAAGTGCTTTGATAATAAAGGGACCAGCAAATGAATCTTTCATTTTTTTAGGTCCAGAAAGGTTGTTAAAGTTTACTGTGGAAACTAGTACTTTCTCTCCTATTTTGAATTCAGGTTCCTTATGTGATTTATCCCACCTGTCCTTACTGTATTGCGCTGCTTGTGCTATACACTCTTCTGCATGTTTTCTTGCTTTATCAAACATTTTTGCATATACTTCAGCAGTGGGGTGTACATTAATCATATTATGCACAAGGAAATTTTGTGGTAACCTAGGGTTCCATCCTTTTTCTAATATGGCAGGTGTTTTTCCTGTGGAAGCATGAACGCTGGTACTGTAAGCCAGTTCTAATATTGGTAGCAAGGATACCCAGTCATGTGTAAAGCCATCATTATCTTTAAATTCCAGGCCATAGGCACAAAACCTCCTGATCATGTCTTCCAGGGTTTGTATCATCCTTTCTGCTAACCCATCTGTTTGGGGGTGGTATGCAGTAGAAAAGGATAGCTTAGTCCCTAGCATGCTATGTAGGTTTGTCCAGAATTCTGATGTGAATTTGGGGTCTCTGTCAGATATGATAATCTGTGGTAGACCTGCCCTTGGCATTACTCTGTTCCAGAACAAGGTTGCTGTATCCATAGCAGTATCCTCTTTATGACAGGGTACAAATATTGGTGATTTAGAATATCTATCTACTACCACTAAGCAGGCATTATAACTACTGGTTCCCCCAGGTGATAGACCAGTTACCCAATCCATGTTGATTATATCCCAAGGTTTGGAAGGTTCTTCAATTTTCTGCATAAGTCCAAACCTTTTTCCTGTTTGTTTGTTAGATTTTTGACATCTCTCACAACTATGACAGTATTCTTGTGTCTCAGTTCTCCAGTTGGGCCACCATGCACAGTATTTCACTCTTTCACAAGTACGGTCTTCAGAAAAATGTCCTGAAAAGACTGAGTCATGGCATTCATGCAATATAGTGGTGACTGTGCTCCTGTCTGTTAGGACTATGACTGAAGTGTGTTTAGTTCTGTGGTAAAGCAAACCATCAAATAAGGAGAACCTTCCCTCAGCTAGGGCTGTTTTCCATGGTTCTTCCAGCTGACTTATCAGTCCTTCCTCTTTGTGCTCTTTCTTTAGTGCTTCACAAATAAGGGTAACATTCTTATCCTGTTTATAGCTTTCTCTAACCAAGTCAAAGAACTCTTCACTTAGGTCACTGGTATGTATCCCCATTATTGGTATATTCTGTTCATCATCCTTATCATATGCTGGGTTATCAGGGGTATTAGGTAAGGGCCATCTGCTTAGACCATCTGCATTCTTATGTATATTCCCTGCTCTATGTATGATGGTCATGTTGCTTCTATATTCTTGGATAGCTATTTGCCATCTTAACATGTGCCTGTTGGCTGTCTTCATGTTAAGGAGTGATTTAAGTGCTGTACAGTCAGTAATGACATCAAAGCTACTTCCATCCAGATAGTAGTGGAGTTTGTCTAGTGCCCAAACTAAACACAAGCATTCCAGTTGGCTGGCTCCATACCTTCCTTCACTGTCTTTTAATTGTCTTGAAATGAAAACTATTGGGCCTTCTGTAGGCACATCTCTGACAAGTTGTACTTGATGTAAGGCAGCTCCTACTCCTTCCATGCTGGCATCCACATATAACTTAAAGCGTTTTGACCAGTCAGGAAAAAACAACAGTGGGGCTGATGTCAGCTTATGCCTTAGTAAATGGTATGCTTTTAGTCTTTCAGTAGTTATTTCAAACACTACATCTAGCTTGCTCAGTTCTGTCAGAGGTCTGGCTATTTCAGCAAACTTGCTTATGTGTTGCCTGTAGTATCCAGCAAAACCCAAGAATGACTGCATCTCTTTCCTGTTTTGAGGCATAGGTTTTTGCAGGACTGCTGCTACTTTATTTTGATCTATAGCTAGAGACAGTCCTGATACAACATGCCCCAAAGCTTTTATTTCTGGGTAACAAAAATTGCACTTCTTCAAAGAGATCTTCATGTTCATCTTGATTACCTTTTTTAGGATAATGTCCAGTCTCTGGAGGTGTTCTTCCCAGGTGTTTGACATGATTATGATATCATCAATGTATATAATGACCCAGTGTTCATCTATCTCATTCCTGAATTCCATATCCATCATTCTCTGGAAGTGAGATGGGGCATTCTTGATCCCAAATGGCATTCTGGTGTATTCAAAAATTCCCTTGTGTAGGATGATTCTCAGGTATTTCCTGGAGTCTTCATGTACTATGTTTTGATGGAATCCTTTGAGGACATCCATGCTAGATATGTATTTTGCTCTAGCTAGATTATTAAGTGTCTCATGTATCTTGGGCATGGGGTACCTATCTGGTTCTGTGTAAGAGTTCAGGGCTCTGAAATCCCCTACCATCCTAGACTTCCCATTATGCCACGCTATTATGACTGGGGTGGTTATTTCTACTATCTCATTATGTCCAATCTTCCTTAGGACACCTAGTTTCAGCAACTCATCAATGTGTTGCTCTAGTGCTTCTCTGCTTCTAGGGCTAGCAGGGTATGGAGGTCTCCTAAGAAGAGGTGGGTATGGTTTCTCCACATTCAGGGTCAGTTTTACCTGGTGACCTATGATTGCTCCAAAAGGTTGATCAACAGTAGCAAAAGCTTCCTTATTATGAAACAGTAGTTCAAAGAGTGTATTCTTTTTGCTCATTTCTAGTGACTCATTGACTCTAGCTTCAGAGACACAGTTACTAATGAATTCCTCAAAATCTTTTCCTAAATTCACTTTTGTAGGTGTGTGGTTCTCATTCTGAGATATGATTAAAGGATTCTTTTTTGGTAAGAAAGAGAATTTTTTGTTTTTGTTCCCATTTCCAATTGTAAAGTACCTTTCCCTACTATTGCTGATGTCAAATCCATATAATATGAGATAATCATTTCCCATTATGAAGTAATCTACATTTGTGTTATCCATTACTACAAATTCAGCTTGGATCCTCACAGATCCTTTAGTGTGAGGAAACACTAGGCTCATTTCTATGATACCTAAAGGGGCCAGTTTATCACTGCAGCTGCTAAACTTGGTGTTGGTAGCTGGTAAGAGTTTATCTCTCCATTCAGGGAAAACTTTGTTCAAAAATTTATCTCCTACTATTGAGCATGAAGCTCCACCATCTAACAGGCACTTCCATTTATTATTGGAGTAGTAGACATAGGTCAAGTTATTTAGGCCAGAGATATGGGCAAGTCCCCTCTCTGGCTTGGTTCTCATTAGCCTGGCATCCTCAATGTGGGATAATGAGTATGAGTCATCCCATATTTGTGGTAAGTTACTGTTCATTTGGATTTCAGATATGGGTACATTTTCCTCTATGTTAACTTCAATCATGTGTATGAAGTTATCTCTAGTTGAGTATAACTCATCATTTTGGATGGCTAGGATCATTTCTTGGTCTGCCAAGTCTTCCTCATTTTCAGATGGATAAGAATCTGGGTTTGACTGTTTGTCTTGTTCAGGTTCTTCTTCTTCCCTGTCAATGTTGTTGACTCTCTGTCTATTTCTAAAACAATTTATGGCATTGTGGCCTGTTTTCTTGCATGTAGAGCATATCTGACTTTTGCCCTTGTTTGTTTCAGGGTCTTCAAATTTCTTAGGATGGTCCACTTTCTTCTCATCAGTAGTGGGAATCTTTGGTTGTGTTTTGTTGTAAGGTTGGTGTCTTCTGATCAGACTTCCCCTTCCTAGCACTTCTTCTACTGTGCTAACCAAGTCCTCAAATGTGATGAGTTGTTCATCCTTCTTATACCTGCTTTTAACAGCATGTTCCAGGTCTGCAGAGCATTGTTTCAGAAATTTCTCACATACCAGAAATTGGCTTAGTTCTGGCTGAAAAGCTTTGAGTCTGTCTCTTTGAGCATTGAACCAAGTGTGAAGGTTCCTCAAATCATTATCATAGATTTCCCTTTCAAATTTCTTCTGCATTTTCCATTGCCATTGAGTTGTACCAAACTTTTTCTCAAGTTGTGCTTTCCACCAATCCCAGGGGTGGGAGCCATGGGTTTCTCTCATGTTCATGTACCATGTCCTGGCTGTTTTTTTCTAACACCATTCCTAGGCGGCTAACAATCATATGATCTTTCATCTGGTAGTCTTGTGCATGCATATCTACTTGTTTAATAAAGTTCTTATGGTTATATTCACCCTCTCCACTAAATTTCTCCCAGTCAGCTGT
Organism: Puccinia hordei; assembly: GCA_007896445.1. NCBI lineage: Eukaryota > Fungi > Basidiomycota > Pucciniomycetes > Pucciniales > Pucciniaceae > Puccinia > Puccinia hordei. The sequence goes on from RDRW01000204.1 coordinate 187,220, forward strand.
CCTGGGGATAGCTTTCCACAATTCTGTGAGATACTGGTATCCTTCATTAGAGGAGTTTGGTTTACCCTGTTGGTGTGGGTGTTCTAAGTTACTGACCTGTGGTTTTTCCTCTACTAGATTTACTTCCTCTTTTTCTAGAGTAGTGCCTGAGGCTAGGTGTGGGGCTGAATCCTTTTCCTTCCCCCCATTGGGTGTTTTTGAGGAAATAACCAGCTGCTTAATTTCAGCTAGTTGGTTTTCTATTTTATTCAGTCTCTGAACTTCAGTCAATTGGAATTGTTCTATCTTTGAGAACATTTGACTAATAAATGTGTTAGTCTCTCTACTATTCTTAGAGTAGTCATTCTGCAGGGTAGCAATTTGCTCTCCTACTCTAGCTTCCATGTCTCTTACTTCCTCTCTGATGTAATCAGCTTTATTTTGGAATAATTCATTGGAGATTATTGTTGCTTTTTTGATCTCATGGATAAGATTTTCTCCTATTCCTAGTTGGTCAAAATGATCAACTACTTTGGATGGTAATTCATTAATTGAATCTGTTATGGTATTTTGGTTACTAACTGATCTATTAGTTAAGGAATTGATATCTTTCTCAAATTTAGAGACAACCTGGTTTAGACTATTTGTAATAGACAACAGTAGAGTATTATGTACTTCCTCTAACAAAGTAGTAGTCGCTCTTATTGAGTTACTGTACTCATGAGAACTCCTAGGGCTCAAACTAACTGATTCGCTCAATTTTTCTTGCGTCTGTTGTTTCGACGGTCCGCCCAGCCTGACGCTCTGCGGAGGAAGTCCGCTGCTTCCAGCGTCCTCTCGATGCTTCTGTCCGAGGGGCCAGAGCTGCTGCTGTCTTGCCAGTCGCGATCTTTCCTCTTCCCTTGATAGGGTTTGTTGGATCGTTCGTTCGTTGACGAAGATGGTTCTGGTTGAGGCGGTGTCTTTCGCTCTCTCGGAGGGGGAGGGTGAGCCTGTTTGAACTGAGCTAGTTCGGCTTTCGCGCTCCAGTTTTGGCTTAACTCGTTCGTCGTTTGGTCGCCTACCATGCTCCTTAGAGTTTCTTGGGCTGAGATGCATTGCCTGAGGAACATTTCTGTTAGCCTCAGTTGATGCATTGTCCTTGCTGTCATGAACGAGTCGTACGCCATGTTCAGCATTGATAGGGCTGCTTGGGCTTCTGGCTCCAAGACTTGAGACTGGCCGTTCTTGAAAACTGGCGGGATCGATTCTCCTCTCTGTTGGGGGTAGGTCGGTGATCGATTGTCTTCAATCATAGGACCCGACGGGGATTCGTTTGCCGTTGGCGTCATAACGACCCTCTTCGCGTTGAGTAGGGTCTGTGCTGCCGCTCCGATAGTATTCGGAGGGAGTGATACCGCCATTGTCTCTTGTGGATGGTCGATCGTCATGTTCGACATAGCTATTGAAGCTTCCTGGGACAACGGGGCTGTCGGTTGCTTCGACGGCGTTTTTTCCGCTTCTAAGCACAGGTGGAGTCATTTTTTAGTAAAGACTTAAAAATGAGAAAAAAAATTTCTATCTCACTTTTCTTCGGTTTCTTTTTAACGGTCTTTGGGACTTGTACGTTGTCTTGTATAGCCACCCAACTGTCAGGGTTTATTAGCGATCCTTCGGGGAACGAGGGATTGACTTGTATCGTATGTTCCAGTTCAGTATTATTGATGAACGCTTGGAACTCTGTTGGTTTCAATCAAAGAAAAAAAAATTTAACAATAATTTTTTTTTTTTTTTGTTCCGTTGAGACGTTTTTTTATGATGTTTCAAAAGGGATTACTCACGGCGTTCCGCTAGTTCTTGATTGAACTCGGAAATGGTGAAAGGTATCGGTATGTTTTGTACGGGGTGCTTTTCGTTTTTTCTGTGAAAAAATGGAATCGGCTTTGTCAACTATTATGATAAGAGGAAATATGTAGGATGGCTGCTTACTTGGCTAGCTAATCCTTAACGAATGGATGTTTCGGTTCTTGAATTCTCGACGAAATTGTTATTCGAGGGGAGTTCGTTACTTGTTTGCAAGAATCTCTGGGAAAAAAAATTTTTTTTTTTTATGTAGGTGATTATGTATAATCACCGTAGTGGATATGCTTATGTAAAAGCGGTTGAGTAGTCTCCGACGAGAAAAAAAAATTTCGGAGGAGAGTTGATTATGTGTAATCGGTGAATATACTTATGTAAAAGTAGTTGAGTATTGTCTCGACGAAAAAAATTTCGGAGGGGGGAATATTGATTATGTATAATCGATGAGGACGCTTTATGTAGAAGCGGTTGAGGGGTGATTCTCGACGAAAAAGAATTTCGGATGGAGACTGCTGATTATGTATAATCAGTGGTTTTGGATAGACTTTTTCTGATCCGGGGAATTTTAGACTTATAAGGTCTGAGGTATGACTAGCAAGAATTTTCAAAGGTTTTATTTTGAAAAATCTGCAAGGTTACTGGGTTAATTTTCCCGATGAGGCCCCCAATTGTGAGCCTGGGTCTCTTATGTGACAACAGGACACAAGGAAAAAAGCTTTGTAGAAGCTAACAAAAGGAGTATGTTGAACTCAAGCTCAACTTTATGATAAAAGGAGCTAAGTTGCCAAGGGACAACCTCCAACCTAGAATATAGGTCTGCAATAAAGCACTTTAAGGGTAGTTGGGTTTGTTTAACCAAAAGAGGAGGACAGATTTGGTTCCTTTGTTTAAGGGGATGGATTGTTGGTGATATAAGGGAGGAAATGGTGCTGATAAACAGAATACTGGCTGGTTGGTTACTTCAAAGACTTGTAAGGCAATAATAAGAATGTAATTCTAATTGGTGACTTAGAAATCTGGGTGAAAAACCAAGAAGGCAGTAATGGGTGTGTTTATGTATGTTTTCTTTCCATCAGCTTAGAGTACTTCCTTAAATAGTACTTGGCTGGGAGCTTTTAGTGCCTGTATAAGTACATGTGTAATTCTCAACCTCCTTGTTGAATTACCATGTGGGCTTAAGCTGTACGTGGACCATGTGTTTGGTAATTAATCTGACACATGATATTTGGGGCCTAGTGTAGAAACTAGTGGCTTGGCATTCTCAATCTGGAATGGCCACTAGTCTCAAAGTAGAAACCATTCATTTGTACTGTTACAATATGTGTTACAGTATCTTCTATGGGTTATGTCTTCCCTTTAGACTATAATCCTTATCTTTCCAAGGATAAGGTGATTATCCATAGGTTTCACATATTATAAGGTATGTGTTTTGTTTATTATGGGTTTATCCATTATTACATGAGCTGCAAAGCTCTATTTCCCTTTTTCTAGGGGACTTTGGTTTATTTTGAAGTCTTTAGGGCAATAAGTGTTGGCCTAACTGTAGGTTTAGGACATACTTATTGTCTCTAAGGCTGACAAGAAGCCAGAAACAAAAACAAACAAAAACAAAAAAAATGTCACAAATATCTTAGGATAGGTGTGTCAAGAGGATGGAAAAACTAATTCCCTGCCCATTTTCTTTTTTCTTTTTTTTTTTTTGCAGACAACACTGGGCCGCTGCTACACTATTGGAGGACCACTCACTGTGAGTCTAGCGTTGCAGTGTTTTTTTTTTGTGCCAGAAAATTTGTAGTGTTAGCTGATCCTCTATATCCTGCCAAACTAACAGCTAATGTAGCAAGAACTTTCTCAGCCAAATTGTTTGTTGGGTTTGCATTGGAAAATCACCACAACACCACCAAGTAGTGTACTAATTGTTTTGCCACTAACATGTTTTGAAGTTCCTTTTAACACAGAGACATTGGATCTATGCTATTCTATGTTAAATTTTAGCTGTTAGCTCAATTTTTTTCCCTGCTACATTACACTCAGATAGCAGATTTTTTTTCCTGCTAAATGTTAGTCTGACCCGTTAAGATGGATGCTGCACAAAGTCTGCTTTTATGGCTTCACCATGCAACTTCCTGCTACAATACAACTGTTAGCAGCAAAATTATATTTCTTTAATGTGTTGGAGCTGAAACCAGGCTCAAAAGCTTGGAGCCAGCTGAGTGAACAATCTGAACAGAATCTGTTGGGTGGATTACATACCCTCTTATTTTACCAAAATATGTGGTGTGATGTGGTTGGGCAAAGCAAAGGATGAGGGAATAGTGAAAATTTTTCCCCTTGAATGATTTGTTATGTTTTGAGGCTTTGATGCTTTTCAATTTAGTATTTTCATGGCTCTGATTATTCAAATCAGGTCCCTAGAATTGGTGTTGTCCCAAGATCCATAATCCAACATCAAAGGTATTTCAATAAAATTAATTCAGAGATCAAAAGCAGGAAATGATCATCAGTTTTGAGGCCAAATAAAGCTCCTTTGATGGGGGATGGCCAAATGGATGGCTCAGAGAGCCACAGTAGATTTGTCCCTTATGAGCCTGAAAGCCATGCTGAAAAACACAATGTTGTGTGAAAATAACAAATAAATAAAACATAGAAATTTGAACCAACAACATAAATAATCTGTTTTTATCATTATATTTGCACAAGTACAACTATGAAAACTACAGCTTTTTTGATTGCCATACTTGTGCAAGCGTAGAAATCAAACCATCTGCTTTAATTGTTTTACTCGCACAAGCAACACAATCAAATCAGCTGTTTTAATAGCTGTACTTGTGGGAGTAAAATGATCAGAGCAGCTGCATTGATTGCTGTAATAGTGTGAGCAAAAAAATTAAAACACCTGTTTCTTCTTGCTATAATCACGGGTTTATAGAAATCAGAGAAGCTTTATTTGATTGCTGTACTTGTGTGGGTACAAAAATCAGAGCAGCTGTTTTTATGTCTGTGCATGTGCAATTGTAGAAATCAAAACAGCTGTGTTGATTTCTACAACCCCACAAGTATAGCAATCAACACAGCCTTTTTGATTGCTATAACCCTGCAAGGATAGCAATCAAAAACAGCTGTTTTGATTGCTATAATTTTAAACCTGCAAGTATAGCAATCAAAACAGCTGCTTTGATTTTTGTACTAGCACAAGTATAGAAATCATTTTTTGTTTGACTGTTCAGCTTAGAAGAGTGCTGCACTAAAATTTATTGTAGCTGAGGAGAGTACTAAACTAAAAGTTAGCTTAGCCAAGAAGGGAACTCCACTAACAGTTAGATTAGTTTTTTTCTTTAGCTAACACTGCTAAAAATAAGCTAATGGGAAAGTTTGGTAGTGTTAATGTTTTTTTTTTCAACAGTGCTAACACTATGCTAACTGCTATGTTTTCTGCCAATGGAAAGTATTCACCATTAGCTTCCCAAATCTCTAGCTAAAAGTAACCTTGTTTTAGTGTAGCTAGAAAATCTAACACTAGGATATGCTAAAGCTAATGTTAGTGTAGCAGGCCCACCATTGTTACATGTGAGTGTATTTTCTCCTCTATACTGTTCTTCTGGACACCAATTGTCTTTTGAATGTTCCCAATAGATCAGGGTTCATTCTGTGACAAGGAACTACTACAAAGCTATGCTAGGTCTAAGAAAGGTACCCCCCAGCTTGGTTTTTTATCAACTAAAATCTTGTTTGCTTGAGTTTGCTAGCAGCAATATAAATTGAAGGACTGAATTCCTTAAAAACCTTGTATGAGGAATTCAATTACCACTGATGTGAGCACTTCTTGGAGCATGAATTGGTAAGCTGATGTCCTGGTTTTCTCAGTATTTTTAGCTGATAGCATGCCCAATACAGCTGCCTTGAATGAATCCTTACCATAATAAGGACTCAGTTCTAACTTTCAACAATGCAAAATTTTATATTGGCAAGCATGTCCAGGAGCTTTGTGCTGATTCTAGGTCCAGTTGATTTATCTTGGACCCTAATGCCCAGAATCAAACCCAATCAATCTTGGGTTTTCTGCAATCAAACAAATCTTCACAAGTATTAAATCACATCCTCTGAATGGGAAGTACTCCAGGCAACAGGTAATCTCCTCACAGCAGATTTCCACTAAAAAATATACAATCACTGTGGCTACTGTGTCCCACAAAACTAACCAGCTTTCATTTTGCAGGTTGGCACTGATATTCCTGTGAGCCTGGGTCTCTAAAGTGACAACAGGACACAAGATTTGGGGGGCACTACTGGTTGTATTTCAAGGATAAGAGATACAACTAGTAGAGAAAGGAAGAAGAGAAAAGGGGAAAGGGATTGAATTGATCTTTTATTGTTTTTTTGTTTGTTTAGAGTGCTCTTATGATCAATGAGCTCAACCTGGAAAAGTTGGCTAAGCTGTGCCAGAGTCTTTAGAAGTGCAACAGCCTCCTCACACACTAAGGAAACAGTGGAGGGACAACAGAATTGGTAAACTAATCTGCCCTGATTTTTAGACTTATAGTCAAGGTTCTAAAAGGGTAACCTGTTGAAGACTTTATCTGATCTGATGATTGGAACTTGGATTGATCTGATTTGATGATGGATGAGGAAAGGGAAAAGGAAAGGGAAGAAGGGGAGACAGAGAAGGACTACTTTCAGAAGAGCAAGGTTCAGAAAGGGGACTGACTGACAATACTGGTGAGGTACTGGGTGAAAGAGGCCTTTGGTTGGTTAGAGTGGTGAGCTGTAACTTGATGAATCCTTGGTGATCTGAGTTGGTGGTTCTGGGTGTCTGGAGGTTGTGTATCCTCCCTGCAATGGAGGATACACCAACTTCGAAAACTTTCAAGGTTTGCTTATGTAATCTAACATGTAGATGTGGTTGGCTGGCCTTGGTTTACTTGCTCAACTAGTTGTGGCGTAGAATTATTTATTTAATTACTCTATGAAGGAGTTGAGCAATTACAAAGTGTTCAGTGAGCACTATGGTCAAAATTTAATGAGGAAACAGAATTTGCAGTCAAAATGGTGATTAAGATTGAGGATAAAAAGATATAAGGCTATTGTTCATTATTTGTTGGGAGAAAAAGGGAATAAGGCAAGCTTTAGGTCAGTTGTGATGACTCTAAGGCTGACAATTCCACTCATCATTCTTCTCATTATATTTTCAAGTAGCTCAATATCCATGTTTTACCTACAATTCAATTATTATTTCTAAATTGTTCATCAATCAATAAGTTATTATCCTTTATGAATCAAAACAAATCACACATTAGTGAAATTAAAAAAATCTGACCATATTTTCCTCCTTTCTCATCAGATAGTTTTGATATCAATATCAAATTAGCCTATCTGAAAACTATATCAATGAATAAACTTTGGAATAATAAAAATAAATGAATTTGGTACAAATTGATTATGATTAAGAACAGAGGTTTTTTAGCCTGAAAATAAAAAAAGGTTCAAATTCTACATTATGTAACAATAAACAATCCAAAAGCCAATGTTTTAAAGTCAAGATGGGTTAATCTAATTGCTGGGTTATCTAAAATTTGGCTCTTTTCAAACCCAAGGGCTGATGACAAGGGTAAATAATAAAAACTTACATAATTTTGTAAATTGATAGTTTAATATTGAGAGGCTAGAAATTTCTCAAATTTGGACACCTGGTCTCTTAACTGCGAAATGCAAACATCAGTTAAACCCCATCCCTTCATCACATCTTGTGTAATATTCTTTGATTGGAAAACATTTGTATTTTTTTTCTTGTTCACCATGAAAATCATCATCACATCATCCCTTTCCCCATTGGTATCTTGAAACACTAAAAATATTCCTCCAGAAAATTAACTCCAAAATTGACAACAGAGGATCTTTGAGAATCCAGCAGGCCGTAGCTGTGGGCCTTCCAAGTTGAAAGTTGGTTGAGTCTAGGCTTTTTTGAAGTCAGGAGCTTCAAATATTTGATAGTGGCTGGGGGGAGATTAAATGGACACTCCTTCCTGCCCTTTTAACTAAAAAATACAGGGGTTAGTTTATTGAAAACAATTAATTAATCTAAAAAAGCTCTTCACAAGGGCATGGGCCCATTTTTGGGCCATTTCAGCAGTTCAAAGAATGTAACAAGTTGGATTGGATTGATCAACAAATACAGGCATCTTATCTTTGTATTTTATTTTTGGAGCTTGAGCTTTGAATATTTGATTCATACAGACATTAGTTGCATCATAATCACTTGGCAAGACAATAGTTGATGGATTGATTGAACCTTTTGATTTTGGAAAAGATGAAATTTGGGTGGCCTTCTTGGCCAAGATGTTTTTCTTGACCTCAAGTACATATTTTGCTTGCTTAGCTTGAGTTTCTGGACTGACTATCTGCACTTCCAAGCTTGAATTTGTATTTTATTTCCTGTGACTAACAACAGTAGAAGTCCAATGAGTAAATAACACTGTATCATTGACTGTATAGATAGCTTACTTCTCAAAATCATCAGCACCCGGTTTTACTTAATGATTAGCAGCCCCAATGGTGCTAATATGTGAAGTTTGGGGTGATATATACAGTATAGCATCCCAATTTAGCAGCTGCAGTGGATATTCTCTTAGGAAATGACCATAAACATCTACCATAACCAACCTCTTAGCTGTCAGCCAATCCTAACACAATGCTTTGGCAAAGTTGCTTCCGGTAAAGCTTTGACAGCCAGTATTTGGACAAACAAGAATCAATGTGAGTAGAAATAGTCTTGCAAAAATTCATTTGCATGAGTTTTGTTTTTTCTTCAGCTCTTACCATCCAGGATGACTTCCCACACTTTAGCTCATTTTCTTGTGGGATATTGGCCCCTGCGTTTTACAGCCTATCCAAGGAGGCAGAAAATATTTCTAGAGTCTGTTTCAGGTATAACCCTGTTCCACAGTGTTTCTGGGACCTTCTATTTCTGGAAGGACAGCACTCACCAGAAATTTTAAATCCTTAAACCAACTGGATGGCACCCCAGAGGTCCATCCACTGACTACCACCATCTAGTAAATAAATTTTAAACCTGAAAATTTCTCACCACTCTTTTTGAGAAAATGGAACTAGAGTGTGCAAAATTTCCAAGCAATGGAAGAGGGCTTGTGAGATATTGGGCAGTGTTTTGTCTCTCAAAATAGGCAAAATGAAACCTCTTCAAGTATCAAAATCACAACCATTTGGTGAACTGGCAAACCAGCTCAAGTCATGGTCCTTTGTTGACAGGCATAGATCACCCTTGTTGATAATTGATGAGACCAAAGGCTTCAAAAAGACAGGAAAAAAGGTATGCCTCTTTCTCTGTGCACGCTGAAGTGAAAGAAATATGTATTGACCATGATACCTTCAACTTGATTGGCAGTTCCTGCAATTTTCCACCCAACTAACAAGAAAAGAGAAGACAATTCATGTCAAGTCTATGACATCTAATTCTCATTCTGAAGGTATGGGGGGGACAATCCAGTCTTTTCGGCACAGCCAGCTCCGCGAATACCCACGGCTGCCACGAGCAAAGCAGTGCTCACATGTTGAGAGCGGACATATTTGACGGGTTGCGTGTCGAGAGTCCAATTTCCACCGCAGTTGTAATCACTATCACAAGAGCGACTTACCATGGCCTTAACGGAAGTACTGATCATCTCTCGAATGTTGGTCTGCACCTCTCGATCATTAGTTGCGAGGTATAAACGAGCAATATTTCGCACGTAAATGGCCTTGAAGCCCTGTTGATCACGGTTACATGTTATTGTAGGCTCGCACAGCTCGGTGATGATACCAGAAGTGTTGTAGCCAGCAAAAATTTGGCGGGAATAGTCGAAGAACGGGGTTGCCAGGTCGAGGTATTCTTGCTCTCCAGTGGCCTTGTACATCCAAGAAAGAGCGCCCAGAAGCTGGCCGTAGCTGTAGCTCCATTGTTTGTCATTCAAATCCGAGCAATCGTCGACTTCAACGCCATCATACAACTTGCCGATCCGACGGTTCCCAAGACCTGATGATAAAACCCAGCTGAGGATGACTTTTGCCTGATTCAGTGTTCTTGAATCCTGGTTGATCAGATAATTTCGTGCGCCTTGAGAAATAAATTCCAGCTGAGTGATCAAGGCCTTGTATGAGCCTCTGGGGGATTTCCGGTCTCGGTACTAGAGGCCCAAATTAAGTTGAGACTTGTTAGTATTTGATTCGTAGCATCATCTTAGGTACGAAGGAATTACCCAGTATATTCCTCCACCGCACTTGTTATCCATTTGAGAGCCTGCTTCCCGATAAGTCTTTTCGGCGAGCTCTATCCAAGTATAATTGCCCCCTGGTATCGTGGCTGCAGCTCCATAGAGTTCCGCAGCAGCAACCGCTGGTAAAAGGATAAGAAACACACAGCAGGTTCAATGCAAATTTCTTCAATACACGTAGGAAGGGCTTGGCTTACCTGCCTAGTAGAAACAAAGAATCTGATTTAGCGCTCGAGCAACATGCGTTATTGAAAAGAGAAACAGAAACCATTCGACTCACTTGACTCGTCCATAATATATCATCATTCCATTGCCCCTCTACCTGTTCACCGGGACCAAGAAAATCACTAAGTGGAAGCAAATGTTTGGCGTGAGTGTTGGGTAGAAAGTACGTCAGGAAAGAGACTTACTGTGCATCCCCGCGAGATTGATGGAAAAGAGCTTCGGTAACCGTGCTCAAAAACTGGGTGTCGCCGGTCCATTTGGCATAATCAAAATTTAAATCCCAGATCATTGCCGATTCGTGCCAAGGCGTCTGATTCTGATCAAACGTCCCGTTCTAAAAAAGGTCCAAAAAGGCAAGTCAGCGTATGGTTTGTCGCAAGTCTGACTATATCAGAACATGGGTAAGAAGAGTGACAGAATTGCTGCACACAGAGTTTGGGGTGTAGTAACACATCAGATTCTTCATCGCCATACCTGCCGCTTCCTTGAGCTGCTCCAAGTTCTCGGTGTCAAGATATGGTCCATTGAGATTTGCCTCGACTAGAAAGATCGAAACGAGGCTGCCTCTAATGATTTGATTTAAAAAATACATCCTGCTGCTTGCCACCGATACGTATGTCCTTAGTAAGAGATTGGACCAGGTAAACAGTGTAAGTTGCAGGAACAAGTGACTTCCCCTTGCTGAGCACTATTTATAGGCAGCATCTACACCACGGACGAAAAGTACGGACTTCAAGTCGTGCACCAGGACGACTTGAAGTCGTGTATTTTCAATTCAGTAGCAGACGTATTCGTCTGCAAAGCGCCTTGAGAGGCGCCTCTTGGTCATCTCCGAGGCGGTTCGAAGCTGCCCCGCAGGCGACTTTGACACGTCTCCACAGTCAAGTCGTCTGCGAAGCGGCTTAGGCTCCGCCTTGATGTCGACTGTCAAACGCGTGGAAGCTGCCTTCGTGAGGCCAAGTCGTCTTCGAGGCAGATTCAAATCCGCCTCGAAGACGACCGACAGTCGTTCACACGACAGCTCCGTCAGTCTGTAGATGCAGGGCGCATTGGCTAAATGAGCCAATTGTTCTTTATCACTCCTCATGCTCGGGCTGAGCTTCCATGCAGTTATGGGTCCTGAATTTCTCTCTATTTGCATCATCAGGAAAATAAAAATAATGAAATAGGAAAATAACAGGTTTCAAGATATCCAAAATAACTGGCAAACAAGTAAAAAGCGGGAAACATACAAGAATATTTGTATTACTATTGGTTTTGTGACATTTTTTGTATCTGTTTATAAACTATTGGGAGAAGAAAAACGTTTATAGACTAGACATGAGATAGAAAACTATGTAGATAGACTAGATGGAATCAGGGGATCTTGGTGAATTCAGATGCTCTCGTCTGCCCCATAGCAAGCATCTAAGTCAGCCCCATGCTCTGACTGGATGCTTGCTAGTACCTCGGTGTCAGTTGGGAGGGCTTGCTCAGCTTCGGGCCAGTCGTCAACGGTGTTGGTTCCGTTCCAAAGATGGGCGTCCTGATTGATGATGAGGCGGCCAAAAACAGCGTTGAACACTTTTGTTTTGCTTCTACGACGCTCCAAGTCGTTGTCGATATCCTCCCAGAAGCATCGGGTCTTGGCCCCAGGATTGGCAAGCCGGGCTAGTCGATTGGCGTTGATCATTGCTCGTATGTAAGCCAGTCGGGCCCGCCGCGGTAAAGTAATGCGTTGGTCTGATTCGATGGCTGATGGGCTGACATCTTGGAACCTCGGATCCATGGTACTGTAGGCGTCTTTGATCAGCTTATCTAAAGGTGGGGGCGGCATCGATGGGGTTTCCCCTCCAAAGCCGATGCGGAGGAGGTTAGAAAAGTTGTTTTTTTTCCCCCTTAAGGATCTGCCCCAGCAGTTGATCAAGTTGGCGTTTGTAAGCGGAGTCGGTTAGGTAATCAGGGGGCATGTTGGTCGCCTTGAACTTGGGGCTTTGCTGATTAATAAGTACCTGGATGAATCACATGTTCAGCTTAGCTTAGCAAAGAGAGCCGGGGCTGTAGAGGAGAAAACATCGAGCTCACCTTGACTATCATAAAGGGTGACCTCTCGATGTGATTCTTCTTGGCCATTCGTCGGGAATACGCCTCAATGTCAGGTTGTAACAACACCTGACGGATGTTACTGCGAAGGAATGCTCGGAATGCTGGGGGAAAAGGGTCGTGTTGACCACTTGCTCCTTGGTTGTCAGGGTTAGATGTGACCGATAGCGGCACGCCTATCTGTCCATTCAAGCTGAGCATGATGGTCATGAGCCAGCGTTCTTCTTCGGGCATCTGGCAGTAATCAAACATTTCTAAATATCTGGCTAATTATGTAAGATAATGGGAGGGACTTACATCCAAAAGGGATTGAGCCCATCGAAATACGTCCTCGTTGAGTCGATACTGGCTACCCATCGATTGGAGCCGTTCCCGAACTGCTTCAATTGACCTAGCAGTGATCCTCCCGCGAGACGACATGGTTGAACATTGGCTGGAGGACAAACTCGACGGTTGTTCAGACAACTCCGTGTTGTCTGATTCATCCCGCATTGGATGCAAGGACCGTCGGGCGGGCGTTCGGTAATTTGCGGGGGATGCTAGACGACCTCCGGTGTCGTTTCGAATGGGGCCTATCTGGCCGTCCCGATGCGACAGTTGATGCTCTACAGGGGGGAGAACCCCTGAGGATCTTGGTCCTAACGAGGTTTAGGAGGTGGGTGGGGACATACCTGATGTGTCCTCAACGCTGCCAATGTTGGGGTGGTAAGCGTTTGGCCCTGCGGTCCATTGACATGGCTGAGGAACCGGGGGGGTGGTATTGGTTGCAATGGGGCTGTGTTCCGTCCTTCGTGTGGCGTTGCAGATGTATATTGGGCACCCACATACATTGAAGTAGTCATACCTGTTGATTTACAATCTGTTGATTAGCTCGCAAGTCTCTTTGATGATGGTGGAATTATGAGAAGAAAAAACACTTACTTTTTTTGTTGCATGTATCGACTTGAGTGATGTGGAGGGGTGATGGCTTGAGGAATCTTTTCGGGTGGGTGCTTGGACCTGACTTCATTTGGTCCCGCACTTCTCCGATGATCGGGTTTGGCCACCCTGTGACAGTCTGACTGTCGCAGGGGCAAGTGAACAAACCCGCGCGGGCCAAGCAAAAAAAAATCATCGAGTCCCCCTACAAGTCCCCCTACACTACACCTCTGGCCAAGTGCCAATTCTACAGCTATCATGCATATTCCTGGTACGCAATTTGCATTCCTTTAATCCTTGGGTCAAGAGATACTGAACCATGAATATTTTATGACCTTTTGGCAGGTTTTACTTCATGTGATCAGGGAAATGGGATTGAAAAATTCAAGTGTATTCATTGTGGTGGAAAATTACTGGAATTGCGCTACATTACCAGACATCTACAAACTCCTGGACATAAAAAATTTTTGGAAAAAGGTTCAAATACAAATCAGAGGCCAGCAAGTGTAAATAATGATACTCTTTCTCATCACACACCTGGGGCGGCAAGTTTAGACACTGGCAGGCTGGCCTTTTATGATTCTCAGGAAGTTGATATACCCATTTCTGGTATGCAAGGTTATGAATCAGGAACCAATTTAAGCTCTTATACAATACAAAACAATGGTAATGAGTAAGAGATTATGAGGCGAAACTAGAGTTGATTTAATTAGACAAGAGACAAACAAACAGACAAAAGAGAAGATGAGAGAAACAAGGAAGTACCTAGAGGACCTGGATGGGAAAAGCTATGAGAGGGATGGTTGGAAGGGAACAGGAGAAGAAAGAAATAAAACAAACAAGACACAAGAACAGAGACTGAAGATCTATGTTAGTTAACATGGAGGAGCAGAGAGTGAGGATGATATGAAGTCAAGGACGAATGGGTAATTACCACTACTCTTGATTCTTGATACAGTGATGATCCCGTGACAGCTTTGAGTCGACAATGTTTGATTGATTGTCGTGACTATCTTGCTAGTGTGTCGGATTTGATTGGTTCCAAGCGGGATGAGGAAATCTTGTGTTGGTCAAGCGTTCCTTGTAATGTGTTCTGAGAGTTGGAGCGCGCCTTCTGGAGCGGGAATCCACAACCGCGCCGAAGAGCGCAGATTGAAATTCTGACACACCTGCTTGCTCATTGCCAAACAGGCTATGAGCACAGAAGATGAAGTCCCTGTAGAGCTCTTTTGATGGATACCTTCCCTACCGCCTTTGTCAGAAAGTCGGCCAGCATCTTGTGTGATGGAACGTATTCTAGAATTATTGACTTGATTTTTATTTCTCTTCTGATAAAATGATGTCTTAAGGACATATGTTTCGTCTTGTAGTTGGAGTGATTTGACACATCGTTTGCCAAAGCTATTGCACCTTGATTGTCGTCATAAATTTTTGTCGGCCCAGGAAGTTTGATGTTGAAAACCTTTTTAAGCAACGTTTTGATCCACATTATTTCTTTTGTTATATCACCTATGGACTTGTATTCGGCCTCGGTAGATGATAGTGAAAGCGTGGGCTGCTTCTTTGACTTCCAAGATATCACGTTGCCGTTGTACAGTACCAAGTTGCCTGAAACTGATCGACAAGATTCCGGACACGACACCCAGTCTGCATCCGCGTACCCAACCAACACATGTTCCCCCGGCGCGGATTTGTTAAACCGCAGACCGATGTCTTTTGTCCCTTTCAGATATCTGAATACTTGGATGCCGGCATCCCAGTGAGAGGTGCCCGGCTGATTCAGGTGTTGGGACAGCGAGCTAACAGCGAATGTGATGTCTGGCCGAGTCGTGACACTGAGATAGTTCAAAGCACCGACCAAAGATTGGTAGTTATTTCCGGATTCCAGAAACGCTTGCCTGTCTGCTTTTGATGCTCTGACGAGATGTCCGCCTGGCTTCATGGGAGTCGAAGCTGGGTATAGCTGTTGGATGTGGAATCTTTCCAGTTGGGCTTCAATGTAGTGGCGTTGAGATAGTGTCACAGATCCAGCTTCTTGTGTCACGTTCATTCCTAGGAGTAGGCTTGATTCTCCCAGGTCCTTGATTTGGAATTGTGACCGCACCTCGTTTTTGAAGATTTCCGGGTTTTTGCTAAAGATAGCTAGGTCGTCCACGTGTAGATATAGAAAAGTCCCTTTTCTCCAGAATACACAAGGCTCAGCATCACACCTTCAAAAGCCGATCTTGAACAGCCATTCCGTCAACGTTTGATGCCACGCGTGGGGAGCTTGCTTGAGTCCATACATTGCCTTCTTGAGCTTTAAGACATGATTTGGTGGCACAGTGACTCCGGGTGGTGGGTTGATATGTATATCTTCTTCCAGCGGTGCGTTCAGGAAGGCGCTCTTGATGTTGATTTGGTGAAAGAGCAGATTGTGTTGTAATGCGTGAATGATCAGCATTCGAAGTGAAACCATTTTTCCTGTTGGAGCATAAGTCACAAAGTAGTCTTTTCCTTCTATCTGCTGAAAACCCTGCGCGCAAAGTCGCGCCTTGTATTCAATAGGAATGTTCAATTGATCTCTCTTGATCTTGAACACCCAGGTACAATTGATACATTTTGTTTGATCAGGTCTTTGAACTATCGCCCAGACGTCGTGGTCTTCCATGTTGGTGATTTCTTTTTCCACAGCTTTCTTCCAGAACGTCGACCCCGCCGAGTTGATGGCTTGAATGTATGATGTTGGCGTGTTGTGTTCTGTGTTCTCAGCTAGATACACAAGAATGTTGTTGCCTCTTCTGTCTACTGACAAGACGTTGTCTGTTGATATTGCGCTGCTTATGTCTTTTGACACACGGTTTGGCGTTGGCGGTGTTTCTTGGTTTACGCTTATTGATTCTTGTGACACTCTTGGGCTCACAGAGTCATTGATGTTCTTGGAGGTGTCCACGTCGCTTGTCACAGTGCTTGCCGGCAGTGTGGATCCCTCCAAGTCATCCAGAAGATCCATTTCAGCGGCTGGTGCTTGCCCGAGGAGTCCAGGAAAGACGTTTTCGTCAAACTTGACATTTCGAGTACGATAGATTTTCCTCGCAGCTAGCTTGTAAACACGATATGAAGAAAAATCGTTCTCATAGCCAAGGAGTATCCCCCGTTCGGCGGTGGGCGCCAACTTGAATGTCCTCCTTTCCTGGGGGATGAGAGAATACGTCGAGCATCCAAATGGCCGAAGGACGTCCAGGTTGATCATTCTTCCTGTCCATAGTTGATAGGGTATGGCAAGATCTCTCGTTGAGGACGGGCTAATGTTGGACAGCTGTGTTGCAGTGTTCACCACCTCCGCCCAGAAGGTTTTGGGCAGCTGTGACTGAACGAGTAAACAACGGGCCTTGGTGAGAATGGTCTGATTTGATCGTTCAGCCATTCCGTGGTTTTGCGGGTTGTAAGCTGGCGATTTATTGTGTACAATACCCTCCTGCGTGCAGAAACGTTCAAATTCGTCGTTGACAAACTCGCCTCCTCCATCCGAGATCAGCGACCGGAGTTTCTTCCCCGTTTGGATTTCAGCCTGTGCTCGAAATGCCACAAATTGCTCAAACGCCTCACTTTTGGCTTTTAGAAACCTAACTGATTTGTAACCGCTGAATTGATCCACCAACGTCAGAAAGTAGGCGTATCCAGAGAGAGATTTTGTTTGAAACGGTCCTACCAGATCCATGTGAACAGCGTCTAGTACTGACCCAACTTCCTTGAATTTGCTGTTGAAAGGAAGCGCCTTAAGCTTGCATAACTTACAGATCTCACACATCTGATCTTTGGAACTGGGTACAAGGATCTTCTGATACCTTGGATTTGGGTGCCCTAGGCGAGTATGCCAGTCTGGAGTGACCGGACCGGATAGATAGCAGGAAGAACCAGATTTGATTGCAGAGAAGTAAGATGAAGGAATTTCTAACAAGTTGTTTTTCAATGAGCCTTGTAGTCTAAAGTAGTCATCTATTCTGACCTCCACCGCGTCGTTCTCGAGTTTGTGGAGTGAGAGATTGTTGTTGAACAGTCTTGGTACTGAGATTAGGCACCGATTGAGAGTTGGAACGAGTAAAACATCGTTCAAAACAAGTTGTCTTCCATCTTGATTGACCAAGATGGCCGACCCGATCGCGGTGGCATTCAAGTAATTCTTGTGACCACCGGTTGAAATTTTTATGTTGGTTTCAGACATCGGCATGAAGACTTTCGGATCATTTACCATGTGATGGGTTGCTCCGGTATCCATTACGATCGGTCGATTCGGAGCCTCCACCAATAGCATCGACACCTCAGAGTCGCTGCCGTCATTCACCTCAACCAATTGCGTAGCCGGACTGGCATTAGAAGTAGCTGCCCCCCATGAGGGCGGTCGGAGTTCTGGGTGAAGTTGCCAGCAGTGCGCCGCGTTGTGCGAAGTGACAGCGGAGTTGTGTTTTCCGGGTTCGCAGAGAGGCTTTGCTTGTCGGCGAGATTTTCCTTTTCCATTTTTCGATGGTTCGTGCATAAGAGCAGCCGCCGCTCCTTCTTCATTTGGTTTGTTGACCGTCTTCGGTGAGTGTTTCACTTTTCTGGAGTCATCGAGGTGTACCATCTCTTGTAGTTTTAAGAGTACAGCTGTTGGATTTTTGCAAATGACTTCGTTCATGATGATGTTGTCGACGATATTGTAGAGATCCTTGGATAGCTTAGACAGAATAGAGAAGCTGAGTATGTTGTTGGGTACTCCGAGACTCAAAATCCTGATCTCGTTGAGCATCTTTTGCATATCAGAGATGAAATCGACGAGAACACCACGGTATTCGTATTGCATGAACCGAAGCCAAATCCTTCCTTTGTTGTTGACGGAGGCTGATGCGAAGCGCGCTCAAATACTGGACCAGATAGCATGTGGGGACTCAGATATGTCAGGATTGACTACGACCTCGAATACCGATTCGCTTATGTGACTCATAAGTATGTGCACGACTTCGGCTTGCTTCGTTGCAACTGCGACTTCAGCTGCTCCAGCGAGTTCGACTGGAGGATCAGTAGCGTACTTGAGAAGTTTGGCGTGACGAA
This sequence comes from Puccinia hordei, assembly GCA_007896445.1. NCBI lineage: Eukaryota > Fungi > Basidiomycota > Pucciniomycetes > Pucciniales > Pucciniaceae > Puccinia > Puccinia hordei. Next base: position 205,597 of record RDRW01000204.1, read on the forward strand.
GATAAGCCGTCATTCGTATGGACCATTGTATGAAATTGGTCTCGGTGAGATGAGGGATGTTGGTCTTTGAATGAGAGTTGTTGTCCGCCATCGAGATCCTCTAATTGTTTCGGTGCCGTCGAGACTGTAAATCTAAGAGATTATGAGGCGAAACTAGAGTTGATTTCATTAGACAAGAGACAAACAAACAGACAAAAGAGAAGATGAGAGAAACAAGGAAGTACCTAGAGGACCTGGATGGGAAAAGCTATGAGAGGGATGGTTGGAAGGGAACAGGAGAAGAAAGAAATAAAACAAACAAGACACAAGAACAGAGACTGAAGATCTATGTTAGTTAACATGGAGGAGAAGAGAGTGAGGATGATATGAAGTCAAGGACGAATGGGTAATTACCACTACTCTTGATTCTTGATACAGTGATGATCCCGTGACAGCTTTGAGTCGACGATGTTTGATTGATTGTCGTGACTATCTTGCTAGTGTGTCGGATTTGATTGGTTCCAAGCGGGATGAGGAAATCTTGTGTCGGTCAAGCGTTCCTTGTAATGTGTTCTGAGAGTTGGAGCGCGCCTTCTGGAGCGGGAATCCACAACCGCGCCGAAGAGCGCAGATTGAAATTCTGACAATGAGCAATGTGATCACTCCATGCAACACTCAATCTCAAATGAGAGTTTGGGGTTGGGTTTTGGTGGTGTTGATGACAAATTGGATGGTAATTCTGAAAGGGTGTTTGACATTCATGAATGGTTCATGGATGATCCTTTATCATCTCTGGTTGGATCCCTGGTTAATCATGATGATTTTTTAATTGGAGATAATGATGATGATGAGGCCAAAGATGAACATGTTGAGCCAAGTGGTAACTGGTATCCCTTCCCAGCTAAAATGGTATGTTCAACCTCTGGTGTTAATTTGTATAATTTCATTCTTTCTTGACCTGATACTGATTTCTGCACAGTATTTTGTGGGGGCTCTTTTGCTTGGCCACCTGCACAATGTATTGTCCCGAGCAATGTACCACCAGATCTGCTTGATATTAAATATTTGTCATGTGACTCTACCCCACTGGGATACACTCAGGCGCACACGTGTGAAAATAAGGAAGATGCTTAATGTTAAAATTACTGAAAGAACATCAGTATTAAATAACAAGTGTTTTTCACTCAGTATAAAAGACATTATAGGCCATGTGGGTTAAAATTGCTCAATATTCTGAAGAATCTCCATTGGGCTTATATCTGGCTGATTTTTGAATTCTTTGGTATATTCAGGAAATTGCAAATCCATTTGTGGTTGGTCATCTGGAGTTTTATCCACATGACCCTAATGGGAAGAACATCCATTCATTATATCAAAGCAGAAAGTGGAGGGAAGAATTATCTAGCAAAGCACGTGTGCAGATGGTCAATGTTGATAATCAACACTATTATATATTTGAGCCAGTCACACTGAAAGGACCTGATCAGCATCTTGTGATACCAATTTTTTTCTTCAAGATGGAAAATGAAATATATGCTAAATGTATATTTCCAAAGACAGAATGTTATCCAGACAAGAACAATAATTTCAGAGATGGAGCATCACAGCTGGCAATTATCATACCTGGAAACATCTGTTACGACTCACCTGAGCTGCATACCATTCCAGTTCACCGCTTTGACCGCACATATTTACAGATCACAACAAGCTCTGGAAGGTCATTTTTAGATACAATTTGCCATCAAATACTGGAAGTACAGGATTTGGGTCAATTGGTACCAATTCCAATCCCAAACCCTTGGAGAGTCAAAGCAAGAGGGAAAGTCATCCGAAATGTACCCATTACACTCTACTCAGATGATACCTCTGGTAATGTGTCCAAAAGATGGAACAAGCATGTATCATACTATTTCACATTGAGTGGTCTACCTCCAGATCAAAGCAACATGGAGTACAATTGTCATTTTATTAGCACATCTAATGAGGCGGGGGCTTTGGAGCTTGGTGAGTCAATTGTGGAAGAGATGAAGTGAGTGATAAATTCCGTGATGTGACTATATTATCTGTCATTGGCTGCCCATTTATTAAAATATTTACTAACCATGTCTTGTTGACTAGTTCTCTGACAACAGAAGGTAGCTTTGCATATGATGCCAGTCTTAAAGATGAAGTTTTGATCATGAGCTTTGTGATGTGTTACCTGGGAGACTCACCAATGGCAGCAGAGGTTACAAATACTCCCATTCCAGGAAATTGTAAGAACCCATGCCGAATTTGCCATTTGAGGGTCAATCAAGTTGCAAATAGATGTACAATTGAATACATCAAGAATTTCTTTGGGATCCCAATGCTACCAATCGCAAGCAAGTGGAAACAAACAGTAGAGAAAACTAAAAGCGCATGGCATATCCTCACAAGTAGGACAAAGAAGGAGTATGATGTCCACATGGATGAATTTGGATTGACAGACAAACTTCAAGATAAGCTCATAGAAATGAGGCGCAGTAATCAACATGACAAAGAAGCAATCCAGTTGATTTAGGATTCAGAGCCCAAACGGCTTTGCAATCCTTTTGCTCACCTGAAAGAATTTGATGGATGCCTAGATACTCCTGTTGAAATTCTGCATGTTTTCTCCCTAGGGGTTGTCAAATATTTATTAAGAGACTTCATGCATCACCAAAAGGACCTTACCAAAATGGAGGCACATTTTCGATCATTGAACTTAGATGGCCTGAATATTCCCCCCATTCAAGCCAAGTATATGATTACACATTGGAAGAGTTTTGTGGGAAAGGATTTCCGCACAGTTGTACAGTTGGCGCCATTTGTGTACTTCCCATTTATGACACAATCACAAAAGGACATATGGATTCCATTATGCTACATTGGAAGCCTAATATTTGAAAGCAAAATTGTTGACATTGATAGCCATATCAAAGAATTGAGAGAGCATATCAGGATATTCTTGTATCACATACTTCAGATGACAGCCCAGTGGGCAAATAAACCCAAGTTTCACATGTTGTTACATCTCCCTGACTCAATTCTAAGATTTGGCCCAGCAGGCTTATTTGCAACTGAGAAGTTTGAAAGCTACAATGGTCGACTGAGAATGGCAGCAGTTCACACCAATAGACTCAGTCCAGGGAGAGATATAGCCATCAGTTTCAGTAATTACCAGATTATGCGGTTAATTATCTCTGGTGCTTACTTCTATGATGAATCTCACCAAAAATATTTTCAAGCATCAGTCCAAGTGAGGGAGATATTTTCAAGAAATCCTCTGATTAAACAGGCCATGGGATACAACTCAAAAGTTTTTCACCTTGGAAAATACCCATATGTTAAATCATCCAAAATAACAGAAATGGAGGCACAACCTGTTCCTGAAGAAATAAAACATAATCATCCCAACTCTCAAATTATACAGGTAGGTTCGTTGAAACTGAATGATAAGGAAGTCATTCAACAAGGTTCATTTATAATGGTGAGTAACAATATCTACAGTGCATAATTCATGAAGTTTTCATGCATGTTGAACCTTATGACACTATTCAGGAAGATATACCTGAGTCTGAATCAGGCATTGGATGTGTCCTCTCCATTTGGGCAGTTACCAACCCCAAAATATACATAATTAAAACTCAAGATTGCATACTGAGGGGTTTGCAGAAGGATTGCTCACTTAGGATTGTGGAAAAACAAAATATGGCTAGATGCATTTATACACAGGTAAGGATGCAGAATATTGTGTAAAAAACCATTTCTAACCAGATTGTTTCTTGATATGTGACAGCAAATACTATGTTGTCTCAATGTGCAGCACAATTGTTATGATGGAGGGTGTCAGCCTGTGGTATCAAACATACCAAGAACAAGCAGACAAGAAGGTAACACAGTTAAGCATGTGATAAACCACAACCTAAGCCATAACAGCTATATATTGAATGTTTTTTCACATCATGAACCTCATGTCCACCGAACAATTTCAACACTACCAATGAACTGCATTACAGATACAATCATGCTAGAAGCTGCATATTCAGGACAGACCAAATGGAATAAAAATGGTGGCCATAACAAGAAACCAAATCAATCAAACCATCAAAAAACACATCAATATCCATCAAGGTCACCCCACAACCCCAATTCCCACCTGCCTTACGGCTCAAATTTATCCCCTCATGCTTCATCAAGTACATCTTACCACCCGGAATTTGGCCCTTATGGTTTGTCAGGTGCATATTACCACCAAAATGATGGCACTGATGGGGCATCAACCTCATATTACACATCTGGCTCACCTTACCACCAACCATATTATTAGACCAGACCAAAGTCAAGTCAGACCCAATTTGGCAACAATATCACCCCATCATCCCAGTTATGTCAATACAGTTGAAGGTGAATTATGGCCAATAGTGTGTGATTGAGAAAGGAATTGGATAAATATTTGTGTTTTGCCTACATTAATTGATCACCCAATTAATATGATCAGTGTGAGACAAGCTGACAGATAGTTATTTGATGGCCAGATAGATATTTCAAGGCCAATGGATTTTTGCAAAGAATTTGATACATGTATTTTGTTGGCTAACATAACATTAACAAGCAGGACTGGGGGACCACATTCTGAATGAAAAATCTGGTAAACATGAATAAGTATATTTGTGGAAGAAGAAACCCATTTCTGAAGGATGAAACCATATAGATATATAATATATTTATAAACAGTACAATACAAGCATAAGAGATCAGCCTTGAGGATTGTAAGATCCCAGCCGCTTGAGCACATTGGCCACACCAGATATAAACGAGCTGGGCCCACACGGAATCCTAGGTCTGTGAGCTCTGTCTGAGTCATTCCTTTGAAAGCAGACCAGTGGTAGAAGGAATGTTCAGCCATTATAGACAAAGTGTGTCTGTCATTTTCAGACAAGTAAGAAATGAGAAAAAAATCAGCCATGGTGAGATTGGCTTCTCCCCGGCATGGAGCGGTGGCGGGGTGTGCACCAGCAATTGAGAGAGAATTCCCCTCAATTGGAGGGATAAGGTGCAGATGTGGGGCCTGGTTGGTGTTGATTTCTTCACTGCCGTCTGCTTCAACCCCATCTTCTGAGGGGGGCCAAGATATGTGAGTGTAGTCAGACTCAGTGGTGCTGAGGCTAGGGGGGGACTACAACAACTTTAAATTAGTCAAGTGGCCCCTCCATTTTGAAAGATAAATCAATTAAATCACTTACAGGATTTTTTGATATTCTCCCCTTGTGTTCAGGGGAAAATTTGATTAACAATGAGGCAGAAAAATCCCCTTTCTTGGGGATATTCACCATGAGGCGTCGAAAGCGCCGGTACGTCGAAGCGGACACCAGGGGGTAGAAGTGGTACCGCTGTCCTCTGCGGATGCGGCCGATCCAAGCAAGATGGCGGGAGGCATCCTCATACTTCAGGATGCCCCCAACCATGAAGTCCGTGCGTGCCAAATCAAGAAAGTTAAAAACCACTTTCTTGAATCGGCACAAACGGTGGCTGATGCGATTGCTGACCAACATCATCTGAGAGGTGTTGGTCGGCCAAAAACCCTGTGCCTTCTCAGCCACACAGAGTTTGAGGATGCTGTCACACAGCCAGGGGTCGTAAACAATTTCGAGGTTGTTGGCGTGGCGAGGCATAGGAAGGATGAGGAGGAAGGCAGAGGAACCGGTGAGAGGTGGGCGTTTTATATTCCATCCCTCCTATCCCTCCTTCCTGTTTCCCATTTTACTGTCGACATGTTTGGCGGTCAACAGATTCCAAGCCGGCTTGGAAACCACTCCCGGGTCGACCTGAGGACCGTTTCTGGTTTCCAAGCCGGCTTGGAAACCACACATGGATCTCAGGTCGACCTGAGAACCATGAGTGGTTTCCGAGCCGGCTTGGAAACCAGAAACGGTCCTCAAGGCGCCTTGAAAACCCGAACAGGTTCTCAGGTCGACTTGAGGACGGAGAAAAATTGAAGGGTTTTCGACCCAAACTTTAAAATGGATTTGAAGTCGCCTTCAAAACCATAACTCGTTTTGAAGACGACTTCAGATTTCGAGTCGACTTGAAGACGAAAAAACTCAATTGGAGCAGACGTATTCGTCTTCAAGTCGACCGGGTTTGTATTGAGGGTGCACCCGTGGTGTAATCTTTGGGTTGGTGAGAAACCAAACCCCACAAAGCCATACATGTGATATACATTATAAATTTGTGAGAAATAATGTACATAATAGATGAAAAATGACATGGGAGACTCACCAACCCAAAAGTCTTAATTACCGCGTACTTCCTTGAACTATCCTTATCGGATTGCTAAAGTATCCATGCCCTCTAACACTACTTTGTATGTAGTCTGCTATTCCACATTCATAGTGTACAATGCCAAAGGCGAAATTACACTTAAATAATAATAAAAAACCCCACAAAACAAGAGAAGGAAAGATGAGGAATGTAAGAGAGTCAAAAAGAGAAGAGTGAAAAAATGAGTGTCAAGGGATGATCGAGAATCACCAGGTTTGTGGGCTAAGTGTAATGTAGAGATCTGGTGATGGGGTCGAGTGGTTGATAGGGTACCTATGTAAATTGCCCGCTGATCAGCTTGCTTCTCCCAATGTATAGAGTTTTCGAGACAAAAATAAAAACCAGACAGCTTTCATTTAAGTGGTTGTGTTGATGATGAGTGTAGAGCTATTGCTGTTGCCTATGGCCCGGTAATTCTGAGGTTCAAGAGAAGTTGAGCAAACCGCTGAATCCAATCGCAACAGAGAAGTTGAGCAAACCGCTGAATCCAATCGCAACAACCAAGGCGTCCAAGTTCAACGGGAGCGGAGAATGATCTTCACAGACATCCGGAAATCGAGTCTACGAGCTTACTGAAAACGGCCAAGGACCAAAAATGTTGATTACAAAAGAAGAGAAGAGATCCTCAAAACCTGAAGCCAACCGAGATACCATAGAAGAGCGATAATGATGAGCCAGTGAAAGACACCGCCGGAGGTTGGCATCCATGAGTCAAACGCTATCAAGTTAAGACAATGATTATACCAATAAATGCTGAGCTGAGAATATCAAGGTAAGCTTGAAACATCCTAAGGATGTATAATCTGGGTATCATATTAAAAATGCAAAATCCGGAGGCCTAACTAACAAGGATATCATGGTAACAATGAAAAATCCTATGTAGAGCTTGAATAACTGAGAGGATATCAGGTTAAGACTGAAAGATCCCATACAGACCAAAATGGACCACAATCAGGAAGAACAAGAACAAGTAAAAGAAAGGTTGGTGGCTCAAGGCCAGGACGCAGCCCAAATTTGCCTTGGAATTTTGAAGCTGGCTACAAACTACTTGTCAAACACTACTTCTTACCATCACCTTTTTATCCACCAAACCTTTTTTGTCAAAGTTTCTGAAGGTACCACAAATTATTCCTCTCAATTTTGGACAATGTGACTAACTATGACAGCTACTTTGTTCACAAAGCTGATGCTGTGGGTTGGCCGGGCTTGAGACCAAGCCAGAAGATCACTTTGGCTATTCAAATGTTGGTGCATGGTGGCTGGGCCAATGCAAATGATGAATCCATTCAAATATCTGAAAGTACAATACTTGACAGATTGATGAAGTTCTGTGATACTATAACTATTAGACCTGACTGTGTATTATTGACAAACAAAGACCAGAAGTCTAAAAGAAGAAAAAAGTAAGAAAAACACTAACAAAAGATAAAAGAGAAATAAAAAACCCTAAAGCTCAATAATTAGATTTTAATAAGAAGATGGACAACTTATAGAGTGATGGACAAAGTGAATATAGAGAACTAAGGGTAGATAGTAGTTAGTAATTGGTTAATGTTTTGAATAAAGAAGAATATAATAACAAACCCTATTTATAGTTCAATAATATTTAATATAGTAAATAAAATAATAATGATGAATATATTTGAAGTGGTACTACTGAGAGAGACAATGTGGAGATTATTAATGGAGAAATATAATGAAAATAGAAAGATGAAATAGTGAAATGCTTGATGGTGCATTTCTCATCAAGTTGGCAGCTAGACAGACTGGCTGAGTTACAGCTGCTCTAAGGTAAAGAGCAATTCTTGATGAGAGTGTAGTTAAGCATTGTAGAAATCTGAGGAGTTGTGAGAGAGGGTAAGGAGCAGGTTTCCTACTTGTGAGTTGACAAGAATGATGATTGTGAGTTCTCAGATGATTACATGAGAGAGTCTTTTGGTGAGACGTTTATGGATTGATTAGGTTTATCTTGATGATATCAGAAGTCAACTGTCCGCAGACAGAGCACCAAGTAATTTTCTAATATTTTGCGCGCAAGTTTCAACAATGATCCATCTCTACAGTGAAGAATACCCTTGCTACCCAACTGCGGACAATACTAAATGGCTTTTGGCTATAGGTGCGGCTTGAGGATTTCCTGGAATGCTTGGGTTGTTAGACTGTATGCATTAGTGTTAAAGAGATAATTGAGCTGATAAGGACACTAAGTTAGTAGGGTCCAGGGATGGAGGATGGAGACGTGAGGATGGAGCAAACCTGATAAGGACACTAAGTTAGTAGGGTCCAGGGATGGAGGATGGAGACGTGAGGATGGAGCAAACCTGTGGTGACAGTAAAGGAAGAAAAGAAGATGAATTTCAAGTATAAGATAACTAGTAAAGAAAAGTGACAAGGGATACAAACCTGATGAGGACACTAAGTTAGTAGGGTCCAGGGATGGAGGATGGAGACGTGAGGATGGAGAAAACCTGTGGTTACAGTAAAGGAAGAAAAGAAGATGAAAAGAAAAAGAAAGAGAGCACAGAAAATACAAGTATTTAACTAAATGACTCTAGTTACATTAGACCCAGTAAAATTCCAAGCTAGACCCCCTTTTTCCACCTCTTAATTAATTCCCATTCTAATACTCCCCCTCACTTGTTACTTTTCTTACACTCCACAATTCCCATGACCACGTCCATGTGAGCCTTCAGTCTTTCCCCTGTAAGATTCTTCGTGAGTGCATCAGCTATTAATTTTGATGTTTGCACATATTTGAGGACAAGTCGGTCTTCGAGCACGAGGTCTCTGAGGAAATATAATTTGTAAGGAAGTCCTCTAGATCCATGGTGATAGACCTCATTCTTGCAGATGTTGATGCAGTTTGTGCTGTCGGTGTATGATTTTAATTTCGGTTCGGATCGGGTTAACTCAGTAACGATGTTCTGTGTCCACAGAAGATCCAGGGCGTTCTCAGTCATGGCGAAGTATTCAGCAACCGTGGACGAGACTGCCGTGGTCCTTTGGATTTGACACCTCCACCCTACTGAGCCAAAGAAGTACACGATTGAGGCAGAAAACAACCGTTTCTTGTTTCCACCTCCCCAGTCTGCGTTGGTGAATCCGATAATTTTGTTTTCTTCTTGGTTCAATTGGTTGGTGCCGAGGATAAGGGTGCGATTGCGAGTGCCGTAGACGTAGTTTAGTACATGAGTAGCCGCCTTGTAATGACATTCAGCCGGATTTTCCAGGAATTGAGATAGAAAACTGGCTGCAAAGGCTAGATCTGGCCGGGTGCATTGGACAAGCCATTGCAACTTGCCCATGAGTCGACGATAGCTGAACGGAGGAACGAAGTCGTTGTTACCGATGATATCCCTCAAGTCCAACCAGTTATTTGGAAGGGGCGCAACCGCGTGTTTTTGGCTAAGGATGTTGTAGTCGCCTAGCATCTGGGAGATGTATTTGTCTTGAACGAGCTCGACTTGCTCATTTTCTTGAGTGACCCTTATTCCAAGGGCGTATTTTATTGGTCCTAGATCATCCATCTCGAAGTGATCATTAATTTTTAATTTGAACTCTTCGATCCAAGTGCCGCCGAAGATGATGTCGTCAACGTGCACATAGAGAAAGAATGGCCGGGAAGGGTCGGATGAGTAATAGAGGCAGGGATCGCTCTTGGTCTTGATAAGGCCAATGTCCTCGAGGGCCTTGGAGAAAATGGTGTTCCAGCATCTGGGCAATTGTTTTAGCCCGTGTAGTGCCTTGTTGAGTTTGAGAATATTGTTGTTCGGATTTTTTACCCCGTCAGTAAATTTGATGTAGAGTTCTTCATTGGGAACGCCATTTAGAAAAGTGCACTTTAAATCCATTTGATGTATCTTGAGACGCAAACGACAGCATAAGGTGAGTAGAATTCTCAGCGATGTGAGTCGGCCGGTAGGGGAAAACACTGAGTTGTAATCAATGCCCTCCCTTTGATTGAAGCCTCTTACACATAACCTGGCCTTGTATTTGGTAAGGTTACCATCAGCGTCGGTTTTCCTCTTGAAGACCCACACGGTACCCAACGGTCGACAATTTTCAGCAGGTTTGACTTCCTCCCACACTTCGTGTCGAGAGATATTCCCCAATTTGGTGTCTATGGCCGAACGCCAATTGTTTTGATCGGTAGACGACATTGCTTGAGAGTAATTGCGAGGATCTTCAGACTCGAGATATGCAGCGTGTGCATGATAATCAGTTCTTCTCGAGTGCGTTAGGATGTTTCTGGTATCAATGTCCCCTATGATTTCATTTGCAGGTGGCGGCAACTCATCTTTGAGTTCGGGGAAGGCCGGATTTTCTTGGGATTCTTGGGGTACATCTGGTTCTTGAGCTAATGAAAGCTCAACGGGAGTATCCGTTGGACTAGAGAGGAACTCATCTATGGTGTCAGGAAATATGAAGGAATTATTAGATGATGTTTCGTGGGTGAGGCTAGGAAAGATAGAGTCGTGAAACACAGTATGATGGGATCTAATAATGTTACCTGTCACCAGCTCCACCATCCTAAAGTTCTCATGTCCATCCTTGTATCCCAGGAATGCTCCTTCCACACCACGATCTCCAAACTTTCCAGACAGACGATTGATTTTCATAATTGCTTTACATCCAAAAGGATGCAACTTCTGAGAATTGTGTTCTATCTCATGCCAAAGAAGGAAGGGTGTCTTGAATTGGATGGATGACTTAGGAGTCCGATTTTCAAGAAAAGTGGCGGTGTTTGTGGCTTCGGCCCAATACAATCCAGGAAGTGAGGATTGTTTTAGCAGACACCGGGCTTTAGTGATGGTGTTCCTGTTGCCTCTCTCGGAGAACGGGTTTTCCTCGGGATGATAGGGAGCCGTAAATTTTTGGGAGATTCCTTTCGAAACCAGATAGGCCTCTAGACTGGAGTTTTTGAATTTGCCACCGTTGTCTGAGACGATGTAAGTCACTTTCTCCTTTGATTGATTCTCGATTTTGTCAATTAACTTTTTGAGCTCGGAGATAACTTTGGATTTAAATTTTATGAAGATTGTCCAGACATAATGGGAAAAAACATCCATTATTCTGAGAACAAATTGTTTGCCAGAGATTGAGGGAGGTGATATTGGACCACAGACGTCCATATGTAGATATTCCAGCTTGCGACTTGCGGCAGGGAATTTTCCCAAAAAAGGTTGCGAGTGCGCTTTACAAATGTCGCATATGGGACATTCAAAAACCGGGATCTTGATCAAAGGGAACATTCTTCTGAAGTATTCAATGGAGGGATGTCCAGCAGCGTTATGAAGGTTGATTAATTGATCGTTTTTGGGGACGGAAAATAGAGCTGTTGAGGGAAGGGATTGATTCAGAATGAAGTTTCCTTGACTATACAATCCCGAGACGGTGGTTGAGTTGTCACTATCCACCACTTTGAATTTTCCAAGACCATCGGGTACTAGAGAATGACCGTTTTTGATGAATGTGGCCAGGCTGATTAGATTGTATTTAAGATCAGGGACGTATAGGACATCCTTAAGGGTGATTGTTGTTTCAGGAGCATGTATGATGACAGAGCCTCGTCCCTTGGAGTATATGCGATGGCCGTTGGCGAGGAAAATGGGTTGAGACTTGTCGGTGATACTTTCAAACATTGAGAAATCGTTGACCATGGAGACGGAAGCGCCGGAATCTAGGATGAATTCTCCTCAGGAGACTTGTAAGGCTGTGATGAGCGCCTTTTCTTTGGGAGCCGAGGATTGTTCCCGTTTTGGGTAGCCAACGATTTCGAAGCATTTGGCTTTGGGATGAGAGGTGAGAGGGTTATGCTTGCCGTTGGAGCATCTGGGATACGGAGGAAGGTTCTTGGATCGATTGAAGCCTTGGGAGATGGCTAGAGCTCGATTGCCTTCAGACTGATTATTGTATCGTTGAAGGTAATTTCGAATCTCTTCTATTGTGTTCTTGATTGATGGAGAAGATTTTTCGATTTCGCATTTTTTTATTAAAAGCTCGCCGGTAACTTGGAGTTCAGGAGGTAGGTTGGTAATTAGCCACATAGCTAGGACCATATCCAACAGTACTGTTGGTTTTTTGGTCCTGTCGTCTATTAGGCTCATTAGTTGTCTGGCATTTTATTGCAGATCTTTGGCTTCCTTTTTAATGCTTGAGAAGTTGAACGTTTGGGTGAAGATTTTATTGAGATAAGACGTTTGATTTTGAATTGTCTTTGGGAGAAAATGATCATTCAGTATCTTCCAGAGTTTTGTGGGATTGTCTTCGCTCTCGTCAATTAGTGTACCAACTAGAATAGGATCGCAGTTGATGGATATTAAAGCCATGGCATCAGTTGATCGGTATCGATTTAACTGGTCTTGCTCGATTTTCACATCGGAGGTTTCAACACCAATTACAAGATCCCATAGGTGGTTGAGTTGTAGTATGGATTTCATTCAAGACCTCCATTAGACGAAATTGCTTTCGTTTAGTTTATATTTCTCAGAGAGTTCGTAACTAGATTTGTCCATTGTTGAGAGTGGATTTAGGGATTTTAAAGGAGGGAAGGAGTCTGGTCTGATAGTTCGAGAGACTAGACCGGTCTCATAATCTGTTAAAGAGATAATTGAGCTGATAAGGACAATAAGTTAGTAGGGTCCAGGGATGGAGGGTGGAGAGGTGAGGATGGAGCAAACCTGATAAGGACACTAAGTTAGTAGGGTCCAGGGATGGAGGATGGAGACGTGAGGATGGAGCAAACCTGTGGTGACAGTAAAGGAAGAAAAGAAGATGAATTTCAAGTATAAGATAACTAGTAAAGAAAAGTGACAAGGGATACAAACCTGATAAGGACACTAAGTTAGTAGGGTCCAGGGATGGAGGATGGAGACGTGAGGATGGAGCAAACCTGTGGTGACAGTAAAGGAAGAAAAGAAGATGAAAAGAAAAAGAAAGAGAGCGCAGAAAATACAAGTATTTAACTAAATGACTCTAGTTACATTAGACCCAGTAAAATTCCAAGCTAGACCCCCTTTTTCCACCTCTTAATTAATTCCCATTCTAATAATTGGGAGTGGAAGAACTGCCCAACTGCATGGGTAGGGCAATACACTGGAACAGAAAAGGTATCATGGATTTTTCATCACTCAGATTTCAAATTGTGAATTTGTAATAGGATACTGAATATTATTTGATTTGATTTAGACCTCAACACTTTTACTTGAAGCAGTCGCCTCCCATGATCTATGGATATGGCATTTTTCTTTTGGCCGTACTGGGTCCCACAGTGACATGAATGTCCTCAATCACTCAACTCTATTCTCAAAAATCTTGAATGGTGTGGCACCATCCTGTAAATACATAATTCATGGAAACATATACACTCAAGGGTACTAATTGGCAGATAGAAGTTACCCTGATTGGTCTACTCTGGTGAAGAAAAATCTGAACCCCAAGGACTTGAAAAAAAGGTAATTGAGTTTTAATTTTTGTTTTTAATCAATTAACTCAATAAGATTGACCCATTGTTCTTCTCCCTAGAGCTTTGCCAAGGTGCAGGAAGCAGCCCAAAAAGATGTTTAGAGAGCTTTTGGGGTTCCCCAAGTGCAATTGGAAATAGTTTTGTGGCCAGAAAAAGGCTGGAGTCATGCAAGCCTCAAAAAGATAATTTCATGTTGTGTCATTCTACACAAAATTATCATTGAGAAACAGCAAGGATTCAAAGAAAATTATATATATGATGGTTGTTTGACTTCTGCAGCTGTCACCACTCAAGAGGTGTCTTGATCAGCTGGATTCAGTCAGTTTTTGGCCAACTTCCAACAACTCAATAATTCCCAGATCCAAACCCAGCTTCTCAACAATCTAGTCAGCTATTTTTGGTCTCTCAACACTGCCAGCATAATTGCCTAGGTTGAGTTCATCCCAGTTAAACTAGGATGCAAACAACCAATTTCAAGTAGGTTGACCTCAACCAATGAAATATAAAACCAAGGGGGGGTCCCTTGGATTTATATTTCATCAGTTGATTTCAACCAAGTTTAAATTGGTTGAGTGCATCCCAGTTTAACTGGGATGACTTCACCCTAGGCAATTATGCTGGCAGTGCAAAGGATGCACTGAGATTAATCCCAATAGGTTTTCTCGTTCTGTTTTGAAATTTGTAGCAATGAAAATCAACAAAGATTGCAGTTTGGGTTTAGTGAGTTAATTTATTGTGAGATTGAAAACAAAAAAGGAAGCAAGACAAAAAGACTTGGTGGTGAACAAAAAACATTGGTGAGAGCTTGATGAAGGGATGTATAATTAAATCCAAAAACAATACTTGATGTTTTTCTGTTCAACATTTTTGTTTCTTTTGAGCTCATAATACTTTTTAACTAGTACATCCAAGAGTGATAAGTCCTTACTCATAAATGAGTCTTCAACCATGGTGCGCAAATCTTCTGCAAGGGACTTTGATTCAGATTGAGAGGCTTTTTTTTTTTTTGTAATTTTATTTGATCAACCATTTCCTTCTGAGCTCTGAAAAGAGATTTTTGCCACAAGTTCTGTCAAATCTCCATTAATTGGGCTCGCTTGATTCTGCTTGGACTTGACAAGAATCTGGTTGGGATTTTGGTAACAGAGCCGGTGTGACTAGGTTGTTCCAATGTATCTGGAGGCCAAAGCTGGGGCATTGCTGGATATTTTTGGTGTGCCTTTCCTTTTTTGAATCAAAGATTTTTTTTGTTGAGAAGACAAGTACTTGTTCCACTTTTGTGTGTTGATAAGAATGTTGTAGCAGCCAAGATGGGCAAAGGCCTCCTTGTGAAGTTCCAAATAGAGGTGGGGGGCATATTTTAGCTTTGTGTGTTAGTTTACATAACACATGTAGCCGGGTTTGATTGTCATAAAAAAATAAAACGAAGACAGCATTTATGACATGTGTGTTTGGTGCAGCCACACAAAATATTCTCTAGAGTCCATTTATTACTGCACTGTTTGGCGCGGCATCATTCCAAACTAGCTACCATACCACAAAGTCTCTTCAAAAATGGCACCATCAGACAATCAGAAATATCTACAACAAACCCACAAGAAACGACAAATCAGACGCAAGCAAACAATTATAATGATTTCTTTCATCATCGGCGTTTGTCAGTGGATGAAGACCATCAAAGAGCCATACAACAATGCTATCTTCACCGGCAAAGCCTACACAAGACACATATTGAATGGAAACCAACTTTGAGCTCAAGCAATGTTCCAATTATCCTCCCATGTTTTTGATGTCTGCTCAACTGAACTGCTCTCAATCAACATAGAACCCGCGTCAAAACTAGTCGGCATGGATGAACAACTGGCAATCTTCTTGTAAATTGTTGGCCAGAACGCTACCAACCGGCAGACTCAGGATCGATTCCAACACAGTGGCAAGACGATATCTTGTATCTTCCATCATGTGATCAACCTTTTCCTGCAGCTGTTCAAGAAGTACATTATTCTACCTCCAGTCAACGACACACACAAGTCCATCTTGGAAAACCCCAAATTTTCACCCTTCTTCAATCAATGTATCGGTGCAATGGATGGCTGTCATGTCCCGGCATGTGTCCCTGAAACAATGGCAGGACCGTATCGGAATAGGAAAGGAACACTCTCGCAGAATGTACTTGGTGTAGTTGACTTCAACATGAAGTTCACCTACATTATGGTTGGATGGGAGGGGTCCGCGCACGACTCAAGGGTTCTGGAAGTGCAATGGCTGAAGATTTCAGGATTCCAAGAGGCTCATTCTACCTTGCCAATGCAGGATACTTGCTCTCAAAAGGTATACTGGTTCCTTACCGGGGTGTATGTTATCACCTGCGCGAAAATGCACAGGCAGGTCAAAGGACAGCTTTTAAAGGGTGTCTTTTTCTGTAGCTATGGACTGATTATTATGGCTTTCCAGACCTGCAAACAAAGAGGAGCTTTTCAACCTGCGGCATTCATTGCTCCGGAAAGTCATTGAGCGGACTTTTGGCACCTGGAAGAAGTGATTCCCCATTCTTGTACATCCTCTACAGTACAGTTTGGAAACTCAAGGGAAACTTGTCCTTGCACTAGCGGTTCTACATAATATCATCATCAAAAACAACGGCCAATCTGATTATTTTAATGACAACAATTATGTCGGCTCAGCTCCTGAGGAAGATGAGATCCCCAACAATGAAGAAGACAAACCATCTTTGGGCCAAGCTCAAGGAAGAGCTGCACACAAGATCTGGAGGGATACAATGGCCCAACAAATGTGGGAGCAGTACTGACATCATCTTCATCAATGTGGAAGTTAAAATTCGCTTTTCTTCATTCATCTTGGTCTATTGATCTTACGCGTATGAGTAGCAAAAAAAAACACATGAAATAAATGGTCTTGTTTTATCTTTGTTTTTAGATAAATTTAATTTTTTATGTCAAGTCAAATATGAACCAGAAGGAGCATATTTCTGATCAAGTTGATGAGATACTCCTCTTTGAAGGATTCATCCTTGGTATGATTACTTAAATAGAGATAGGTGAGGTTACAAAGTTGAGTGATTGGATGTAAGGCCGTAGGGATTGGGTTCAAAGGAAGCTCGAATCCTTCTAAATGATGCTCAAGACAAACTGAGGCATATACATAGCATGAACTGCAGCCACCGACTTCTTTTTTTATCTTTGTTTTTAGATAAATTTAATTTTTTATTACTCTATCCTACTTCTGGTTTTAAACTACAATAAAAGTTAATGACAAGACCGCGTTCAATAGAGAATCCAAAATTGAGAAAGTTATATTCCAAGTCGCCCATATTATCTCTTGGAGTATAAGCCGATTAATCAGGAATCCATCGGAGTAAGCTTTGATTTGATCTGTGCACTCATCCAGCCCCATGTGTGGCTGTGGTCTCGGATTGCCAGAAAGGCTTTGGCCTTTGCTTTGTTTTCCAAGACGCTAAATCCAGCAACAAGCACTTCCATGCTCAGACCAGTCGCAAAGTGGTCTTGAAACTTCTTGATTGCAGATTGTATTGGTGAGACCTCCTCCTGGTTAAATGCATCAACAAGTTGGTTGATTGAGTTTTCAAAGCGATCACCAGATGTGATTCGATGACGACGAGGAGCTCGGACCCCTGGACGTTGAGAAGGTGTTTGTTGGGCATCCAAGCTTTCAGTAGCATTTTAATCAACATTGGGATCCAAGGAACCTCTGTCTGCATTGTCAGTTGTGAGACTTGCACCAGATCGACGCAAAACACCAGTAGCTGTGTTCCCCTCAAAAATAACTTGATAGTCCCTGAATTTGGGAAAGGCGGTATTTTTAAATCGTCTGGCATTTGGGTGAGACTAATATATACAAAGAGCCATGTGAGATAGCTCGTCTTACTATTACCAAGCACAAAGAATCAAGGAAACCTTACAACTAAAAAAGTGTTCCAGACCTCCTCTGAGGCAGTGACCATACATTCAGCCTCATTCCACCCGAATCCACTTGCTCCTTTGCAAGCTGAAAACGCGTCCCAGATCTTTTTGAAAGTCTGGTTGAACTTTGACTTAACCTTTGGGACGGTAAACTCAACACCGGGGAACTCGATAGCCAGCTTTTTAGCGACTGTTTGATGAACCTCGGGTTTGAATCCAGGTTCGCCAAGCTTTCCAGACTCGACAGCTTTGACATACATCTCAAGAGCACTACATTCCATGCCGGTGGTCCATACAAGGTTTTTGTTCTTGTCCTTTTCAGGGCTATCTTCTGGCTGGGTTGGGGTTCTGATTGGACTATGTTGAGAACCATTTGGGCTTGATGTTTGGGAAGCCATTTGCTGAGAGATAGAATTTGTTTCTTGTGAATTCATTGGTTCTGAGTTGCGAGTACTAGTGGCCTGTGTTGGACCAGATTTCCGCTGAGCTGGGGTAGAAGGAGTCCTTGGAGATTTAAATGGGTTTCGAGGTTTCGCAGTGTGTTTTGGAGTTAGCCGAGGATTTTGGGATGATTTGTATTTTAGATGAGATGAGTTGAAATCCACAACTTGAAATCAGAATTCGGGACGACAAGTGGATTTATCACCCAGAAATACAGGTCCAGAACTCTATTTCCAAAATGGCGGGGATTATAAATTGTCAGTCATGCCCAGTCATGTATTTTACAATATTACTGGCTGCCACAAACACCGAATAAATGGCTGTTATGCCCCGGGAAACCCCCGTTATAATCTGCCTGATTTATCATATCACATTGCGCGGCCAAACGGGGCCTGAAATAATTATTTCCCACTAAGTAATTTATTGTGAAATAATTATGGGGTCATTCTACATAGGAATGACACCATTTTTCACATCAGATCACGAAAAGGGTGATCATTTCCCCCTGGTGATCTTACCCTGATCACTGCTTCCAAGAAGCTTGTGAAATAATAATTATTTGATTATTTAAGAGGAGTTTTCTTCACTAAAATTGAAGATCACCTCCCCTTCAATTTTAACATACATTTAGATAACTTATTATAAGCTACCAAGGCGCTCACCTTCTCCTGTAAGTAAGGAGGACTGGCCTTTATCCCTTATATACTATCTTCTAGTTAAAATTCCTCAAGAAATGCCCCCCCAATAAATTAAATACTCTTTAATTTGATTGGAAGACCCGTGTCTTAGTCTGTTTAGCCCTTCTGAGGTATTATTTCCTCAAAAGAAGTCTGGCAGCAGGGTTATAACCTGTTATTTGTTGTTACTTAATGTTTTTATAACACTGAAGTAAATATTGTTATAGTTATATTCTTTTATTACACTTTTAAAGTGTAAGATCTTTTTTTATTCCTTACTGTACACGCCATAATAAGTGGAGTAGAGTACAGCAAGTTGACAAGGTATGCCAACCACACTGGCAGGGAGATTGGGTTGCTTGAAATGATGCACAGGATTGACAATGTATTTATGTCCTTGATAAACCTTCTTTTTGAAAAACAGTTGTTCATTGCAGGGATCTGACTTGCTGAATTGCTTGTAATTGCAATTCCACTGAGATTTTGGATCAAGTTCATAGAGATGAAAGCAGACTCAACAGCATATTTTGGTAGTAAGTTCAACATCAAGCTGGGCTTGGCCAATTATGGTTTTTGGATTGTGTGGTATTTCTCCAATTTCTTGAATTATATTTGGGTGCTTGAGGTCTACGTTGAGAATGTTGATAATCATTTGGATTGCAGTCTTGCAGTTTTCTTGGATTAAGTTACAGAAGAGATGGAGCCATTGTACAAAAAAGGACAATGAAGACTGGAGTGAAAAGAAGGGGCAGACTAGTGAGTTAAGCCACCAAGAGGTGAGAAAAAAAAGAGCTTACAGGAGAAAGTATTATGTTCCAAAATTATGGAGGAAAATTCACTCTCTGGTTCTGAGAGGGATGAGCTTGATGCAATGGATGAATCTTCATGTGATAAGATAGTAGGCATCACATTTTGTCAATGATATCCAGATTTTCATTGCCCATTTTTTGCTGATGAATTGAAAGATAATAAAGGAAAAGAATTCACAGAGATCTATGAAGAAGATTCAAAACTCAAGTTGAGGATTGGCAGCAATGGTGGTGAGAGGGTGATTGGTAAATGTCAAGGTGGGTGGCTTTGTTCCAGTCGGTGGTAGCGGTGGTGGTTGATTGAGGTCATGGTGGTTGTGTATAGGCTAGCTGGTTGATTTCAAACGGGTTGACAGGAGCTTGACAATCATCTTTTGCTACAAGTGGGCTGGTATTTCTGCAAGGGGGTTGAAGATGTTGCATATTCAACCTTTGGTCATGCAACATCTAAAATTCATGTGAAACATCAGGTGATGCTGCAGACCACATTGTCTGCTAAATGTCTGTAGTGCTATTTGGGAAAAATGCAGCACTTCTAGTATAGTGTCTTAGCTTCAGGATAAGATCACTGGTTCATATCCTGCCCAGGTCAATCATTTTCTGCTAAATGTCTGAAATATGTGTTGTTAATTCTAACAGTTATTGAAACCATGTAATTATTAATGATGCAATTCCAAAATCCATTTCCTGTTCTATTTGTCCCAATAATTGGATCCTGCATTATCTCAAGCCAAGAAGTACAAAGATGGAGGTCTTATTCTTCACTATAGTTTTGCTGTTGGAGTGGTTTGGGCTTGGAATTATTCTTGTTTTTGGGTTCTGTTTGATCTTCTATGACAAAGAGAATGGAAGAAGAACTAAACATTAACTTACATTCAGGCAAAATGGGAAACACAAAATGCAAAATTTACCTTCATTTTCATTATTGGACTGTCTATCTTCAAGGACAGGATCAATGGCTGGTGATGAGGTGTTTGGCAGCAGTTTTTGGGTGTAGTGTGGAGGGTGTTGGGGGGTGGAATGAAAACTATTCTGGATGTTAACCAACAGGTTACACAAGTGTCATGGGCAACAGAGATTTCCCTGGGAGGGATAGGGTTGTCACATCTGGCAACCCTCTCCCTCCCAAGCTAGCTTCTGAGGAGCATAGCAGCTTTGATGGCACCTCCATTGGCTCACAAATTTGGAGTTTGGGTTTCTAAATGTGGGATAGCACCCCCATTTAGCTCCTGCATTGGAGCTGCTCTAAGGAGGATCTGTCTACATACTTGGGTTGGTAAGAAACCAAACCACACAATGCCATAGACTATACATATAAATTTGTGGGAAATATGTAGATAAAAAATTGACATGGGACACTGTCATAAAAAAAAGGAGTATGGGAGCCATGGGAGGCTTAGTATTATGTTATCTAGGGCTTAGTTCATTACTCTATTACTAGTTGTGTCAGCTTCTACTATTTCAGAGACAACCTGACTAGCACTATTAATATAACAGATAGTAAACATTGTTACATGTAGAGATGTAGTATTACATGGATACTCTGGAAGCAATAAAAAAATCAAATAAAATGTAGACATTATTAAAAAATGTACTTATCAAAGAGAAGTATTACTTTTTCACACTACAAAGCAATGAAGAATGAACAAAACATGAAAACATATGTAAAATAAAAATAAAAAACAGAATATTATTCAATATTCTGATTCTAATTATAAATTAACCTAGGGTACCACAGCCAAGTTACCAAGTAAATTTATGCCCTCTTAAAGTAAATCTACTTACCAAAAAGAAATGCTACTGTAGTTACAAAATTACATGTGCAAGAGAAAATGCATAAAATTTATGACAAACAGAATAAAATCATAAATAGGTACTATTATATAAAAACTCAAAAAGATTATATGGAAAACATCTTTATGACATGTTTGACATTTGTGGCCCAATTGGGAAGACAAATTGCCACAGAAAATCATGAAATGTGGTGTACATGGTTACAGCTTCAGTTGGAAACTTTAGAGCACACATTTCAACCTCATTAAATGACAGTAAAAGTTGTAATACTCACATGCAAACTATTGAAATGATTCCCAATTGGTAATGGCTCATCTTTAGTAGTTACTACTAAGAATCATGACAAGAAATAACCTTTGCTGGCTCTTCTGATTCGCCGCAAAGGCTCCAGAGAGGATATTTAAGAGGCTATTCTTTCCCCTTGTAATATTCCTCATCATAATTTATATATACACATACATACATGTCATTCCACCAGTCATAGTAACCAGAGTCCTGCCCTGTAAGTTGGGCTTTATGGACCTGATCATCCTGACCTCTTTTTCAACAAATTCCCACATATAAGAAAATCAAACCAACCACTTCAAACTGTACATTTTGTCTTTAGAAGGTCACCTTCCTTCAAGAAAAGAAAAATGATTAAGTCCTTTTCTTTCAGGATTTGTGTCCCTTCTAGCCATCTATACTGGGATCAAAACAGCCTTAGGTTATTTTAAATGCTCTTTCAGAATATGTAGCAATGATTCTATTATGTAATCACATGGTAATGTTGAGAAAGTGTTCATTGAAATTTACACATAGAGAAGTTGAGAAAAATTAAACAACTCAGCTAAGGAGAAAGAAAGTTTTTTTACTGAAGCCAAAACAGAAATCGGCCCAGGAAGATTTGATGATTACTAATTTTCCCAGAAGAATTGTAGCCGCTAGGACATAGTTTAAAACTGTTGGAAATTACTTGGAGATTCTAAATGGTGGCCGAATTGTGGAAGGGGTGCCTGGAACATGAGCATCTTCAGAGATGTCTGGGTTTCCTGATAATGATATTGTACTGGCTGAGAAAATATTTGCAGTGACACTGCTTTCAGAGCCACTGTTAGTTGCTTGTGCGTCAATTGATGGAAGACTGTTCTCTAGTGATTTATCTGATAAGGAACTCTGTGTGGGGCTCTTGGGGCTCTTTGTCTGGGCGGATGGAAGAAGTGAGCCTGACTCGTTGTCTCTTATGGTCTCCGTCGAGTTGAAGATGTCAATGTGTCGAGTGTAGGTGCCGCCTTTGCTATCCTTGTAACTGAAAGACTGTATGGTCCTTCCAAGACCACTTTGCGATCGTCCGTGCTGGTTGATGAGTAGCTCACCTTCCGCATCTTGCGTAGTCTCGGTACTAATTTTTCCCAAAGGTGACGAAAGCGGAAAGAATTGAGAACGACTATATTTATGATTGAGGTGTCCAACGACTTTGGTCGAGCCACTCGGGACAGGTGAAGCGGAGATGGTCAGATTGAAGGGATAACGGAATTCGTCGATTTTTTCTGATTTATCGCCATGGGTCGAAATGCTGCTACCTCGGCTTGTCATCACAACCGACTACCCAAATGTGCAGCAGATCGGCATGAACAAACTCTGACTGTTACCAAACGTATTGTTCCGCGTTTAAGCATTTGAGGGGATGATCATCACTTACTTGGTAAGCAGTACCATCACCCCAGGTCTGTTCGTTAATGAAAGTGTTATCTTGCTCGACTTTCACAAGTTTTTTCCCGCCGGTGCCAGTGACTACACTACTAGATATTGAGAGCTTTCGGTAGCTGTGGGTAGCAAAGCTAACCAGGGTCTTGGGATCAACGCTGGCTGGAATCCGCACCTTTTTGGGTACGTCGACAGTTGTCTTGGAATCGGCAGTGTGGGTAAGGATACTTCCAGTTGTACGGGAGCCACTGGGATCCAAGCCGACAAAAACGGAGGCACTGAAGAGCCAATCCTCATTTATCGATCCCTCTTCACCTTGCCCTTCAACACGTAGGGTAAAATTATGTAGCTTTGAGTCCGCAAGGAGGGGAGCAAAAGGGGAAATGTCGAGGACGTAGGAGGGCGCGTCAAAAGCACCAATGGCAGCCATCGGTCTGGGCGCGTGGTTAGGACCCGTTCAGTGCACACAGATAGACTCAGATATGACCAAATGTATACAATATTCTGCGGAACCCTTACCTCCACCATGTTGATATGATCCCACCCGTGTATATCACAGGGAATGGATAGGCAACCCCGGCAAGAAGGCCATCTGAAGTCCAAACGGATAAGGTGTCAGCGGAACGCTGTTTAGAAATCTTGATTTGAAAACGATAACTTACCAATCCAAATTTGTACTTCCCTGAAGGAACCTTTGCCAATAACGGCGCCGGCATTCGTCGGATCAAGTTTTGATTGATACTCATCGGGTACATTTGAGTACTGAAGATCTCAAAATTAGAATATTGAGTTTGAGTTTTGCCGATTCGCAATAGGGATGCTCACCCAAAACTTCAAATTGAATTATTCATAAATCGTTGAGCAATGAGCAAAAATTTTCGTGGATCACTACAGAATTTCAAAACAGTGATTCAAATAAGCTCACCTCTTCTTTGCCTGATCCACTAGCAAACAGTTCCAAGTATGCCGTCGCGATATTCTGGTTTAAGGGATGGACAAACCCAGTTTCCTGAGTCTAGGATGGTCAGTGCGCCTGTGACTCAAAGGCGAGGGAGCTCACCTGAGGAAAACGCCTGAAACTAGTCATGTTGTTACCGGAGCCGTGTCCTAGATTGATTATTCCGTCGGCTTGCGTTGTTGCCGGGAACTCCGCAGTGGGTGCATAAAATTTGGCAGACAGTGTGACTTCAAAATTGCCATTCAAGCCGAGGGCCTGATCAACGATGTTCCCCATATCCAAGGAGAATGAACCAGGACGAGATAAAAGTGGTATATATTTCGTCATATCCCGCTTTCTACAAAGAAACTATCGTGAGCCCTTTGATCCAGTGACTCAGGACCGAGCAACTTAAAGCTCACACTGTCCAAATGATCCCGTCCGTTGTGGGCTCGGCTGTATGTATGACGTTGGGTATAAGCGCCAAAGAGCTTGTGGTCAAACAATCGAAAAGCGGTAAATTCACCTGTTGATGTCCTCCAAACTAAGGCAGTCAATTTCTTGAAGTTAGTTAGTTTCCTGAGAGGAGATCAGAGACCGGATAACACATACTCTCTATTCCATTCAGATAGAGCATCTAAATAATATAGGTTATTCTCAAAGGTTATCAGGACCCAAACAAACAATGGCCAGAGTTCAAATAGGCGCGATTGAATCTTACCCCCAACCTGTCGTACTGTGTGCCCACTGAGGCTGATGACGCAAAATGAAATGAATTTTATTTACGCGTCGAAAATTTCAATCAGGAATACCTTCCCCGGGTTAGTGCTTCAACCTTTTTTTTGATCACCGCGAAATTTACTTAACTAGCTGTCAGAGTGAAAATTACAGATGCCCAGCTACCAGCGGCTCCACACTTGTTGGGTGGTACATAATGTGCGTTTCCAGGCTTTCCCCACGAATTTATAAAAGTCTGCAGATACCAGATGGTCAGTCCTGACCTTCAAGTCTACTACGAAATTCAATGACAAAGCGTAGAGGGAAAAAGGGGCGCAGGAAGTAGCTAGTGAAGAGTCTCACATGTTCGATGATGCCCACTTCGCAAGGTTGGCTTTTGGGGACTGACGGGGGCTAGGGAGGACCAACCAATAGATCGGAGACGAATTCCATCGAATCACAGTTAATTTTACAGCGTGGTGAGGGTAGGACTTAATGCAAGTTTCTAAAGTTGCTCACTTCTCGGACTTCAAAGTTACGTAGGGCGTTTGGCCTATAAACCGCTTGACGAGCGTATAGTTGTTTAGAGAATGTATGGTTAGTGATGCTATAGACAAGGGCCAAAGGATTTAGCGAGACCCATAGGACAATGTAGGAAAGTGAAATTGAGATCATGTGGAACTGAGCTAGAAATGTTTTGAAGGAATGGAGCGGTGGGTTGCTATGTTTTTAGGCGCTTTATGAAAGAGATGCGACAAGGAAAATGGCACGATGGCCCATATTGGGCTTGTCTCCTCCTCTTCTTGCATATTACTTCATACAAATCGACTAAGTCAAGGGAATCAAGAACAATCAGGAAGAAAGCATGCAAAGTAAAAAAACCTAAGAGCCCATACAGTCACGTGTTAGCGATGTAGTAGGATGTAGTGTGATGTATTCCGTCAATTCATGCCGGCATACAGAAAGACGAAGCCCTGGATAGACCGGATGGTTGTTTAACCGTTGCATAGCTTGTCCGCCTCTTATTGTACATGCTACTGCGTAGCTTACGATGCGGATGGGTGCCGAACGAAATGGCTTGTCAAAGCTTTAGGGATGACTAAATTGGTTGTGACCTTGGAAGAAAACAGATTTTAGAACCGGCTATCAGTGAGGACCAAGGTGTTGACAAGGAAATTTCTGGTCCTGGGGTTGAAGTTGTGCTCACTTCTCATCACACGGCTTATTTCTGCTGAATTTGTTATATCATCTCGTTCTATCAGGGAGGATTGAGAAGATCATTTGGGTCACGTGCTGATAACTAATCTGCAAGCAAGGAACCGCTATTTGTTGAATCTTGCGGTGCGTGTTGTGTTTTTTCGCACCCGGACGCGATATTACATATTTATGCTTATGTCGATATGTATATGCTCCTAGCGCGTGTCAGCATGTATTTTTTACTCGAGCCCTCGCCAGGGTGACCCCGGCTCGAATGCAAGATACTTATGTAAATAGATGTATGTCTGATTGGTGATGCCCCATAACCCTTCAAGCCGACCAGCATAATGAACGTCATCCATCGCCAGCACCTTCCTCCATCTGGAGCTGAATTTGCTTGCCAAGCTTCTCTGACGCCATCCACCTTATCGCGCTATTCGGACGTCATTTTATCATCTAAGACCCGACCAAAGCCAATAACCAATTTGATCATTGCCCGATCGACTCTCCTCCAGCTCTATGAGCTTTGCCTAACAGACGATGATGAGTCTGGAAAAAACCATCTGAGAAACCATGTGGACAAAAACAAGAAGAAGTATAAACTATTCCATGTGTGCGAACACAGGCTGCATGGCAGAGTGACCGGCGTGCAACGGCTCACCACACTCGACACGCAGGAGGATGGCTTGGATCGACTGCTAGTAAGCTTCCAAGATGCCAAGGTGAGTGGTTCAAGGGTTTCTCATCGTCAAGTTGTGTACGTTTAGGTAGTTCTCGAGCGACCGTGCAGGCTCATCACCGTCTTTCGGTATCTTTGTAGATGACATTACTAGAGTGGTCCAACTCAGCCGCGGATTTGGTACCCATCTCACTGCATACGTTCGAAAAGCTTCCACAGATCACTCAAGGGAACCTACCCAGGGAATTTCAAGCCCAACTTGAAGTAGACCCACTCTCGAGATGTGCCGTGCTCCTCCTGCCTCAAGCCACCCTGGCCGTCTTGCCGTTCTTTCAGGATCAACTCGACCTCGATGGCCTTGGTCTCAGTGGTGGTCTTAATAGTGCCCTAGGGTCCGAACAACAGCGGTTTCAGACATTCCCTTATGCCAGCTCATTCATACTCGACTTGAACCAACAAATCCTTAACCATCTTCCGTCTACCATCGACAATCAACACCGGCCAATCAAATCAGTAATTGCATTGAAATTTCTTCCTGGATTCAGTGAACCAACCTTGGCTGTCTTGTATCAAACCCAGCACACCTGGTCCGCCAGACTTGAAAATGATACGAACACGGCAGCGCTCATCGTCCTCACCCTTGATTTGGGCTCGAACCATTTTCCAATTATCTCTCATACCAAACACCTGCCATACGATGCACACGGTTTAGTCGCATGTCCCAAGGAGCTCGCAGGAGTACTGGTGCTTTGTGCTGACATGTTATTGCACGTCGATCAAAGTAGCAAGATCATCGGTGTTGCCACGAATGGCTGGGTTAAACACACCTCTGAGCTTCAGATTCCGCGCCAAGAGACTGTCCACATCATTAGCCCAGTCATCAACATGACTGATCTCCTGGCAAATAACTCTGAACGTCCGGAAGACCTTGAAGATGGAGAAGAACAAGACGATGCCACCTTACCGGAGGGGCACGAAAAACTCTTGATTCGACTCGAAAATTCCAAGATTGTATTCAGCAAGCCCGATCTAGCATTCGTGTTCTTGAGGAACGGTCAAGTGTTTAGCCTCCAGTTTCAGAGGGATGGTCGAACTCTGACAAAGCTGTTTTTTGAAAAATTTGATGTTCAATCAATCCTCCCATCAACCGTGTCCAAAATGACTGACGACTGCCTATTTGTCGGGTCCATGTCCGGAGATTCTGTGCTTTATGCCATAGATGAGTTTCACACGCAAGCTTCGACCGATCGCCCCACAAACGCGCAAATTCAGTCTTCCACAATACTAAAGGCCCAAACGAACCTTGACATAGACGAGGGTAGGAACTCCATCATCAGCTAATCAGACTTTAATAAACAGACGCTGTGATGCCTCAAGTTCCTAAAGGGCCCTCTAAATTTATGCAGAAATCTCGTTTTTGGCGGAGACTCACCATTCTGATTCAGTGATGTTTTGATTCCGGTGCCGATTAGATATTTACGGCGAACGTATCGAGTCAAACCATCTCCACTTGAACGAAAATTTCCAACTTTATGATCCGCACTCGCCCAACCGTGTCGAGGACCGAAGGACCGGAGGGCTTCAATCCTCAAAACCTTTCCTCCGACTTTGTGACGCCATCCAGGCCCATGGTCCGATTCGAGATTTCACAATGGCTGCAACCGGCGTTGAAAACGTGGGTGACGCGACTTACATGCTATGATACTGTGGCCAACTAGTACATAACATTCAACCAGATCTTGTTTGTTACGAAAAACGCCACATCCGTAGATGCCCCTCGAGCTTCTCGCATGCACAGGTACCGGCGATTTGGGAGGACTGACTGTCTTTCATGTAAGTGTTCCTATGCCAAAGTGGATGCCTTTTTTCCCTGATGATGTTCATTTTGTCCCGCTCTCAGAGAGAAATACCACTACGAAAGAGGCGTAAATTGAGCTTCGACCGGCCAACTTTCAAAATTAGCGCACTCTTCTTCACGTCACTTCCAATCGCCAACAGTGCTATTTCGGAAGAAAGGAAACTGATTTGGATTGCGCGTTCAGGTCCCCGGACTGAGGTGCGTCTACACATTCTTATTTTGGGCATTTCACTAACAGAAGAAAAACGGAGGACGAGTAAAAATCAAACATTAACCACTTCACATCCATCTTTGGGCTTTGATACAGATATTAACATATGAAAAATCAGACAAGCTTTCTCTTATCATGACGTTCCCTGAAAAAACACTGGCCGTCTCGGAATTCTTTGGGAAACAATTTGTTGTTCAAGTTACAAATACTCACATTAAGCTCTTTACAAACAGTGAGACCTGCCTTGATCCGTTGAGAAAATCCAAAAGGAGGCAACTAATAGCTCACCGAAAATTCTAGGTCTGGAGGAAGTACAAGTGATCCAACCCGAACCTGCAGTCGACATAGCACGTGCCACCATTATGGAAGACTACGTGATGCTAGAAACCCAATGTGGCCTGAAGCTGATTTATCAAGGGAATCATGAATCCAAAACTCTAAGCAAGCTGCCTTTTCCACCAGATGTGAGTCAATCACAGTCCCTGGTCGGCTCCACTGCATATCTGTATGATCAGATCATCACATCTTTATTCACTTTGAATTTTTTTCGTCATCTTTGCCATAGAGTCTTGATGTCCACACTGCAAGTCTTTTGAAAGCTGCCCTACCCATCTACAGTCTCAAACATGCAACCAATAATCAATCTTTCTCGAAGAGCAAGACTGTGAATAAAGAGCACGATCTGTATAGTAACCCCCCGCAAGACTCCAGCGGTGACGTGGAGATGCAGGACAAAGGCTCATCCATAGAGCTCAACTCACAGACCCTCGAGGATCCCTCTGAGAGATGTTGGCTGCTCACGACGGCAAAAAACGGAACCTTCCATGTGCGAAAACCCTTTTGTTTTGTACGGGTCTTGTTGAACTTGGATGACTTATCTCTGATATCTCTTCGAACGATACATAAAAAAGATTCGACATTTGCCAACTCTTGCGATTGTATTTACAGCACCTAGACTTGATACCCTGCCTGAAACAATAGCTGACGAGGATAAGCTCGAGGAAGACACTCAGCCTGTTGAACTTTTCGGCTCAGTTGACGAGGCTGTTCCAGTAGAGCCCATTGCTCGCATCTTTGGCTTCCTTACCGGTGCGGCCGCTTCCCGCCCCCATCTTGCAGTAAGAATTGGGCACAAATGTCGAGCTGAGCTCTGCCTTGGTACTAACTGACATTTTTTTGGCGTGGTTTACTCCGATTCACGCTGTCCAGGTGATGCTAAGGAACGGTGCAATTGCGGTTTATGAAATTCTCAGCTCGTTTGCGATTCCCATGCGACTATCTGAAAAGGAAGGCCACCCTGCAGTCTTGCTGAAGAAAGTGATAGCTCGTCAATTTGAAGCTTTGGGACACTTGGACGAACTGCCATATCAATCCGAAGATCACGGAAAGAAACAACCCGACAATATCGAAGAACAAACAAGTACATCTTTGCGGAGCTTCACATCACTGAAACTTGATGGAAAATTCCAGGGGGTTTATTTGGCAGGTCAACCGCCGATATGGTTGTTGTCGACGGATCATGGACCTTGTAGAATCTATGATTCTCCGGATGACAAGACCATTCACGCCGTTTCACAGCTCCCTGATGGCTTTCTGATGTCTCTTAGCGAGTCATCATCCGAGGACCAGACTCAGGACTGTGAGCCGTCACTTTGGGAAACATTCATATCTGAATATGTCTGTTTTGACCGAGAAATACCATCGACACTCGTCAAGACCGGTCGACCGTTCAACAAAGTATTTTACGATTTATCCTCAGAAACGGTCGTTGGTGCCTCATATCTAGAGACTGCTTTCGCCAATTTCGACGAAGAGGGGAATCTAATGTGGCAGCCCGATGGTATGTAGCCGCCTATCGCGCGATCATTTCCTCAAATAACAACATTCAAACTAAGGAATTCCTCATCTCCCTTTCAGACGACTCCTTGATTCGTGCCACCACTTTCAGGAGTTCTTTGGAGTTGATACTTCCTGGGAAATGGGTTACCATTGATGGGTTCGCTCTTGGTTGCAGCTGTTATCATTTAATGGACTTTGATTGTCTGAAGTGATCTAACTTTCTCATCGCCTTGTCCGAAATAGATATGAATTTCAGCAGAACGAATGGGTGACGTCGATGGCCAATGTTGAGTTGGACACTCGGAGTACGATTTCTGGGAGGCGACAGTTTGTTGGAGTTGGAACTACTTGCAACCGAGCCGAAGACCTTGCCGCCCGTGGGGGAGTGAGTGCCATATCCTTCGTATGCCATGCAGTATCGTCCCCTGATGAATCTATATGGATCGAGATGCCAGATTTACGTGTTTGAAATCATCCAAGTCAATCCAAGTGAGAGGCATCGCAAATACAACAGGTCTTTAAGATTGCGATACTACGAGGAGACCAAAGCCTGCGTGACTAGCGTAGATGCAATCAATGGATATTTTCTCCACACCATGGGTCAAAAAGTGATTGTTTTTTCCCCTTTGGTACCTCATTGTGTTTAGGGATTTATATGCTGAATATTGAACACGGTTTTTTGTTTCGATTAGCTCTATGCCAAATGCTTCGAGCAGGATGAAAGACTTTTGGCTGTGGGTTTTATGGACATCAAGCCCTATGCAACGTGTCTGAGGATCTTCAAGAATTTCATACTGTTGGGAGATGCAGTAAAAGGAATAACGTTGGTTGCTTTCCAGGTGAGTCCAAAGTGCTCAATTCATTCCTATCCTTGAATCCTCTCGTTCTCTAATCTGTGATACCAACATACTACATAACGATAAATTTGATTAATAGGAAGAGCCATACAAACTAATTGAATTGGGACACACCTACGTGGATCTCAAATGTTCAACCGTTGATTTTTTGGTGATTGATGCCAAATTAGCGATTGTTGCCACTGATCTCAACGGTGTCATTCGCATTTTTGAATACAACCCAACAAGTATGTAGACTCTTTTTTATCGTTGGCTCATTTCAACAATTGAACAATCCCCCGCTTTTATTTTTATTTTTCAGATATCGAATCTCAAGCGGGACAAAAGTTACTCTGTCGGACTGAGTTTAATACTTCTAGCGAGATGTCTTGTTCTTTGCAATTCGGCAAAAGACTTTCACCAAAAGATGAAGCAAAAGTCATGGGCACATTTTTTGGTAGGTTCCTTTCCTGACCCCCGATTTGTCTTCCTTTCTTTGTTCTCAGAGTTCTTTTAAGGACGCGGGCTGATTTCGCCCATGGTTCTATTCTTCTATCTCCTTTATTACTTTTGCGCCGCATTGTCAGCGAGTTTGGACGGGTCAATCAGCTCTCTGGTGCCAGCCAAAGACGCTGTGTATAAGCGTCTCCAACTAGTTCAAACTCGCCTTACAAGGCACGTCCAACATTTCGCGGGGTTGAACCCTAAGGGACACAGGTGTGCTAGCGTATCTCTTCTCTCTCTTTACGCCCGCTGTCTTTTTGCTCACGTCCAGGTGTGATGACTAATCATTTATCACTCATACTCTACGATCTTTTAGAACTGTGAGAAATGACATGGTTTCGAGGGCAATCAACAGAGGAATCTTGGATGGCGAACTTCTAATGAAATTCGAATTATTATCTATCAGTCAACAGAAGGAAATTGCTAGTCTTGCAGGCTCTGATCGAGAAACAGTTTTGGTAAATCTTCTCAATTTACGAGGTTTATGGTAACTTCTGTACTCTGGTACTGCTTTTGGTTTTTGGTGTTATTGGAATGGCAGTGACCTAGAAAATCCCAGTCGCCCTCCCTTCACTCTCTTATTGTATGTCGGAAACGATTTCGTTTTTGCTTCTATTCGAAATCAATGTCTGCTTCGTACTTTGCTTCTTGTAATGATGATGTAGCTTCTGGTGAATCTACCCGGTCGGGTCGCCTCATCTGCACCAACATTAAGATTAGCTGCTGTTGATAGACGAGGCTCATATGGGTGGGTGCTTGTCCTTACCTTGGATGCACAACATATGGACCCATGGCAGATTGAGATGGCCGGATGCCCACGTTGGGGAACACGGTCTCTGGGTGATGGATAATCGGACCCCGGCGAGCGACGGGGATCTCCTGGTTTCGGGTATGCACTTCTCTTTGGAGAAAAGTTTACACTGTGGTTGTCGGGATGACCTCACAACTCCTGCACCAACAAGAACAAAAGCTTTGAACCTTGAGGTGGACAACTTTTACAATGGAAGGAAACCCGTACTTGAATCCAATCGGTCATCAATCAGATCAATCTAACCAAAGCCATCAGCCACCATCCTCTCGCCCAAGGGCTTGGAACAACAATCAGCGACAGCACAATCTGCAGTATCGCTCCCAAAAGGTCTGTTCCATTGGACCGACATCTATGCAAGCTATAAACCTATGAATGTAACTGACGGATATCATCCTCACTGATCAGAAGCCTCGGGTACATACCACGTTTAACACACACTCGCCAGGCCAAAATTCTCACCAACATCAACAACAGAACAGATCAAATGAAACTTGGTTCAAAAATTCAATGCTCCAAGATCCTTGGCTGCCACTCTACGATAAATAGATATCTTACTGCCTGAATCGTACCGCGTCAACAATTATGGCTTCCCCGTAATGCATGGGACTTATGTTTCGCGTAACGAGTCTGGTACATTGGAAATTATGTAACAACAAAGAAAAAAGAAAAAAAAAAAAAACAGGACGTGTTCGAGCTCTCTCAAGACACATGATGTATTTCAAGTCACCCAACCCTGTTTCTGCGTAGATCATGTCTAAGAGTCTTGAAATCATACTCTTGTTGTCTCCTTTATGAACGCTATTTGGCACGCGCGCGGAATATGGTATGCAGCTAGGACAGCAAAGCTTGCCGGTTCAGCAGACTGAAAACCCAAAAATCCAAATTTGGATTTTTTGTCTCAGCCATGCAGCCTCCTGTAGATTTGATCGTTGCTTCTGAAGTTTATTAAAACCACATGATCACTAGATGACATGTATCAAAATCAGTGCTCCTGAAGAGCCTCCAGATGATTTTAATCAGATAAACAGGCGGTAGCATTTATTTCCAGCCTGTACATGCAGATATTTTAAATGTCATCTTATTTCTACTAACCTTAACTCCTTCCTTCTGGCATTCCCATAGCCAAAATCTCAGCTCTTGTTTCACAAATAGGGCTCCATAAGGGCATTTAAGAGGCCCTTACTTCCACCTTTATTGTGACTCCCCAGATGTATCCTATTTACAACTGGAATCCTACCAGTTACACCTACTAATCCTGCTTGAGTAAATCAGTCTTCAAGGCCAAAGCCTCCCTTCTCATAAATAAAACTCTTTAAAGTCTTTAAGCTCACCTGTGAATGCACTTCAATATTCCCAGTCTATAAGCCTACAGTAAGTCTTATTTCATCCAGGAGTTGTGGCCCTTTTTAGCCACTAAACCACCCCTGCTTGAAGGCCCCATTTATTCAAGATCTTAACCTTTCTCTGGTTTTTTCATTAATCCCTTGAGGGAACTGAACAAATTACAATTAAATTTCTGAGAAAATAAAACCAGACTAACAAATAAGAATGAGTATAAGAGAGAATTTAGAGAATACCACTAATATAGATGGGAAGTTTTTTTCAGGGTGAGGACTTAGAGGGTTGTGAGGATAGGGCCAAGCAGAAGATCTAATATGAAAAACAAGACAATCAAGAAGGGAATAAAAATTTAGCTTTAGTTATTTGTTCATCAAACAAGAGAAAGAAAAGGAGGTGAAACAATCAGAAAGAGAAAGGGTGAACAAACAGAATAAGAGCAATTGTGATGGTTGATTAGAGAGTGGTGCAGTTGAGAAGAACTTTACACTGGATCTTGGCCAGTATTGGCATTGTAAGGTGTTGAGAAGATTTGGTTGTGTTGAATAGAGTCTTGACAAGTCTTGACAAGATTGAGGAAGGGGAGGTTGCCATCTGTGTCTCAGTTATTATAAATCCATCAATCTGGACCCTGACCATTTGAGTGATTTGTTTTCCCTGGACATCTTCAGGTTTCACCAAAATTTTAACAGCCAACATGCCTGATGAAAAAAGAACAGAGAAGCACTTTTCTTGCAGTCTCTTGATTGAAGAATATGGAGATGCTTTGGTGAGGGCATTGGCTGTCATATCAGCGGTGGGAACAAGTTCTACATCAATCTCTTTCTTATTGAACTTATCCTGCAATGTTTTTATCTTGACATCCAGGTGTTTAGTTTCAGAGTTGGAGCAAAGTGCTTTGGCTTCTGAAGTAGTCCCTTGTTATCAATATGGAACGGTTTTGGAGCAAGCTTCTTTGCCCAATCTCTTTGACAAGAAAAGTAAACCATTGACTATACTTCTCTCCATCCAATAGGGAATTTATCTCAGACTTGGTCAAAGAGAGATTGATATTCCTTTGCTTTTTGCTGTTCCAAAAGATTTGACAGTCTGTCCAGAAAGCTAGGGATCCACTCTATGACACGTGGGTTTCTTGATCTTCAGCCCATGCAGCACCTGTGAAGAAGTTCAACTGTTTGATCAGTGCATGTGGTTCTGGTTGTAACAGGAGTCCCAGCTCTTGGGTCCCCGTAAGGTACTTCCAACAGTTTTGTACCTCACACAAATGACTGGGTCCCGGTTGTTGATTGAATTAAAAAAAAATTAAACTGCGGCAGCCAGATCTGGACAACTTCTGCACAAAAAATAGATCAGCAGTCCTGTGAATTACTGTTATTTTATCTTTAGCTTCATGAAATCATTGTGATCTTGCTGCAGACTTCAATTGTACAGCAGAAGTTAAAGGAGTTTTCACAGGTTGGAAATCTGTCAATTAAATTATTTCAAGTCCCTTCTTAATTAACACAGGTTGAGAGAGCTTGATGGAAGATTCAGATATTCTAAGTTTCATTCCCAGTAGGGTATCAGGATCATAGGACAAAGATTTGGGAAACAACTTTAAGAATAATTCCTCAAATTAATCTGTCCTTCCATGTCAGCCTGGGTGTGGAACTAACCGTGGTTATGGGTTGTAACTAAGGTAGGTTGATGATTTAAAGTGGTTTGGGTAATGGTTTAAGTCCTGTAAAAAGGTACTTCCTCAATCAGTAAGTCTTGTCTGACAGGCTTGCTCTAATTGCTCTAATTAGGCGCATCCAAATCAATACAGAGTATTAATAGGCATCCAAGGAGGTACTCACTTGGGTTCGTGGTTTCTACCTTATTGAAGGTAGGTTGTGGCCAATTTCTTGAGGTAATAACAGTATTAAACTATAGATTATCCAGAATTGGGGATTGTTGGAGAAATGGGGAACCTAAGCAAGGTAAATAACTCTAAGGCATGTACTGTGCTGGTGTGTGTTCTAATATTCTGGGGGATAAACAACTGTTTACAGTCTGTTTATATTATTGTAAGAGCTCCTCAAGGGGGAACTGTGAGCGCTTCCATGACCTGGGAGGTACTGTGGAACTTCAGGGGCAAAACAAGACAGATCCTTTTGGGAGGATCTTTTAATGTTTATGATGTGATTTCCACTAAGGCTGTGTTATGGGACACATCTTTGATCAGTAGTCCTTAGTGGGATTGGATCACATCATGACATTTGTATTAATTGATCTGTTATTAATATTAGTAAAGTTATTAACTTATAAGGATGTCATTTATTATTGGTACATCTTATAAGTATTAATTATTATAATATTAATAAGTTCTTTATATTAATAAGATATTAAATTACATATCTTATGCGTGAATATTCCAATGTTAAGGAATGTGGGCGTAATCAGAGGGGAAAGAGTGATATCTGTTACTCTGGAATTTCACGTGACAGGGGGGCAAAGGCCTACAAGTTATGTATCTTGTATAACAGGAGTACATATTTTAACCAGAATTATTCATGAGTTTATTAATGAATATATTATTAAAGTATTTATATTAATTAATGTAATTAATGTACTTTAATAATATTAATAGTAAAGTAATAATAATGAAGGTATAAATATAATAAAATAAGAACTACAGAATAGTAATTCTTATTAAGGATAATAATAAGTTAATATTACGTTTTGGAGTTATTTAGAATAAATAATGAATAATAAATAGTATTAATTGAATAATAGTAATATTATTATTAGAGATAATAATTCAAATAATCTTTGCAGAAGTGGTACATGTCCGTGGTACTGTGATTCTGTACTCAGTGGCTGACATTCCACTAATGTCAGGTTGTCCACATGAAAGAAAGAAGCAGAAAACAAAGAATTCCAATCCTCATGGACCAAGAGGCAGCATCAGATACCAGGGCGAGTAAGTACTTTATCTCTTCAAACCATTCTGTGAGTGTTTGTCATACCAGTTTGTAGGTGCCTGCTTAAGGCCATAGTGGTATTTTACTAGCTTCAAGTAAGGAGTAGTGTGTTTTGATCCCTCCAGAGTCTTGATAAATGTCTCTTCCTCAAGCAGAGAAAATAAAAAATCGCTTTTTACTGTTAATTGTCTTATAGGCAGTTTCAGGTCAATAGCTGAAAATTAGTAGGGCTAGGATTGAGGAAACTTTTCCCTTGGGAAGAACATTTCAAAGACATATTCACCATGCATGAGTTTGAAGGAAAACCCTTTATACACCGTCAATCCTTCTGTTTTTTCAGGAGAGTGAGTTGGTTTTCACGCTCTGTGCTGCCAAGGACTGTTATCCTTCTAGCTACACAAGGGAAGGCAAAAAAATATAGAGTAAAGTGTATTTTTGGGGGTTTTTAATCTTTTCTATTAATATTAAGATATTTCTTTATGGAGTGACCAGCAGCGGGGTTTTGTTCGTTCCCTCAAAGGTGTTCGTGGCTCAAGCAGGGGAACAAACTTTAAACTGGGGCCTGCAAGAAGGGGTGTTTAGTCCCGTGGATATAGGGCTAAGAAAAGGGCCACAACTCCTAATAGAAAAAGACTTACTGTAGTATGCTTTGAGGGAAGGAGGTGGGGGAGCTTTTTATGGTAAACTGAGAGCTGGAGCGGTTGGAAAGGTGGGCTGGAGGCTGGACAGAGTTGGTTTGAGACAAAGAGGCTTTGAAGTCTGAAGCTGATTATGGGCAGGACACTAGTATGCTGGGACTGTGGAATGCAGGTTGTAAATATGATAAAGCTGGGGAATCCAAATTACAAGGAGGCAGAGGAAAGAGCTCTTAAAAAAACCTTTTCGGAGCCCTGATGCAAAACATCAGTTGTTTCTTTTGGCTCTGGGAATACTACAAGGAGGAGGAGTTATCCTTAGTAGAACATAAAATGAATGTAATTTATGAAAAATTCTTATATGACAGGCTTGTAATGTTAAATGATCAATAAGCCTGTCAATAATCTAAGCGATCATCTGAGGCGCTTCAAGAGCTATTATTTTGATTACAACTGTATTTATCAATTTGATCAACACATATTTAAAAACATATAATCAAATTATTAGTAAAAAGCTTCCTTTGTTGTTAATTTGGTTATTTCATATATAAAATTCTGTACCATGAGAGTTGCTTGTCATACTTGCCATGATGGCGGCTTTTCAGAGTCTCCATTAAAATTTATTTGGACAAGCAAACACCTGGGAAAATGTCAGCATTTGTTCTTTTCCATGATTGAAGGAGCTTGTCCATTTATTTTCATGTACAAGTCCTTGCGGGATTGTCAAAGTATTCTAATGTTTTTCTGCTCCCCTTTTTCGTGTCTTTATGGATATGGCATTATTTTAATGATTACAGTATGTTATTGTATAAGTTAATAATATTACAGACTATAAAACAGTGTGGTGTTTATTGTCACTGTTATTTAATATTGATTTATATGTTTAAGGGATAATTAATTTCTTATCCCGTATTTTAGGATTCTACTCACTAGAATACTCTCATTACAATTTTATACCTAGTACGATATTTTTAGCATTAGTAGGAGTATTCCTAGTTAATTTTCTTATTAGAAGGAGGTAAGATTTTCCGATACTTTGCCTGAGGTCCCTAGGTTATTTTACTGGATCTTTCCAGCATATGAAATAATATCTTCACTTATCTCATAGGTTACTGATTTATTACTTCTTTATCTATAATTAATTAATTATATTTGTTTATTATATTATTACTATGTAATAATGTTTATATTCTGAAATGTTATCTTTTTCTTATGTTTATTATAATTTATGGTTACCTTATTACCTGTGTATACTGTCTCTTCATCTGTATTTTTATTAATTAATTTTACTA